>CM042153.1:69495828-69497687 GCA_023376005.1 Doryteuthis pealeii
TTTAAGTCTGGATTTTTAGTCCCGGCGCAATAATAATACCAAGTAATCATTTTAGCTTAAAAGAACTTCCTATAAACTTATTGGGTTGGTGCATAATTATTGCGGCTCTATTCAATAAAAGGGGTGCCCTGTCACATGGGCAATCCATGGCTTCCATACATATTGCCCAAGCTCTTTTTTTTGTACCCCGTAGGGGAAACTCCTTTTACATTTTTGTGAGGGGTCGAGAATATTTTTCTAACATTAGACTTTTCAGTCACAGGAGGCGCTGTAACTTCAGGGGCACAAAAACTATATTATAGTCTTCCGAAACTGAAATGCAAATAATTTCAATACATTTGTTGAAAAAAGGCTGCACCACGTGGACCCTAACGAAGCTTAAAAATCTTAAAGTTAAAACTTAAAAAATTATAAATCTTTATAAGAATAATTAATTTATAAATTAGTATAAATCTTATAAATCTTATAAATTATAAAATCTTAAAAAGCTTAAAAATCTTAAAGTTAAAACTTAAAAATCTAAAGTTAAAATTTAAAATTTAAAGTTAAAACTTAAGTTCTTAGAAAATAAGCTAGATGGGAAGTGGTACAAGAATGCTGCGCGCTTAGATAAATTGTGGGAAACACCCCCCCCCCACACCCCCACAAGAAAGCAGCTGTACGATCACATATACTATCTGAGTGAGGCGAACAAGACATACCTAAGAAGCGGGGACAAAACTCCTATGTAAACCAGCACATGGACACGCTAATGTGGTCGCCTAGCAAAGACCTACATTGACCAGCTCTGCGTGGATACTGATTGCTGCGCAGAGTACCTACCGACAGGAACACAAGGATCATTATAGTGGGGAAACAACGCACAAACCGAAGCTCATGTGTGGCAAGTGTTTAATAATTGCGTGAATCCCATCGCGCATTTCTCTTTTGAAGCGTCTCGGGCACTGGACAATAAACCCAGTCCTGCTCCTTTAAATCGAGGTGACAGGTGATGTCTGGGAGATAGCCCCCTAGGAATCACGCTGATATTAAATATCTTACCGATCCAATGGCCGAAGCCACTGGACCACAGAGCCGAAGGCTGGGCAAGTTCTTTAGTTAGTAAATTGTTTGAATCCCGGAAAAACGTCGGATTTTTCTTGCTAATATACACACGGGCACACACACGCATATATATATATATATATATATATGTATTATATATATAAACTTTATATGTATACTTTATATATATATATACTATATATATATATATTATAGACACACACACACACACACACACACACACACAACATATATATATATATATATATATATATATATATAAATTTAATATACCAGCGTGTTGGTAGATCCTTGCGGAGAGAAAAAACCCGGCAGAGAGTTTGATTGTAAAAAATATACTACCAAACATCAACAGGAAGAAAAAAATTTTTGAAAAAAAAGAAAAGACCAAGATATTCGTACAACAAAAAATATCTATTGGTTATAGTATTTGCCGCCAAAAGAAAAAACAATTTATATGTATATATATGTATATCAAGCGAATAATTATGTCATAATTATTCTCATATAAACCTCAGCTAGGAGAAGCTAATTGTTAAAAATGTCCCTCTGTACTAAATTACAATCTTTGTCTATTCCTATGAGATTTAATAATGGGCAACTAAAACTGCAAAATTCAAATTAAAACATTTAATATTCGATCCAATTCTCCCCCACCCTCCCGATCCAAAAAACAAACTTTCAACTCTTTTGTAAACTTTTTACTTGAAATTTAGAAATAAGGGCTAATTTGCCCTTTATTTAAACAATAAATGATATATATTCTATAATAACTTTCAAAGGAGGGAATAAAA
>CM042153.1:69502787-69520287 GCA_023376005.1 Doryteuthis pealeii
CGGCATTTAGATAACATTTCTTATTTTTGTTTTAGTGGGTGTGTTGTGATGGATGAGTGATAATTGAGTTTTTCGTGGAGGCAAAGGAGGCATATTTTTGAATGTTTTGCTATAGGCGTATCCTGCATGTATATATTTATCCAACCCTTCACTGCCTTTTCAATATTTAATTGCGTGACCAATTAAGCAACAGCAGTTACTTTTGTTTTTATAAAAATAACTTGAATTGGTATTAAATGACCTGAAAAGGACTTTTAGATATACCCAATCGGTTCGTCTGCTTTTCCTGTTAAAATCTAATCAAAATTAATTAAATCGATTAAGGTCAAATTTTTGTCGAAGTCGAAAAGTAGTAACAATAATGAGCATCAGTAAAAAAAGCAAAATAATATTCAAATATTTATAAACTTTTCTGATTTAATTAAATATTTTGCTATGATAAATTAGTATATAAACTCATTTAAAATATGAATATCATGATGTTATAATTTTAAAATGTCATTCTAAAAACATATTATTCAATGACTGCTTTACTCTTATTATCAAATTCTAATAGTTTTTTGTCGAAACCTTCGCGCCCCCCTTTTAAACAGAACAAATATCGGCGTATATAATTTTTTTCTTTCATAAGATGATTCCCAATTAAATTAGTTATCGAAAAGAGTAAAAAAAAGATTTCCCCCAAAAAGTTTGTTTTTTTTGTTTTTATTTCATTTTCAGTTTCCGATTTTCGGTACTTATTTTCTACAGCTATTACCCCTAAAAATTGTTTTCTTCTATTCACACCTTCGGCCTTTTGTCTTTTTATTTATACTGTATTAATTTCGAAAGTATATAATCCACCGATATTTTTGCGTCCCCAAAATAAGGGGGGTCAAAGTTAAGTAACCTAAAAAAAAAATCAGTAAGCTTTGAAATAAAATAACACGCATTATAAAATTCATTTATTGATAAACCAACACTGAAAATTTCATTAAAATCGGATAATTCCCTGATTTTTGGTAATTTGTTTTCAAATGTGGGGAGGGGGGATTTGTGGCTTCAAGTTTTAAACATGTAGAATTTTGATAAAGTACCCCAATGACCGATAGGAAACTTTCCCCCTTTTCCAAGATTACACCCACCTGACAATTGGAATGGAATTTTGGATAAATTATTCTAACCATATTTTTTTTCTCAAAGTTATATAAGCCGTTCGGTGGGATTGGCTTTAATTGTTTGCTCGGCCTTTTTTTGCGTGCGTTTTATATATATATATATATTATATATATATATATATATTGTGGTTTTAACGATGGTTAGCCCCCAACTCACCTTTATACTTCCCACATATATTCTGTTTTCTTACCTGAAACAATTCATTGAACCTTATTAATCGTATAATCAACCATGTCTCCGCTACCTTATAATGATTTTTGGCTTTTCCTTCCTGACTTAAACACCTGTTCACCCAGGACCGTTAAAGAAAGAAATTTTAAAATAGCATATATGAATAAGGAAAATACATACAAAGAAAAACAAAACAAACAATAAAAAAAAAACTAGAAAAAAGTATAACTTTTAAAGTTTCAAGAAATATTTTTCCGTCGCTTCAAGAAGAAGAATTTGGAGAGGGGTAGGAAGAAGAAAAGAAAGAAGAATAGAAGATGATGATAATAAAAATAGAAGAAGACGGAAAATAAAGAAGAAGAAGAAGAAGGAAAATAAAATAGAAGAAGAAGAAGACGGAAAATAAAAATAGAAGAAGAAGAAGAAGAAGAAGAAGAATAAGAAGAAGAAGAGAAGAAGAAATAAAAATAGAAGAAGAAGAAGAAGAAGAAGGAAAATAATAGAAGAAGAAAAGAAGAAGGAAAATAAAAATAGAGAAAAGAAGAAGAAGAAGGAAAATAAAAAATAGAAGAGAGAAGAAGAAGGAAAATAAAAATAGAAGAAGAGAAGGAAAATAAAAAAGAAGAAGAAGAAGAAGGAAAATAATAGAAGAAGAAGAAGAAGGAAAAAAAATAGAAGAAGAAGAGAAGAAAATAAAAATAGAAGAAGAAAGAAGAAGGAAAAATAAAAATTAGAAGAAGAGAAGAAGAAGGAAAAATAAAATAGAAAGAAGAGAAGAAGAGAAAAATAAAATAGAAGAAGAAGAAGAAGGAAAATAAAAATAGAAGAAGAAGAAGAAGAAGAAGAAGAAGGGAAATAAAAAGAAGAAGAAGAGAAGGATAAAAAAATAAGAAGAAGGAAAATAGAAGACGAGGAAAATAAAATAGAAGAAGAAGGAAATAAAAATAGAAGAAGAAGAGAAAAATAAAATAGAAATAGAAGAGGAAAAATAGAATATGAGAAGAAATAGAAATAAAAATAGAAGAAGAAGAGGTGTCTGTCTTTCCTTCTCTCGTGTCCATTTTCTCTTATTCCCTCTTTCTCTCTGTTCTTCCTCTCTTTCACTCTGTAATTCATATATGCGTGTCTGTCTTTGTCTCTCTCATTTTTTTCTCTCGTTCATACTCTTTCTCGTTCGATTTCTCTCTTTTATTGATTACTCTTTTCTTTTTACTCCCTTTTAAAGAAGAAAAAGAAGAATTGTATCTGTCTTTCATTGTTCGTGATCATTCCTTCTCTCTCTCTCTCTCTCTCTCTCTCTCTCTCTCTCTCTCTCTCTCTCTCTCTCTCTCTCTCTCTCACACACACACATTCATTTTATCTCCTCTTTTTCTCAGTAATTAACATGTCCCTCTCTGTCTATTTCTCTCTTTTTCTCTCTCTCTCTCTCTCTCTCTTCTTTCCTCTATTGACACTCCTTTTCTTTTCTCTCCCTCTCTATTCTATCATTTCACTCTTAATACCCTTCACTTTCTCTCGGTTGTTTCCTCTTTCTCTCTCGATTATTTTCTTTCTTTCTTTTCTAATCATTTCTTTCTTTCTTTCTCAATCTTATTTTTTTTTGTCCTTTTCTCTTTCTGTTTGTCTGTCATTTTATCTCTTCCTTTTCATTCTTTCCGCCAATCCCCAACTCTCTCTCTCTCTCTCTCTTTCTCTCTCTCTCTCTCTCCCTATATACTTTCATTTTCGATCATTGTCTATCTTTTCTACAGTATAGTAAGCGAATACGAACTCCATTCGCGCTATACATTCACTTTCAGACTAATACCCTTGGAAGGTATGAATCCCCTCACCCCCTATCTCAGCTATGGATTAAATAGCACTTGTACCGTCTTTTACAAGGATAGCTTGGCATTAATAACCCGTGAACATTGATTTCCATTAAACAAGAAACAGACCGACTGGTTCGAATTGTTATTTCTTTCTTTTGTTATTCTTTGTGTACATACATCCTATTAGAAAATAACACTTCTATTCAACAAGTTCTGACGATAATACAAATAATTGTCGAAAAATTACCTAAATTATCCCCCCATCTCCTTAATCAAATTTTAATTTCCCCACAAACATTGTTTTTTTTTTTAGTTAACTTTCTTTTTACAAGTCTGATGTATTGTATGTATCCACCACAATTCTTACTTTACCCTTTTATTATTATTTTTTTTTCAGTTTTTTTCTCTCATCAGAAAACGCTTTTTTTAAACGCAAATAATATAAAGGATCTATTCTAGAAAGTCAACATAAATGACCTTCTATCCTATCCTGAGAGAAGCAAAAATACAAAAAAAAAAATAAACACAAACCGGTTAGAAACCTATTTAACGGACATAAATTCCACCATCGTATCCCCCTCCCCCCGCCGAAAGAAGAAAAAATCAAGGAATTAACCGAATTTAATGAAATTTTCAGTGTTGGTACATTAATGAATAAAAGATAGAATACACAGTTATTTTATTTAAAAACTTTTTACATTTTTTCAGGTCAATTACTTTGAACCACGTATGTTTGTGTATCTGTGTACGCCTCAAAGATATGTGGTTCAAAGTTAACTGACCAGAAAAAATGTAAGAGCTTCAATAAAATAACTGTGGCATTATACATTGTTTATTCATTTATATATCAACACTGAAAATTTCATTAAATTCGGTTAATTCCTCGATTTTAAGTAATTGTTTTTTTCTTTCGGCGGGGTGACATACGATGGTGGAATTTATGTCCATAAGTAGAATTCAACCCACAAACTTATCAATGCAAAAGTAACCTTAACACAATGCCTGACGATGCTATCATATCTTTTAACTCGTTAATTACAGAAGTGGTAAATATACAACATTATTGCTTCCTAACCTCTAGATATGAAATAACCCAGACGGTTAATATGCGTTAAAATCAACCAACCACAACCACTAACCAACTAACCACTATCTAACTTTTCTCTATCTGATTTTCACTGATATTTCGCCTTTCTTTAAGGCCGGGCTAATTCAGTCGGTAGAGCGTTCGGCTAGAAACCACAAGGTTCCATGTTCGATACCGACCCTCGCCAACTCAGCATATGAGTAGCACAGGGATCTGTGCGGTAAAGTAAGGAGCTGATGGTAGGTGTGGCTCACCACCTCAGACGCAAAAACAATCTCCCTTGGTCTAGCGCTAGTGAAAAGGGAATAGACTCCCTCGCTGATTGGCTGATACCGACTTTAGGCCACCCCGACGACTTTACTTTACTCCCTCTACTTTTTTTTCTCTGCGTTTCCTGATGCCCTGCATTCATAGCTTCATATTTTCTTATTTCTGCTTCATTTTCAATTCTTCATTTCACAAAGGAATAGTCGTTCAAGCAACGGAGCTAAGTATCCAATACCTGATTTTGACAACTGCAGTGATGCTGATAGCTTTTTGATTTAGCGCGTCCTGGGACGCATGTATTTGTTTTGAATGAGTCCCCAAGCAAATTTATGGGTCCCAACTAAAGTTTCTTAATAGATTTTTTATTTTCTATTTATGATCTAGGGAAACAACTAAAGTCGTCTAAATCCTACCTTGTAACCTATCCTGTGTAATCCATTTCTAAGAAACTATTGAAATGTATTTGCAGTTAGCTTGAAATGGTGGGGAAAGAAAAAAAAACACAGGGATGCATGGATAGGATCTTACTGCGTCCTCTCAGATTTTTGTGTATCAAGGACGCAGGACGCGTATCTGTCAGCATCTTTGAAACTATCTACAATTTTGGTGTTTTTATAACGAATGTGTCATCGATACCAAATATTGTATTCAAGTAACACCTCTTTCAATGATGATACTTGATATAGTACGCACTCTGTCGGCGGGGCTTTGAATACGTTGACTGCAGAGATGTAAAACAACGCACATAAGGGGTGTCCTGAGTAGGACACTAAACTGCATCTGATGGTGAGGCTTGATCTCTGGAACTCTGGGGAGGGAGTATAGAGTACACCTTTATTGGCATTACTCCCAAGTCCACCCTGTCCCTTTGTACATGTTAGGGTCATGTCTATGGGTTGGCATTGCCCCTTCTAGCTGGGAAAATTTGGCTCAGGACCGCCCTCGGTGGCGGCAGGCTCTCTGTAGAGGACTGTCCATGTCCGAAGTCACTCTAGCGCAACACCATGAAGCTTAGGAGGTCCAGAAGAAAACAGCGTCAACAAAGCAGCGGCACATCAACATCTTCAGGGACAGCCTTCACATGCAACATCTGCGGTCGAGAATGTTTTTCGAACATTGGACTTTACTCTGAGAGGAGGCGCTGTAACTTCAGGGACACACAAACTATATTATAGTCTTCCGAGAATGAAATGCCAATAATATGGGTCAAATAAAGGGGCTGGGTTAGTCGGTAGAGCGTTCGGCTAGAAACCACAGGGTTCCTAGTTCGATACCGGTCTTCGCCAACTCAGCGTATGAGTAGCACATGGATCTGTGCGGTAAAGTAAGGAGCTGATGGTAGGTGTGGCGCGCCACCTCAGACGCCAAAACAATCTCCTTGGTCTAGCGCTATTGAAAAGGGGATAGACTCCCTCGTTGACTGGCTGATACCGACTTTAGGCCGCCATGACGACTTTACTTACTACTTAGATCTGTTTCAAAATTATTTGCATTCGTTTGGACCATGTGCAACCCCCCACACACACACACACACAAAAACCTATTAAGAAACAACTATCAAGAGAATGTAAATATGAACGTACAACGAACGCGATTCTCTATCCTCTAGCCATAAAATAACCCTAGACCAGTTGACATGCCGTCAAAATAGATAAATCAGTCATTAATATAGTACGATAATGTCTACATATACGTGATGATTTTTTTTTTAAGATGGCAAAATGTTCAATATATATATTTACCCCTCCACACGAGCAGGATGCGACACAAGGTCAATTTCTTAAGCGGAGTTTAACAGGTTTGGATTCAGAGTTTTCCTTCTCCTAGACTGGTTACCTAGCCATGGTTAAAGAGCCCAGCCCGCCCTACTATTTATCCATAGCTGGAGGGAGAATTGGATTCATACCTTTCCCAAGGGTATTAGCACAATGTGAAATGCCAACGGCTTCATCCAAGAATTGAACTCTCGTTGACGAGTCCATTGCCTACGACTCTAACCATTAGACCACGCGCCTCCATAAAAAAAGTTCAATATAACATCGTTCAACATTTGGAGGTCTTAGACTAATTACGGACCGGTTTAGCAATCGGTAGAGCGTCTGCCTAGGAACCACAAGGTTCCTAGTTCGATACTGACACTCGCCAACTCAGCGTATGAGTAGCACAGGGATATGTGCAGTAAAGTTAGGAGATGATGGTAGGTGTGGTGCTCTACCTCAGACGCTAAAATGATCTCCTTGGTCTAGCGCTAATGAAAAGGGGATAGACTCTCTTGCTATATGGCTGATACCGATATTAAGCCGTCCCGCTGACGTTACTTTTTTAGACTAATTGTGGAGAGTAGTTTTTTACCCATCACCAAGAGATGTCAAGGAGGGGTCCCATTGGATTGGATATTGCTTTATTCTCTAAGAGCATTATTAAAGTGTATTGCTCTAATAAAAATCTCGCTATGATGTGCCGTTTTTGCAACGTTATGGTTACGTCTACATAAGAATAAGGAGGATTTTTAGTAATATTTAGATAGATTTTCTTTTTACATTGCTCTTGTATAAAGACTGTATTATTAAAATTAATAATATAATTTTACTTTAAAAAATAACAGTATTGTTTTGTTGTTTTTTTTCTTTTCTCCTGATCCTGAATTTCTGTATATTGTTTACTGGAATAATTATTGGGATTCTCTCTCTCTCTCTCTCTCTCTCTCTCTCTCTCTCTCTCTCTCTCTCTCTCTCTCTCTCTCTCAGTCCATGGGAAATCAAAAAGTAATATACGTTTAATTGTATTATTGTTTTAAACAAACTAATTCTTTTGTGCTTTAACAAATGAACTAAATTTGTTAAATTTATTTCAATAGCATTATTTATTGGACAAAAGGACTGCTTTTCAACTCTTACAAATGGCGTAATGTTTATTTCAATTTCAAATCTTCTATTTTCAGTTTATAAACACCATTTATCGTAAAATATTGTCTCAACCTCGAATATATATATATATATATATATATATATATATATATATATATATATATATATTCTGCACTCATGGTGGATTGAGCTCTCTGGGAGGAAAAATTTGCTGGGGGCGGTGAATTACGCTAAAATTGCAAGAGTCTCTTTAAACTGGATAGAGCGGTCTAGCAGACTTTATGTATCTTTATGTATGTATGTATATACTTATATAAATTAAAATCCCCTTCCTTAAAATAGGTTGTGTTGATTACCCAGTTAGTAGAGATTCTGACTGATGATAAATCGGTCGAGTTTCGATCCCAGTTTGAGGCAGCCTGCAATGTATAGCCGCACTGAAGAACTGTGATGCAGTGAAACAGTACTATAAGTGGATGACTATATATATATATATATATATATATATATATATATATGAGGAAAAAATGAGTAAAGAAAAGAAATGTAGATGGATAAAAATAAATTTTATCGATATCACTTTTAATCGATATCACTTACACGTGTTTCGGTCTGTTTATCAAAATGTATACGGATTTACGTTATTATTAAAATAATCAGATAGAGTTGAAATGATGATGATAATAATAATAGGAAAAATGCATAAAATGTTCCGTACACAGATTATATATATATAATATATATATATATATATATATATATATATATAGTATAATCTTTACAGATCACAGCCGTCCGTCACAATCCTGTAATCCCACCACCAGAACCTTTCCTCTCATGACCCCTCAAATGACTCATTAAACCCTTGTAGATCCACAAAGTTTGATACAAATATGACATAGGAAGGACGTCTTTCCCATTGTATCAGGTGGATCAGATGATAAAATTTGATGCTTATGCACCACCAGAAGCTGACTTACAGACTTTGTTACAGATTGCACAAGACGCATTTCTGGTTCCTGGAGTGGGCATGAATTGTCCCTGATGAAACACACACACACACACACACACACACACACACATATATATATATGTCCCAACACTCTATCGGTGGGACTGAGGACGCGCTGACTATGACCCCACCAAGGGGTGTCTACATGTATTCGTCTTGATGTCAGTAGAGTGGTACTTTTACTTAGGAGTGCCCCGACTTATGTGTTTACTTGGTTGACTTGGTAGCTAAAATTAGAGGTACGAGCGAGTTTTATGTTAATAAATTCACTAAAAACACTTAACTTTCCAAATTTATTACGCCAAAGAAAATATTATCTACAAAAAAAACAAAAAACAACAACATTAAAACATATTACAGCACATAATTCAATGCATTCTATTTTATTATGTTTTTTTTTATATACAATATAGTGCTCTTTTTCTTATTAAAAAACAAAAATTTAGGGTGTTTATGTGCGTGTGTGGAGTGGGGGGCTGGGACGGATTTATGGCATTTCAGTTTATTTCAATGGGGAAAATTGATTTGATATAGAAGGCAATTGAGTTGCAAGCGGAACGAATTAAACACGTAAGTTAAGGTACCACTATATCTTATTATAATGGGGTTCGGTGTCTGTCTGTCTGTAACCGAAAGTCTTTCACTGCCTACGTCACAATACCCACAGAAATAGAGTAGGTTTAATAATGAGTATTTAATTTATAGTCGATATCATTAATACATAAATTAAATCTTATTTATTAACGATGTTCTAATGAAAATCAGAGTTAGATTTGCCTAAAAACTGACCATGTTATTCGTGTGTTTAAAATCCTGCAATGTGTTTTATATATCTCTAAGAAATAAAGGTTTACATAATATTAAATATATGTTGTGGTTAATGTGCATATTGGTTTTAACAAAACCGGGTTTAATAAATAATTACTTGATGTTACTTGATCTCTAATATTATTATTTTATTCTCCAACGTATTAAAATCAATCAATCAATGAATATGAATATTATATAGAAACCAATTATAATATATAATAAAGATAAATGTAATCTTTTTATATGAGTTCTTATTTAGTTTCGTTAGTCTTTCTAATTTGATATATTTCCTTACATTGAAACTTGAGTACTTACGCCCAGAGAGCGCATATTCCTGCTAGTATGAATAACACCGAAATGTTGACGATGTATATGTTAATCTCTTACCGACCAATCTGCAGTATATGTTCTTTAGGTACCACCAATTTTCCCCATTAAATTTAACCCCCTATATTTAACACAATAAACTTGCATGAAAGTTAAGATTATCTTGAAAGGTTTGTCCATTCGAAGAAGAAACATTAAAAAAAAACTGATGATTTAAAATATTTTTTCAGCTTACGGAATAATGAAAATTATAAACGAAAAACAATGTTTACATTTTTGCACCGTTAAATCAGTTGAAAATTTAACGTAGCCAAAAACAAGTTATGACTAGAGGGTTTTAAAAAATTCTATGAAAAATCAAACTAATGGTCCGAATTTTACGAACATTTCCATAATTACTTAACTTTTGAGGAACATATGTCTGAAATATTTTTTTTTCTAAAATATATTTGGGGAAATATATTTTTTTACGATGTCTACCTCCCCCTATTTGATTTTATGAAATAAGAAAAAATGAACCGACAAAAAACGATTTTTTTTTCTATAAAGCTAAGAGTTTGAATAATTATATCAGAATATTTTTTTATAAGTTTCTATGCCCGAGTTGTTTTTTTAGTAAAAGAACCATGAATACAGAATTCTGCTAAAAATATCCAAAGAAACTGACCCTGTTGTAAAAAAGGGACTGTTTTACTTATTTTTCAAGATAACGGTGCGTAATTTTTCCCCAATCGGATAATTTGATCTTTGAATTAACTGTTTTTCTTTGTAACAACTCTTTATGTTTGTTATTTCTTTTTTGCAACATTTAGAAAATATTTACGTTTCTTCCTTCAATATGGCCTAAACTGATCACATGACGTATTTTAGTAGTACCTAATGTTCTTTGACGTATTGGTGAAAGATACGAGGCATAATGTCTGCGCAGCATGTGACTTTAATGAACCTGCCATTGTATTAGTCATAATTTGAAATATCATGTTTCTACTGTTCTGATGTATAAATGATGCAGAATATAGTTTCCGGCTTTGCACGCCTGGTCGTGGGGTGCATTTGACCACCCACCTACCCAGTAGGTAAGGAGTTCATATATATATATATATATATATATATACACATACCAACCCCTCCGCACGAGCAGGATGTGACACAAGGTCAATTTCTCAAGCGAAGTTTGATAGGTTTAAATTCAGAGTTTTCCTTCTCGTAGACTGGTTACATAACCAAGGTTAAAGAGCCCAGCCCGCCCTACTATTTACCCATAGCTGGAGGGAGAGTAGTTGGATGCATACATTTCCCAAGGGTATTAGCGCTATGTGAAATGCAAACAGTCTCGTCCAGGATTTGAACTCAGTTCGACATGTTCATTTCACACGACTCTAACCATTACACCACACACATCCAGTTCATATAGTACGACAATTACCTAACTACCAAGTAATATACATCGTTTTATCGGACAAAAATGATACCAAAAATGATATCGCATAAACGTTCGTTCAGTAATGATACTTGGTATTGTGTGCATGTGATAGTAGTTTGATACGTTGTTGGGTCGAACTGCAATGATACCAAAACGTCATTGATAATAAATATCAAATAGGATGATATTAGATGAAACGTCAAAGCTAATAGTTAATGTGCAATGAAAAGGTGCCTTTGGGGTAATGGTTATCGTCGTCGAAATTGAATCGGTGACCCGAGTTCAAATCCTAGACGAAGTTGTTTGTGTTTCTCTTCGCGCTAATCCCCTTGGTAAGGGCATGAATCCATATTTTCTCTTACTAGCTATGGGTAAATAGTAGGGCAGACTTGGTTGTTTAGCCTTTGTTTGGCAAACAGTCCTCCTAGTGAATCTGAAAAAAAAAAGCTTTAAAATATCAACTGTTTGAAATCGCTCTCAGTATGCCTATCCCAACTGTTAAACCGCGCTTAAAAATGACTTTGTGTCACATCCTGCTCGTGCGGAGGGGTTAGTAAATACATACCCCTAACCATGACCTTCAGGGCATAGTGTGCATGGTGTTTTTTTTTTTTTTTTTTTTTTTTTTTAGGATACAGTTTTGTATCGGGTAACGTGCGTATCATGTGACAGAAATTAAGGTTTATTCTTTTTATCCTTTGAATTGTAATTCTATCGTTCAATGTCCATGAATTTATTACCTTAACCTATAGACCTGCCTTAACCTTTGACCCTTGGGGTATAATGTGCAGGGTGAATTTTTAAGACAAAATTTTTAAAGTCTAATTCTATCTTTATATTTTGTTTGGTTCTTTAAAACAGTGCTTCTTAAACTTTTGGAAGTTGCAAACCGGTTGACATTTTTTTCTTTTTTTTTTTTTGATCAATCGGTGTAAAGAATTTGTTAAACGTCGAATAAAAAGTATTTATGCAGGCATGTTAAAATTAGCTTTATTTAATACAGAAATATCTCCTCAATATAAACTAAACCCCAGTGTACAGTAAATGGGAACAGCGAGACTGCTTCTTATTCATCAATTTGTCAAGTCTTGGCTCGATAGAAGAGAGTGCCACAAACAATGGTTCTCGAATATCCAAATTGTTCCTGTACTTCGTTTTTATCACACTCATTGTTGAAAAAGCAGCCTCGCATAGATATGTTGATGGAAATGGGAGAAGCATATTGAGACCGATTTCAGCCAGTTTATATTTTTAGAAATATATTTCCACTTTTAATTCATATGTACGGTTGCCGTACTTCAAAACTATACAAATTTTCAAAAAATCATGTGTGACACCTGGTGACCGGCAGGTAGTATTCTACGGATCGGCACCGGTCCGGCGGACTGGCTATGAGAAGCACTTCTTGAAAACATTATTTCTTTGGGTTGTTCTGTGTTTAGTTTTAGTTACTTTTCTAGTCAGTTTGATTTCTCTTAACCTCTCCTTTTTTACTTTCACCCTCTCGCTGTATATCCCTTCTCTCGTTTAGTCCCCCCCTCTCTCTCTCTTTCTTTCGCTTTTGCAACTGTATTTGTTTTTTTGGGTTTTTTTTTTTTACATATGCAGAATTGTGCGCAAGAGATAATATCATTAGAATCAAAACTTACGTATAAATAGCATTAGATTACGGAAGTATCCTAACCCTAACCCTTGGCCTAGCGTCTCAGGGGTTTCGGGTATTTCCGTGAAATGTAATGAAATGTAATGTTTTTGTTTATACGTAATCTAATGGTATTATCTCTTGCGCGCTATTGTGCAGTAGTACCCTCTCTTTATATATTTATTTCTCCTTTTTTCTCTCTTTCTCTATATTGGATCTCTACTGAGGAATAGCAGGAAGCAAGCTCGTTTCAAATTCACTTGTGCAATGAGTTCAATCTTAAGGGGTGAGTTCGAATTCCAGCCCCGCTATTACTTTCATATTCGGACTAATACCTTACGAAAAGATATGAACCCCCACATTCGCACAGTTAGGGGTTAAATAGTGGCACTACTATTCTTCTACAAGGATGGCTTAGGCATTACATAACCCATGATGGTTGATAGTCCATTAAACAAAGAAACAAACCTACTAGTTTGAATTATTGTTTCTTTCTCTTTGTTATTCTTTTGTTTTACATCTCTCTCTCTCTCTCTCTCTCTCTCTCTCTCTCTCTCTCTCTCTCTCTCTCTCTCTCTCTCAAGTTAGGGTCCTGATGAGATCATTGAGATGTAATGTTTTTTTTATACGTAATCTAATGGTATCTCTTGCGCACTATTGTACATTAGTACCCCTCTCTCTCTCTCTCTCTCTCTCTCTCTCAAACAAGGAAAAGCAATTTTTCTTTTTAAGTTTTGATTTTAAAAGATAGGCTGACGATTTCCAGGCGAAATTCTTTGACAAACCTAGATGGTTCGAAATTATCTATGGATTTCACCATTCTTGGGATGCGGTCCTGGATCCTTTCATCCGCGGATAATGAGGTCCCACTGTACTTTAACTCGATCCCATTCATATAGACCATTTTATCTTCTTTTCCCCCCTTCATTCTTCTTTTTTTCCTTTTCCCTTTTTGTGCGTGTCTTCCTTCATACAGAATATCAGAGTTGAAGAGGGTCGTTATTTCAACTCGGCGAGTATTGGATGATTTTTAAAAGGAGAGAGAGAGAGAAAGAGAGACAGAGAGAGAGAGAGAGAGAGAGAGACAGACGGGGGTAGCATAAAGACGTGGTTTGTTCTCTCTCTCTCTCTCTCTCTCTCTCTCTCCCTACCCCACCACCATTGAATCGTCAACCGACCGACCGACCGACCCAGACCAACTGATGAATGGGAGAAATGCACTCAAATACCGCAGAATTTAACACAGGAAACAAATAAGCAGGAAAAAGTGCGTGCGTCAGTGGGGGTGGGTGGATGTTTGATCGGGTGTTGGGGGGGGGTGATGAATAGAACAACTCGAAATGCATAAAATTACAATCTGAAATGAATAAAATATTCCAGATAAAAACGAATTTAAAGAGAGAGAGAGAGAGAGAGAGAGAGAGAGAGAGGGGGGAGGGAGGGAGGGGGAGAGATAGAGCAAAAATAAATTAGTAGATATGAAATATTCCTTTTCATTTTTCGCAAAATAGCCCAGGTGTCTGTCACGTGACAAAAGAGCGATTAAAAAAATAACAGGAAAGGAAAAAAAAAAAAAAGAAAGCAAAAAAGAAAATAGAAAAGAAGGAAAAGATCAGCGAAAATTCGTTAGGTGGCGGTTTGTTGCTGGAGTCCGATGCCCTCACGGGTAGAATTTTTCGGCATATAGAACTAGAGGTCAGGTTTCATTCATATATATATATATATATATATATATATATATATATATATGATATATATATGATATATCAAGAAAAATGAAAAAAACACACGTTTAAATGGGTTAAGTGGTGAGTTTATTGGCCGACGCTGCAGTGTTTCGATCTATTAAATAGATCATCTTCAGGGCATAAGATAAGAAATTATATATCACAGAATGATGAGAAAAAGTGAGTGGTAATACTTCTTATTCAGTCTGTTTAAAAAAATTTTCTGAAGTTTGAAAAAAGGAGACGGTTTTGAAATATGACATCAAATATTCTATTTTAAGGTGTGAGTATGTAGCGCTGTTAGTGTGTGTATTGAAGGAAACATTGTGCATTTTTTAGGTATGTGGTAGTGTGTGTGTGTGTGTATAAATTTTTTTTTAGGTATGTGGTAGTGTGTGTGTGTGTGTATAAATTTTTTTCTGTATATATATATATATATATATATATATATAGTATCCAATTGTCGCTTTAAATTTTCTGTTGCAGTGGCATTCGTTGATTATCCAAAAGTGCTCTATATATATAAACAAAAACAAACAGAGCAATAATAATATTAATAATAGTAAATATTGTAAAAAAAAATTAAGTCTACCATGGTTTCGATCTTAATGATCTCATCAGGACCCTACCTTATATTTAAACAAGTCGGTGCTATAACGTTCAACCGTTATTATTAAAACTAGCAAATATATGCACCCTCCGGGTGCAAGTATCTAAGTTTTAATGTAATAAAATATTGTATTAAATTAGAAAGGCTAATAAAACTAAATAAGAATTAAGATAAAAAGATTTGAAACAGAGGGGGATATAATCGAAAAATAGAACAACTGAAACTTACACTTCTATCACTCTCGTCTTTCATTACTAAATTTTCCTAATTTAATAACTTAGTTAAAATAGGAAGTAAAGAATAAAATCAGAATTATTTCTTCTCGTTAATCGATTTCTTTTAAGATTTATTGAAGAGATTTTTGATCATATTAATTAAGATAAAACCATACGATTAAAAATCAATAATACTAAGCACATATTTATTAAAATCAAATTTTTAATTTCAATATGCAAATAAGCCTTCCTGTTCACACTGTAAACTGCTATTTTAGTGTATATATAAATACAATTGCATATTATTTTTTTGTAGATATGATTAACAGTATTAATAATGTAAAACAATTTTATTAGAAATTGAGGTTTAAATAAAAATAAAATCATGTAGAATGTGACGTAAATAACAAAGGGAATTGTGACTTGAGTAGTGATATAGTTTCGGTTACAGACAGAAAAGCAAACAATCTCCATTATAATAAGATAAGTTTATCCCAGGAATTACATCGACTTAGTTAAGTATAAGGTAGGGTCCTGATGAGAACATTGAGATCGAAACCATGGATATATATGTATGTGTATATATGTGTGTATGTATGTTTGTATATATATATGTGTGTGTATATATATATATATATATATATATATATGTGTGTGTGTGTGTGTGTGTGTGTGTGTGTGTGTGTGTGTCTTAATTTTATTTTATTTTTCCTTTTTTTCGGTCAATCTCTTCAGAGAAATTCACTTGACAAATGTTGAAAGACGTACAAATTGGATAATAACCGAACGAATCAAGGGAGGATGAGAGGGGAAAAAAACAAAAAAACTCACGTCTTCATCCCCCCTTGATTCGTTTGTGTGTGTGTATATATATATGTGTATGTGTATATCTCTCTCTCTCTCTCTATATATATATATATATATGTGTGTGTGTGTGTGTGTGTGTATATATATATATATTATATATATATATATATATATATAGTGATAATTCCTTCTACTGATTTATTTGATCATTATGAACTGAATTCTTATTGCTTGTAATACTCCATACATTAAAAAAATTACGTTCATTTTGTTTTAATTCACATAGGAATTACATTAAAATGTAACACAGACAGTAAGGCTGCAGTTCTGGAGATCTGGGGAGTGTGAAGTATCCCCTTCTTTGCTATTACTCCCAGGTTCACTCTGACCCAGAGTGGTAGTACCTCGTAGTACCCCATCTATGGGTCAAATAAATGTCTTAAAATATTCGCATTTGATAGGACCATTTACAAAGAAAGAAACAAAACTCTTAAGAAACAACTACATATAAAATGTGAATATGAACACGATTCCCTAACATTTAGACATAGAATAACCCTGTAGAAGTTATCCTCCAGATATAAAAACAATATGATACTCACCGTCGCAGTGGGGTTCTAACTACCGTCGAGTTAGTAGACAAAAACAAACAGGCAAGCTGTAACTTAAATACAGTCCTTGTATGCTGCTGGCATAATGCAAAGTAATGGCTGAAGAGTGGGTACTTATCCATGTTCTTACTCACCCTGAAATCCAATAGCCAATCAGAACTCAGGAAATGAACTTGCCTGAGTTCATAATGGAACAATCCAAAGCTCCATATAAGCCACCTACCAAACTCTAGTTTTAGTCTTGCATTCATCTTGTAACAGACAAAATCCAACAAACCCCAGATTGGTTGACATGTCGTTAAGATCAATTAATCATTCACCATCCAGATAATAAGTTTGTCATCTGGTTCATCCCCCTCCCTGATCAGTGACAATTAAGTCCCAAACTTAAAAATCGAACTATATTTACTCGTTATGTCACTTTATCTAGTAGTGACTTCATAAGTAATAGATACTGAAGAATTTAATCACGTCATGAATAATTAGCGATAATTTCATTCATTTGCATTCTGTCTTTTTTTTTCTCCATATGTGAAATCCTTATATGTATCTGTTACACCCATCTAAGTACAGAACAGGTCATCATTACTTAACTGTTGGGATCGTGTTTTTAAGGTTTTGCTTAATCTGGCATACAGGCCTTGGGTTAATTACACTACTTCAGATTACAATATCTTTAATAAGTACTTGCAAAAGTATACGCCCCTTAGGCGCAAGTATATAAGTTTTAAAAAAGAAACGCGTGGTGTAATGGTTAAAGTCATGGGAAATGGGCTCGTTGCCCCGAGTTCAAATCTTGGACGTGGTAATTGCATTTCACTTAGCGCTAATACCCTTGGGAAAGGTATGAATCCTACTCTCCCTCCAGCTATGGGTAAATATTAGGGCAGACTGGGTTCTTTAACCATGGCTAGGTAACCAGTCTAGGAGAAGGAAAACTCTGAATTTAAACCTG
>CM042153.1:69530287-69539608 GCA_023376005.1 Doryteuthis pealeii
ATTTTGATTTTTTACTGCTGCTTATTATGTTACTAATTTTCGACAAAAACAAAAAATTTGACCTGAAATAATCGTTTTAATCAACTTTAATTCGTTTTTTATGTGAAGATCGGCGCTCAAATTGTTGGTGCCTAGTTTACATGCACGTACACATATGTATCTACCTGCGCATATTATAGATTTCAGACACACACACACACACACACACACTCTCTCTCTCTCTCTCTCTCTCTCTCTCTCTCTCTCTCTCTCTCTCTCAAACTACCGTGCCAGAAATGGTGAAACATCCAAGTCGATTAGGCGACAAACTCAATCTACTTTGTCGCTGTAACTAGTCTACAATTGAGTAATACATACACCATATATCTAATTATAAAATGGTGTTTCTAAACATTGTCCATTTGGGCCAGTGATTAATTATATTACGAGACATATGACTTGGATTAATTAATTATCAAAATTTCATTGTTTCAACGGATTGTCCTAAGACATGCACCAAAAAATGACAAAAAAAAAAACAAAAAAAAAAAAACAATAAACAAATAAAATAATCGTACGTAAAATATGAACATGAAAATGAATATTGGCGTCGCTTGGCTAAAAACTAATGCAAGTTCTCTTGTTCATAGTTGTTATGATTTATACTTAAACTAGAAGTGGCTGCCCAGCGTCGCCTGGTTGGGGGGTGGAGACCTAGTGTATTGATTTGTTTACTTTTGGGATTTACAAATACTTGACATTTTTAAATAGAATTTCAATGCTATTTTTATGTATATTTTAATTTTTTATAAATCAAGTCTCCATAATGTTTTCCCAAAAAACAAGAACCTGTAATATTTAATGTGTATATGTATTTATTTTGTCGTTAATTGTTTTATTTTCGTAGTTTCATCCGGACATACATACATACATACATATCAACTGCCCTTTAAATATGGTTTATATATTATAAATATAAAAATAACAAATACACACACACTCTCTCTTACTCTGTTAATTTTTTCTATTATTGTTCGTCTTTCCTCCTCGTTCACACTTTATTCCAATCTCTTGTTATCTCAGTATTTCTATCATCTTCTTTTACTATTAATTGCACACTATCTTACCCCGTTTCTAACCCTGCCTCGCTATCTTACCCCGTTTCTAACCTTGCGCTATCTTACCCCGTTTCTAACCCTTCCTCGCTATCCCCGTTTCTAACCCTTCCTCGCTATCTTACCCCGTCTAACCCTGCCTCGCTATCTTACCCCGTTTCTACCCTGCCTCGCTATCTTACCCCTTTCTAACCCTGCCTCGCTATCTTACCCCGTTTCTAACCCTGCCTCGCTATCTTACCCGTTTCTAACCCTTCCTCGCTATCTTACCCCGTTTCTAACCCTTCCTCGCTATCTTACCCCGTTTCTAACCCTGCCTCGCTATCTTACCCCGTTTCTAACCCTTCCTCGCTATCTTACCCCGTTTCTAACCCTTCCTCGCCTCGCTATCTACCCCGTTTCTACCCTTCCTCGCTATCTTACCCGTTTCTAACCCTGCCTCGCTATCTTACCCGTTTCTAACCCTTCCTCGCTATCTTACCCCGTTTCTAACCCTTCCTCGCTATCTTACCCCGTTCTAACCCTTCCTCGCTATCTTACCCCGTTTCTAACCCTTCCCCTATCTACCCCCTACCCTGCCTCGCTATCTTACCCCGTTTCTAACCCTTCCTCGCTATCTTACCCCGTTCTAATCTTCCTCGCTATCTTACCCCGTTTCTAACCCTTCCTCGCTATCTTACCCCGTTTCTAACCCTGCCTCGCTATCTTACCCCGTTTCTAACCCTCGCTATCTACCCCGCCTCGCTATCTTACCCCGTTTCTAACCCTGCCTCGTATCTTACCCCGTTTCTAACCCCTGCCTCGCTATCTTACCCCGTTTCTAACCCTTCCTCGCTATCTTACCCCGTTTCTAACCCTTCCTCGCTATCTTACCCCGTTCTAACCCTGCCTCGCTATCTTACCCCGTTTCTAACCCTGCCTCGCTATCTTACCCCGTTTCTAACCCTTCCTCGCTATCTTACCCCGTTTCTAACCCTGCCTCGCTATCTTACCCCGTTTCTAGCTCTGCCTCGCTATCGTACCCCGTTTCTAACTTTGCCTCGCTATCTTGCTCATTGATATATCTGTTTCACGATCTTATGCCGTTCTGTCTCACGATTCTATTCCGTTTTTAATTATATTATCCCATTTCTAACTTAGTCTCACTATCTTACTCCGTTTCTAACCCTGTGTCTCACGACCCTGTCCCGTTTCTAATCCTGTCTCACTACCTTACCCATTTCTAACCCTGTCTCACGACCTTTCCCCGTTTCTATCTCTCCCTCACTATCTTACCTTTTTTTTAACTCTCTTACACCGTTTCAACGTTGTTTCTAACCCTCCCTCAAAGGATCTTGTCCCGTTTCTAACCTTGTCTCACCATCTTATTCCATTTCTAACCCTGTCTCTCTACAACTCTGTCGCCCTATCTCTCCTGTTTCTATCTCTGTCTCACTATCTAACACTATCTTACTATTATACTCTGTTTTCCTCTATCAATACATTAATGTCTATCTCTATACCGAATCCAATTCATAATCACCTAATATTCTGTTTATACTTCGTCATTCTTTTTCTACGTGATTTTCTCTCTGTTTACAAGGTAAAGTCAATTTACTTGTTTTTATTTCTGTGTTCCTCATAACTACATTAATTATTTTCTCATATATCTCTGGTGCATACAAAAAACTGTTTTTTTTTTTTAAACCAAGGGAAGAATTTCAAAGTTTCCAGGGAAGAATTTCAAAGTTTCCAGGGGAAAATTTCAAAGTTTCCAGGGAAGAATTTCAAAGTTTCCAGGGAAGAATTTCAAAGTTCCAAGGAAAAGAAGTTTTTCAAAGTTTCCAGGAGGAATTTCAAAGTTTCCAGGGAAGAATTTCAAAGTTTCCAGGGAGGAATTAGAACCGCAGATTAGCAAGCTATCAGATTGTGATCAACAATCTCCTGAACCGTAAAATTCAAAATAGTTATTTACTAAGCTTAGCTTGAAGAATAATTAAATTCCAATTACCGTCGAACTGGAAGACAAGACAACAAACGGTTGTAACTCAAACCCGAATGCTACAAAGTCCACTGCCAAAATGACAAAGTATATATAAGACTCCACAATGTCATTCAAATCAAGCAGTCAAGCAGCCAATCAGAACTCAAGAAATGGAATCACCCCAAATCACCCAGATTCATGGATGGATCATTCTTGATTCCTATTTATACCAGCTGTCTTGGACACTGCTTGAGTTGTACTTAGTTAGCTGCTGTTATTAAAACCAACAGTAGACTAACTGACTAGATGTGACACAAAGCCTGAAGTATGGGACACCCAGTGATAATCGAACTCACTAACAATGGTTTGTGAGTCTAGCTTACTAACCATTACACTGCGTGAGGTGCTCACAATTTAAGAAGTCTATGTGCCAAACATTTTAAAGTAGAACTCTAAGACATAATAATAAGAAGAAGAAGCAGTATGTGACATGGGGTCAATTTTAAGCAGAGTTTAACAGGTTTGAATTCAGATTTTTCTTTCTTCTAGACTGGTTGCCAAGGTTAAAGAGCCCAATCTGCCATACTATTTACCCATAGCTAGAGTGAGAATGATTGGATTCATGTATTTTCCAATGGTATTAGTGCTATGTGAAATGCAAACAGCATCGCCCAGGATTTGAAATGAAAATTACAGAACCCAGCCTGCCCCACTATTTACATATATATATATATATATATATATAATATTATATATAAGAGAGTTTTATAATTTGCTTGAAGCATTGTGTATATATTGGTTAGGAGGTTGATTTAGAAGGATTTTAGTGATAGCCTTCTAACCAAATAATATATATATATATATATATATATGTACTAACACCTTCGTACGAGTAGGATGTGACACAAGAATAATTTCTCATCAAAGTTTATCAGGTTTGATTTCATTTTCCTTCTCCTAGACTGGTTGCCAAACCAAACTTAAAGAGTCCAGTCTGTCCTACTATTTAACCATAGCTGGATGGAGAATATTTGGATGCACACCTTTCCCAGGGGTATCAGAGCTATGCGAAAAGCAAACAGCCTCATCCAAGATTTGAACTCTAGGCACGAATCCATTTCCTACAGTGATAACCATTACGCATTGAGCGCCCCCCCCAATTAAAATCTGCAATGTAATCATCTTGCCAACTATCAAGAGAATTAATGTTGTAATGCTGTATACACACATCAAAAGCTACTATCACAATTTTTAACCCCTTCCCGGCGTTCTGTCTCCTTCCCCCCCAAAAAAAATTCTTCTCTGCTTATCCCTATTGTTTGTAGAACTATCAAGTCTTCTCTAAATGACAGCTATTGTCCGTTGATGATTGATGTCATATGTCTACCTGTAACCACATGTGTCACTCTAGAGTAATAAATATTCATGAGGCTTATTACACCAGATGGCTGTTGATTGTCATTGTATAGTTTGTTTTGTTGCAGACGCACTTGTCTGCAATCCAGAAAAAAAAAAAAAACCACATCAATAGTAATGACAAATATAACAATTGTGAAAATGATGTATTTCTCAGGGGTTAAACAGGTGCTCTGTGCTTCTTGGATTACTATTGATTTTTCTTATCCCCACCCCCCTCTTGGAGAGACCCCCTCTGATAAATCATGTCAAGCCCTAGCACCTATATGATTGCCCCAACCTTATTACCCTTATGGCAACCCAATTGGCTTGCAATACTTTGGCCCTATTTTGGGCTAGACGGGCGTCGGAGAGGCCCCCTCCGATCAATCAGCTAGTCACGTCAAGCCCTAGCACCTATATGATTTTCCCCAATCCATTGCCCTTATGCAACCCCAAGCTCTTTTTATCATATGGATGCTAGAAGGCGGTGGTGGCTGAGGGTCTTCACGTCCTGGTATGACGTTAAACTCTATCTGATGGCGAGGTTCCAGTTCTGGGAGTGGTAGTACCTGTAGTCCCATCTATGAGTTAAATAGGAAAACATGAATTATAAAGAAATTGAATAATCCATTAAGAATGAATTTTATTTCAAAATGTTGTCGGCATTAAATGACCATGAGGTTATATGCCGTTTAAAACAAAACAAACCACCCACCCCTCTCTGTCAACAGCATTTGTTAGATCGGCTAGAGTCCTGGAGAACCTTGCCCTGTCCGGCTGGGCGTGTTAGAAGACTTTACAGTACTCAAAACAGATATATGTCTTTGAGAACTCTTTGAATTTATCAAGGTTTTTGAAGATTTCTATTCACTCCAGATCCTATTTGAATCAAAGACAACCAATGTCAACTAGAGGCCTTTAGAATACACGACTGCACCTCTGCAGAGGGTAAAACTCCCCCAAATTGAGCCACCTGTTTTCTGTGGGTGTGACCGTGATGCTAAGGACGGAATCTTGATAGCTGAGGCAGTTACATGACATGCAACACTCCCACTTTGGCCCTTACTGGGCAGATGGTTGTTCGGACACGCCTCCTCTCATCAATCAGCTAACCAGGTTAAGCCCTAACACCTATATCCTCAAGCCTATTGTCCTTATGGAAGGCTCAAATTTTTTTATCATATGGATGATAGAAGGCGGTGGCTTGAGAGTCTTTCATATCCTATTAATATGACGTTAAACTATTTGATGGCGGGTTTTTCAGTCCCTCCACCTTTACCCAGGCAATGTGGCGTTTTAGAATGCCACCGCTAAATCTATATGAAATCCCAATCCTATTGCCCTTATGGAGAGCCCCAACTTCTTTTGATCATACATGTGCTAGAATGAGTTGCTGAGACTCTTAGGGTCCTGGGGTATGAATTTAAACTACATTCAATGCAGAAAGTTCCAGTTTTGGAACTTTAGGGAATGTGGAGTACTCCTTCATCACCATTACTCCCAGGTCCACTCTGACTTGGTGTGGTAGTACCTGTTAGGGTCCCATCTATGGGCCGCCCTGCATTAGAATACACGACTGCACCTCTGCAGAGGGGTAAGACTCCCCAATGGGGCCACCACTGATTGGACCGGGGTGGCGACTCATGATGCTTAAGGATGGAACCCAGGTGCTGAGCAAGTCCCATGACATGCAACACTCCTGTTGGGGATTCTTACTAAGGCTGATGGGTGGTGCGGAGAGGCCCTTCCAATCAATTTGGCTGTCATGTCAAACTTTAGCACCTATATGATAACCCCTAATTGCCCTTATGGAAGAGTCCCAACCTTTTTTTAGCATATGGGTGCTAGAAGCAGTGTCTGAGGTTTTCATGTCCGGGAATGATGTTAAACTCTATCTGATGGGAAGTTTTCAGTTCTGGAGATTGGGAAATTTGGAGTGCCCCTTCACACCATTGACTCTTGGTCCACTCATTGATCTGGACGTGGTGTACCTGTTAGGGTCCCATCTATGGGTTAAATAGGAAAATGTGTTTAATCCTAGAATGAATTTATTTCAAAACTTTTGTCAAGCATTAAATGACCCCCCTGAGTTTGATATTGCCGTAAAACAAACCAAACCAACAACCTCTCTCTTCGACCAACAGCATTGTTAAGATCAAGCTAGTCATGGAGACCTGAGGAAGATTGCTGTCACTCAGCCCCAAATGAACCACCAGCTAAGCAGGTGTGCCAAAAAAATTCTCAGGGAATCAAAAATAATGATAATGTTTCCACACCATGTACCCATCCTTTTTGAGTCTAAGTGACAAACAAGCTCTCCCAGTATCTCCGGGTTCTTTTCAATCATTCTAGCGCGAACTCATTATTGACAAAGAAACTTTTACCACAGGTCTTAATCACTAATGGTGTTGGGCTTTGAAAAAGAAGAGAGAGAGAGTCTACTGAATTTTTTCTTGCCCCTTGTTAAGTTTTTAAGGGCCCATTGCTCGGCCTTATACAGAAGCGCTTATCTGGATAGGAATCATTGATAAAGAGTCCATCGACAATGTGAATTCTCTTGGTTCAACTAAAGTGTTCTGAGTTACTGCATAAATCATATACAGTCCTTTGGCAGCTAGTACTTCGGTAGAGATCCCGGGCAATCCTATCGTGCGTCCTCCAATAAGGGCAATTTTGCAAGTCATGACCAATATGGGGGGGGGGGGATTGAGTATCTTATCAGGCCAGTAGTACTGCCAGTGATTGGTTAAAAGAGGTCAATCCGTGACCTGGCCATCTATAAAGTATAAGCGAGAACTAGCACACATCTATATCCAAAAACTCAAACATGCCTTCCACATTGATGTAGCATTGCAGGCTCTATTTGGAAAAGGAGTAATGATGTTGTAAATAGTATATTTAATATGCTTATCTTCTTTGCCTGATTTACTTCTCAAGGCTGGGAATCTGAGTTGTTGAATCTTGACGTTGGGTTGGATGCATTTTCGCTGTTTTTTGCAGGTCAGGACAACTCTGGGATTCGTTGAGGATATCTCTGTCTTGTGCCGCTTTTAGTTTTTAATACACAACTCAATGACGTTCTTGCTTTTTTCTCATGAGTATTTTTATATTATCCCAAGTCAAAATGGCTTTTTGGGGAACAGACACACATCCTGCATCTCGTCTACCCACCCAACTGCCTTAAGTTCCAAATGGACTTTATTCATCTACTTCCTTACCTACCACTCTTCACATTCACCACCGTACATCTATCGAACCAATAAGAAATAAGAAACGGAATGTTTTCATCGAATTTATATTTTAAAAGAATTTTAAACTTGCACTTATCTGAGAAGAAAGATATTGTAAGTCTTTTGAGGAAGATTTATGGTGTTTTATGATTTAAAATTTAAAATTTATTAAAAGTTACCTGAATTTTTCTCTTTATTAACTTCCATTCTTTAGAAGATTAAGCTTACAAAAACAAAACAGTAATAAAGAAATGCCTATTTTACCGTTTTTTGAACTTCAAAAATAAGAGCATCTGTAGAACAAATTAGACAGGACCATTATGAAAAGAATATAAAACAAAATCTAATTTTGCATGGAATTATCTTTATAAAACATGTTAAATCACTCACCTGCAATTTCATCAAAAGAGTCCCAAATTAATTATTTAATTCAAATCTTTATTAATTAATAAATCATGAGGTTATTGGCGAGTCAGAAATTATGACACAAAACTCAATAAAAACATAACATGTTCTTCAGATTTTCTGGTGTGACCAACTGTCGAGTTAGGGAGTTCAGCTCTATCATTTTTGGTTTGTGTTGTGAGATAAAACTTTGAGACGTCGCAGGAAAGCTTCAGATACACTTATGTTAATGAGTTCACTAAAAGCATTTAAGTTTCCCAAATTTCATTACGCCAATGAACAATATTACAATTAGTACAGGGAGATCCAAAAAAACAGATTTTTTTAAAAGTCTCAGACCTATTTTGGGGTGTCACTATATTATATATATATATATATGAGGGTGGCCCAAAAAGACTGGCCTGACTTTTTAAAATGTCTGTTTTTGGATCATCCTTGACTTTGTGACGTTAAAATTTGAGGCGCGAGAGAGCTTCAGATGACGCTTATGTTTAATGAGTTCACTAAAAGCAATATGGAGTTTTGAGGCAAGCGAGATGGACAATAACTAGTGAACTTCTTGTGGAGTTATAAATTTTCTAAGAGCCTTGTGAGAGACCAGACTTCTTGGAAAGTTGTAGCAGATTTTGATAAAAACTTCTGATTGGTGTAATCTTCAGGACTTTATGCAGTTTGTAGAAGTTTTAAGAGCCT
The DNA here is from genome assembly GCA_023376005.1 of Doryteuthis pealeii. Classification (NCBI taxonomy): domain Eukaryota; kingdom Metazoa; phylum Mollusca; class Cephalopoda; order Myopsida; family Loliginidae; genus Doryteuthis; species Doryteuthis pealeii. Next base: position 69,539,071 of record CM042153.1, read on the forward strand.
TGTAAACTCTGTCAGATTTTCATAGGATCCCTTCCAAATGCTTGACCGAATCAATTCGAACAAGTGTTCACTCCGTGGCCCTGCTTACTTAACTCAAATAAAAACGCTCTACCATCATACTGAGCACTATCTGCTTAGATGTCTATACCACATGTTATTTAACATTATATATATATTATATATATATTATATTATATTGGTGTGTGAATATATATATTGTATACATATTGATAAATCTATAATATATATATAATATATATATATATAGTATCATATATATATAGGGTTCATATATTATATATATGTATACAATAATATTTTTCATATATATATATATTTCTATATATACTATATATAAATAAATCATTCATCTATATTTCATGTCATTATATAATCATTCATTATATTATCATGTATATATATTAATCATATACTATATTTCATGTATGTATGTATGATATATATAATATATTATATACCTATTATATATATATAACATTCCATATATATTATCATGTATATAATAATCCTCCTCCTC
>CM042153.1:69539708-69619232 GCA_023376005.1 Doryteuthis pealeii
AAAAGACAGAATTGGAAATGACAACAAAGTAAACATACAAACACCTATATCAAATATTACACCAAAGCTCCATTTGGCCGGGAGTTTTACCCCTCTGCAAGGTCGCAGTCAGGTCTATTTCTAAAGCCTACCAAGCGACGACATGGCTCGTCATTGGTTCACACATAGTGATCTTAAGATGGTGAAAAGAAATCTTCAAACAACCTTTGATAAATTCAAAGAGTTTCTTAAAGACATATTCTGTTTTGAGTTCTGTAAATAGTAGCCAAATTATGGTATGTTATTATTTCTTTTATATATACACAGTTATTTCCCCTCTCAGTCTCATTGTGGTGTATAAATTTAGCTGCAATCTGATCAAAAATAACATGACAAAAAGAAGTATTATCATTTCAAAATATCTAGGAAAAAAACTAATATCCTATTCAAAATGAACAAGTCTATTGATCCAATGCTTGAAGATTCAAAACAATGAACTATTGTCTTTGTAAATTAGATGGACATTTTGTTCTTTTAGAAAAGAAGCTAAAAAATAGCGTAGAAAGATGACTGTCACGTTGAAAAATACAACATTGAAATTAGTATTAAGATACAAAAAAAATAGAAGATTAAAAGTAAGAGAACAATAAAAGAAAGAAAGAAAGCGTGAGAAAAAGAAATGATGAAAGAAAAGGGTATGAACAAAGAGTAATGAAGAGAGAAAAAAGGTGGAGTAGATTTAATGAAGAAGGAAGGGAAAGAAAAGAAAGAGAAAAAAAGATAAAGTCAAAATGAAAACAAAGGGAGGAAGAAATAAAAAAAGTCAAAGATCAACAAGAAAAAAAAAAGTCTGTCTAAATAATGAACGCAGAGAAAAGCGAAACTAAGAACTCTTTAAGGAAGTGAAAATAAAAAAAAATGTATCAGTGGCCTTTATCAAAATTTTCAATCACAGCGGATCGACAGTTTTAAACTGACCAATTATCAATCGACCAGCTCAAGAAATAGTTATAAATTCTAAACAGATCTGAGACATTTTATCTCTATTTTTGCGAACTTTATTTTGAAATTAAGATACAGGCACATCACCACACACACACACACCACACACACACACATACACACACACACACACATATATAATATATATATAGATATATATATATATTATATATATATATCAGATCTTTATTCACATATCATTATAATTATGTGTTATAAATTCTATGTAACTCCACATGATAACTTAATTCACACACCACACGACCACACAACATAATCTATACTATATAAGAGAGAGACGAGAGAGGAGGAAAGAAGGCTCATTCGGGTTGAGAGCATTCGGCTCTAGAAACACCACAAAGCGTTTCCTTAGTCTCTGATAGACGATCTCGCGCCATACTGCAGTGTTATGAGATAGCCACATCGCAACTCGCTCGCGTAGTGCCCGACAGTTGCATGTCTGGGTAAGATCTACATCTTCACACAAGAGCACTAAGATGCTCTGATGTACACACAGTCGCCTGTCTGTGCGCGATCAACACCGCCAGCGATGAAGCGATGTCCTCTGAAAACACATCTCCACTTATAGATTCTAGCGCTATATGAAAGGCTGGAATAGACACAAACACACCCTCCCTCTCGAGGTCAGACTCAACAGACAGACAGACGATACCCACACTCGTACCTTCAGAATGCGACTGTGACCGAAGAGTACTATCCGGATTCCAATACCGTGATGCGACCACCGCCCCGATCGACTTTTACTTTATATATATATATATGTATGTATGTATATATAGAGATAGATAATGTAGCATCACCACGTTCATTGAATTATTATTAGCTGATACATTAAAAATTGAAAATATAATGTGCATGGACAAAGAGCGTGCTGTAAATGGTTAAAAAGTCATGGGAAATGGACTCGTCATCCCCAAGTCTTCAAATCCTGGATGTTGGTAATTGCATTTCACTTAGCGCTAATACTCCTTTGCAAGAAAGGTATGACATCCTACTCTCCTCCAGCTATGGTAAATAGATACAGCAGTACTCGTCCTCTTTAACACATCTATGTCGTCCTAGCGCTCTCAAACCCCCGGGCTATCCTAAGTCAAGATAAAGAAACATCGATATTGCTTCATCGAAATCTCCAAAACCTGTGACTCACTGCTATAGAAAATCAATATTACGAACCCTTGCTGGCACATCCCTGCTCATGCGGAGGGGATGTAAACTATATATATGTCGCATTATGTGATAAGACACATCTCATTTTTGTCTTATATCTTATTTTACATGCATCATGTATGTTAATTTTATTTACTTTATTATCTAATTTATATATGTTAATTCGACCAAATTATTTTTATAATTCACTTGAACATATGACACTTTATATGATATATATATAAAGTTAACAGGTAGCCTACATGGTACACTCGCGAGTCAGTTGGGTCGGGAATCTACAGTTTCTCAACCCCTTATACGAATAATTGATCTGATACGATCGCCATGAGCAACGAACACCTGTCAGCAAACAGATACACCGTGACTCCATGTCCACATTACCTTATAACCTCATATATAAATGTTCTATCAATTCAATACTTCTGTCCTGCAGCATGTTCAGTCAGACCTATAGTGAAACTGTATCTTCTAGTTAAAGTTCATCCGGTGGGACCCTAATGTTGTACTCAGCCAAGACAGCAATGTGAGTCCTATTCCCCATCTTGATTTCCTTTCGACTAACGTGGCCTCCTCACTATGTATCGTACAGGCTTACCAATAGCCAGACTTACTAACATGCGCTGCCTTCCTCTTTCATCTCTCGCTCTGTAGAGTAACGGAGCGTGGCCCACACTCCCTTACCAATCTGCACTTCCCTCCTTATCCACACAATACCCTGTGGCTAATCATTGCACCGATTGCAGGGGCTGGTATACAAGAACCGATGGCGAACCTTTGAGTATCGCCGTCTTCCCAATCTAGACCCAGCTGGGGACACACCATTATCTACTAACTGGACTACGATGCCTTATAATGACTGCGCACACCACATCTATCTCAGCTTTACTTACTAATACTTCTCATATAACTTCTCACTATCACTATCTGCTCTCTGCACTGTGCCACCGTGTCCACAGTATCATATCTCTCTACCGTCGATTCCGAATCATCCACGCGCCCGACTCCAATCGTGTAGTCGCTCACACAACGATCGATGCTGCCACTGCGACATGGTGTGTGTCTGAACTATACTTATTAGTAATTTTCCTCTTTAATTATTTTTACAAAATAGACTATTAGATACATTATAGGTCCTTTTAATTTCCCTCCCACCGGACACTACTTTACCATTAATAACATTTGATAGAACATTTTAATTAATATGAGATGAAACGACCTATATTTCAAATTTTCACAAGTCATCCAATGCTCTAACATTAATCTTGATTATTATATTTCATACCAGGGAGACATCATAAAGTGCCAATGAAAAGGAGCATCAAATAAAATGACTTATTCATCTTAGATTACAGGAGGTCATATAATATAGCTGTTATCCTTATCAAGCAAGATTTTTAATTTTATCACACTATAATGATAGCACACACAGCTATATCATACACATAAGAATTCTAAACATCATCATAATTATACTAATACATTTTTTTAAAACATCCCAGTCTGTACATCTATGCACAAATAAAAACACCATATATATAACATAAGTAACTACTAGCTTATACGCCATATTAATCTAGAGTACATATACATACTAGTTATTATAATAATGAAAATTTCAAATTATAACTATAAGATAATACCATTCTTGAAACAAGCAAGTAATTCAATATGTAAATTAAACCTAAATTAACCGTACCATCACAACTTAATCTTTCATATACTGCAGCATATCATATATAAGGAGATCATCAATGTCACTTGGTCAACCAGATGAATATCTATGATATACCACATCACACCACACATATACTAATAACTCAATACTATATATATACATACACACAATCACTACACAATGGCAAAGTCTTAGCCACCACTGGCGCACCTGAGGGACATGAATACATACGATGTGCAAAAACACAGTCCCACTTCTCGTCAATCACCGGGACTGTACCATATAAATACTCTTAATATATGTCTGGCAGTTCTTTTACTCTTGCTGGCAGGCACTTATCCATACTGTCCTCGTCTGTTAGAGCGCAAACTTTCTCATAACCACGATTGGCAACTTCGCCATAATGAAAGTTATTTATTTTACCGTGACAACCTTCTATCATCATACTACCCATATATCAACCTATCTATAACGTTACTTACTACTATGAGTAGTTCATCCTTACTAACTAATGCTATCAATTTTTAAATTTCTCTTACTATGACTCCATAATGGTATATGAACATCACACACCTATACTAGATTGCATATGCATTACACCATTCTTGTATCATATATCGCATATATAGTCTCATCGCATGTCTTATTATAACAACCAAAAAATATGTACACTAATAAGCTAAAAGATTAGTATAATTCAATTACTCATTGACACATTCAAAAATCCTCTTTCTTGAAAGGGAACAATTTATCTACAATGACTTGATAAAGTCCATTTCTGGGACACACAAGGGAATGAAACAAGGAAAAATAATTATAACACATACGAAACAAGAAAAAGACATTGAGAAGAATACCAAGAACAATATTCAAAACTAAGCTCACTTTCAACAACTTTTCAGTAGATGCGAAAAGATGATTCATGTATGGAAGTCCAAACATCCACAATGACACATAAAAGAGATAAATAGAGAAAAAGAAGCAGAGCAAGGAAACAAAGTAGAAGGAGGGCGATAAAGAAGAAGGCAGGAGCCAAGAAGAAGAAGAGGAGGGGGAAAGAAGAACAAGGAACAAGAAAGAAGAAGAGGGATAGCGAAGAAGAAGAAAGAAGAAGACAGAAAAGAAGATAAGTAGAGGAGGGAGCAAGAGAAGCAGGAGCAAGAACGAAGAAGAGCAGGAGAGAAAGAAGAAGAAGGAACAAGAAAGAAGAAGAAGAAGAAGATAAGGAGAGGGAAGAAGAAGAAGAAGAAGTAGAGTGGGGAAGACAAGGAAAAAGAAGAAGAAGAAGAGGTGAGAGAAAGAAAGAGAGAAAGACACCAGGGGATGCGGAAGAAGACAAGAAGAAGAAGAAGACAAATATCAAAGTGGGATGGGAAGAAGAAGAAGAAGAAGACAGTGGATGAGAAGAAAAGAGAAGAAGAACGAAGAAGAAGAAGAGAAGAAGAGAAAAGAAGAAGCTAGGAAGGAAGAAGACAACAATGCTGATATGAAAAAAATCAACAAATAACCAAGAATATAATAAAATGAATTCAAAGAACTAACAAAAAAAATGATTAATTGAAATTTTAAAGTTGCCAAACTGGGATTTTAACCAATTCCAATGGAATTATCAGCTGTGCCCAACATGTCTTTCTTCTTGTACTTGGAGATTTATGAGATGAAGGTAAGTGGGCTGTACAGCTATTTTGTATGGTGCTGCTTTCAGGATTTGTTCAAAACCACATGTAGCATCATTGTCTACTTCCCATCTAGCTTTTTCTCTAAGCATTCATTAGAGACCAAAGTGCGTGTCAGCAATACCGTCTAGTGACTGACACATGCTACATTTGGACATAATCCCATTTTAAGTTAAACAATAACAATTTACTTTTAATTTCAACTTATTTTCATTAAAATTAACACTTTATTTTCATTGTTTTCTTTGTTTTACTTGGGTAATTTATGAGATGGGAGGTAAGTGACCGTACAGCCTGCTGTTTTTGTGGCGGCGCTTTAGGATGTGTTCAAACCAGATGTAGCCTTATAGTCTACTTCCCATCGTAGCTTTTCTCCTAAGCACTTCATTAGAGGACCAATGCGTTGCAGCGACACAGTAGTACTGACACAGCTATAGCTAGGAAAGAATTCACAATTTATTTTAATCAGATACACTCATTTATTTTATCAGATAGACATTGGGTGGGCCACCCAATGGGGCCACCTGTTAGGCCGTTGCAGGGCAACCTCTGATGCTTAAGGATAGGAACCCTGGTGGCTGAGCAGTTCATGACATGCAACATTCCACTTTGGGTCTTCTTGGGCTACAATGAGCAATTGGAGAGGCCTCCTCTGATCAATCAACTGGTCGCACATCAATCCCCCTAGCACCTAATTTGTCCCAACCCTATTGCTCTTATGGCAAAGCCTGAACCCTTTTTCATCATATATGTGCTAGGAATGTGGTGGCTGAGGTCTTAATCTCCTGGGCATGACGTTAAACTCTGATGGTGAAGTTCCAATTCTTAAGCTCTGGGGAATGTTTGTAGTACCCCTTCATCACCAATCTTCCCAGGGCCCCACTCTGACCCGAGTGGCCAGTACCTGTTAAGGTCCCATCTACAGGTTGAATTAGAAAAAAATTGAGGTTTTAAAAAAATTGAGTTGAAAAAGAAAATTGTGTTAAAAAAAAAATTGAAGTACCTTATCAAGAATGAATAAAACAAAAAGTCTTTGGCATAAAATAACCCAATGAGTTGTCATGCCGTAAAACCAACCATCCAAAAAATATACTATGTAAATTGTTTATAGGAATAGATGAATATGGGAGTATGGAGTATACCACTTCATCGCCATTACTCCCAGGTCACTCTGACTGGAGTTTAGTACCTGTTAGCTTCCCCCTCTATGGGCTAAATAGATAAAAAATAAGTTTTAAAAATTCAAACTCTTACTATGATGTCAGTCCAGTATGTTAGCCACTATGCCCGCAGGAACTTCCCCCCACTAAAACTTTGAAACAAGTTAGGACCGGAGTAATGATAAAAGGAAATACTCCACGCTCCTCGGATTCTATTTTTTGATTATACCCCACCCTTTTTTTCAAATCTTTTATCTGAATTCTTATTTAGTTTCATTAATCTATCTCCTTTTCACTAGGTGCATAAGAATAAAGCAATTTCCAGTCAAATTTGCAACAATGATTTTGTGGAAAAGTAAAAGTAAAAAATTGAGTTAAAAACTGATTAACTAGCAAGAATAAATAAAAACAAAATGTATTTGGCATAAAATAACCCAATGAGTTGACATGCCATAAAAGCCAACCAACCAACCAACCAAACACCCCCACTTGTAATATAGTATGCATCTCTAGATGCCTGTAACTATGACTTTCTATCCATCTTGTGTGCAATGGAAGAAATGTGGGGGGGCAAATGCTGTTCAAATTTTAAATATTTGTGGGTTTATCTAATTATGGAAGCAACTTGAGTATCGTATCCAGTTTATAGTCAATTGAAGACAGTAAATTATAAGTTAAAAACCTGAAGGCAGTTGAAAACAATGGACTGGGTGGTATGAATAGAGAATAGGAGGGGGAGGAATTTGCCAATAAAGGATGGGATTATTGATATGAAGGCAAATAGGCAGAGAAAAATAGAGAGAAAGAAAAGGAAAAAAGGAGAAGAAAAAAAGAGGGGAGGAAAGGAAAAAGAAGAGAGGGAGAAAGGGAAAAGGAGAGAGGGAGAAAGGAAAAAGGAAGAAAGGAAAAAGGAGAGAGGGAGAAAGGGGAAAGGAGAGAGGGAGAAAGGAAAAAGGAGAGAGGGAAAAGGAGAGAGTCAAAAATAAGGAGTGGAAGAAAGTTAGACAAAAAATTTAAAAAAGAGATGAACAAGAAGCTCAATTATTTCAAAAAGGGAGAAAGATGAACAAGAATAAAAAGAAAAGAAAAAACAAGATTAAAACGAAGAGAAAAAAAAAAGGAAAGAAAGAATGAAAGAAAGAAAAAACGAAAAAATCAAGAAAGAAATAAAAAAGATAAAAAAGTTAAGAAGAAGTGAAAAGAAGAAAGAAGAATGAGAGAAAAAAAAAGAAGAGAAAATAGAGAAAAATAAAGAGAAAAAAGAAAGAAAAGAATGAAAGAAAGAAAGAATTAAAGAAGGAAAGAAATAAAGAAGAAAAGATAAAACGTTAAGAAAGAAGTGAAAGAAGAATGAGAGAAAAAAACAAGGAGAGAAAATAAGAATGAAAATAAGAAGAAAACAGAAGAAAAAAATAAAAAATAAAAATAAAAAAAAAAATAAGAAAGAAGCAAAATATGAAAGAAGGAAAAGAGAAAAAATAATAAACTATAAAATTAATTTTGGTAGAAAAATATTAAAGTACAGAATAATTGATTGATAGATTGATTGATTTTAATGGTATGTTAACTCATCTTCTATCTATCATCTACTATCACTCTTCTAATAGTCTTCTACTATCACTCCAGGTCAGAGTGGACCTGGAAGTAATGGCAATGAAGGGGTGATTCTAAATTTACCAGTGAGAGAGAGCAGATGATAAATGAAATAGAGAGAATGTAGAAGAGAGAATATGACATAAAAAATTTAGAGGAGAAAAGAAGATTAAATAGAGAGAAGCAGAGAAGAGAAGATGTCAGAGAGAGAGAGAGAGAGAGAGAGAGAGAGAGAGAGAGGATAAAAGTAGAGAAAAAGAAGGGAGGAAAATAGTCTGTCTGTGTAAAAGAGAGAAAAAGAGGAGAAAAGAAGAGAAAGAATAGGGAGGAAAATAGAGACAAACTACGTTAAAGAGAGAGAAAAAGAGAGATAGGAAAAAAGATAGGTAGGAAAGAGGAGAGAAGAAAGAGACCGAGAAGGGAGGTAAATAGAGGCAGTCTCTGTGTGTATGTGTGCGTGTGTGAGAGAGAGAGAGAGAGAAAATGAAATAGAAAGAGAGAAGAGAAAACAAGACAAGAGAAGATGAAATATAAAGAAACCAGAGAAGAGAAGATAACAGAGCAAAAAAAGAGGAGAGAGAGTGACATAGTAGAGGAGGGGTTGAGAGAAGTTTTCATGGTGAGAAGAGGAAAACAATATAGAGAGCAGAAAAGTGAGAATAGAAAGACTAAGCAGCTGGTTGATGGATTTTAATGGGCATATCAACCTGTCTTGGGTTATTTCAATGCCTTGAGTTTAGGAAACAATATAGTTGTATATCTATATTTACACTTTTGTAGTTAACTGTTTTAAAAAGACTAAACAAAGACAGAAGAAAAACAACAAGGAAAGTAGGGGGGGTACAGAATCAGTAAGAAAGAAAAAAGAGTTTTTTATTCAGAAAATGAGCGAGAGAAAGCAAAATAGATACGTCCAAAAATAAAAATAAGAGAGCATGAAGCATGTCAGAAAAAGATAAAGAGAGTGAAGCACTGTGAGAGGGTAGAGAGGAATGAAGAGAAAAGGATAAAGAGAGAGAAGAAGGGCATGAGAGAGAGAGACAGAGAGAGAGAGAGAAAGAGAGAGATAGAGGGGAGGGGAGGGTGAAGTGGGGGTGCCAAACCAATTCCAAAGACCAAACCAGGCAGAAAATGAAACAGAATGAAATCAATATACCATTAAGGAAAACGTTGATCGTTCTCTTCAGCTGTGATTTATAGAACGGTAGACAAACCAGTCAAGAGTTTGGGGGGAGGGGAAACATTGGTTCTAGAAAGGCTAAAAGAAACATTAGGCTCTACCCTGTCTCTTTTACCCTTACCCTTCCTTACCCTCTTTACCTTAATAAGTAACCCTCACACATAATCTATCTATACTTAGCCAACACCATCACCAACCCTGCAGTGTTTTTTGTTGCTTTTTTAATTTCTCTTTTGTTTTTATTTATAACACTTGTTTATCTTTATTCATTAACACTAAACACTTGCAGATTTTATAAGAACTAGTAAAAATAAAAAAACGCCCTTTGGGCTATGTAAAAATAAATTTTTGAAACATATTGCCTGAGGGGTGGGAGTTAAAAATTCAATGTCAGTGAGTTTGTACCCTAAGTAAGTAAAATCATCAAATTCATTAAAGGATTAAAAAATTAAAAAATTCATAATGTAAACTTTAAATATGTATCAAAATAAAACAAACTATATATAGATATATAATACCAGTCATGTATTTATTAAAACTTGTTTAAAAAAAACAATGAGGACTGTCTAATGTTGCATCTTCAAATTTTGAGTGTATTTTCTATGTTATGACAATTTTGGGTAATGTGACGTAAGCAGTGATGTAGTTTTTGTTACAGACAAAAACCAGAAGCGAATCTCCATTATTAATAGATGTAAAAGTACAAGCCAAAAGGGATGCAAGGAATTTTTACTTCAAGGTGATGGCTATAAAGAATTTGTTGGTTTAGGTGGTTGGTCGGTTGATTATGTGACTTGTTAAAACTTGTATGAATTTTTGAGATGAGGCTTGATAATTTGTATTATTTGGATTATTCAGGCTGTTGTCCTCATCTTTATGAACAGAAAGTTCCTGAGTTTGAAAAGAAACACCTAAAGAAGGCCGGAAGGCACATCAGCTGAAATAATGTGTATATAACAATAAAAATGAGGACAATAGTTTTAAAAAATACAAATAATACAAAATGTCAAAACTTAGACTATTTTGTATTATTTGCATTATTTGGACTATTGTCCTCATCTTTATTGCTATCTGTACAACGTTTCGGCCAATGTGCCCTCCAGTCTTCTTCAGGTATTTCTTGTCAGACTCAGGAACTTTGAACCCAACACTTGATTCAATTATAAAATGGTGAACTGACGGAAGGTGTGGTACTCCACCTCAGCACAAACAATCTCCCTGATCTAGCACTGGTGAAAAGGGGATAGACTCTCTTGCTGTTCACCTGATATTGACAATAGGCCACTCTGGCAACTTTACAATTACTTTTTTACAAAATTACAAATTAAATAATTGGATTATTATTAATAAACACACAAATACTTAATCTATAGCCAATTATTCACCAAAAACAATAAATCTAAAAGTCGTCTTCAGGTGTAAATTAATACCTTTACATTTATCAACTTCTCATAGTTAAACTTATTTCTTGACAAGAGTTTCAAATAAGTAAACCAAGAGAGCCATGACACCCAGCTCATCTTGTCTTTGTTTTTATTGAACTTTTCGGCTTATTACAGAATAATCAAAGTTGGACATTATTTAAATTATTTTTTCATTGAAAGATTGTTGTGTGTCTGAACTTTGTCTCTTCTAAGCTTCACTAACAATAAATCAATGATGAAGATCAGATTGATCAAAAATTGGCCAGTTTTATTTGGCACAGCACATTGCGAGGAGGGGGAGGAGGAGGAGTAGAAAAGGAGGGAGGAGGAGGTGGAAGAGAGAGGAGGAAATCAATAATTTAATGATATTTTTGTTTAGATCAAGTCAAAATAATGTGCATTCACTTGTGTGTATACTATATATATATATATATATATATATATATATATAAATATAAATATATATATATATATATATATATATATATATATTATATATATACATGATAATATATATGAATGATTATATATATATATATATATATATATATATATATATATATATATTATACATAATACATGATAATATATATATATATATATATACATGATAATATATATGAATGATTTATATATATATATATATATATATTATATATATATATATATAAATATATATATATGATACATATATATATATATGATACCCTATATATATATGATACTATATTATATATATATATATATGATTATATCAATATGTATACATATATATATATTCACACACATATAATATATATATATATATATATATATAATATATATATATATATATATATTGTAAATAACATTTGTGGTATACATCTAAGCAGATAGTGCTCAGTATGATTGGTAGAGTGTTTTTATTTGAGTTAAAGTAGCATGGCCACGGAGTGAACACTTGTTCGAATTGATTCGGTCAAGCATTTGGAAGGGATCATGAAAATCTGACAAGTTTTACAAGGCTCTTAAAACTTTCTACAAACTGCATAAAGTCTGAAGATTACACAATCAGAAGTTTTATCAAAATCTGCTACAAGCTTTCCAAGAAGTCCTGGGTCTCTCACAAGGCTCTTAGAATTATTTATAAACTCCACAAGAAGTTCACTAGTATTGTCAATCTCGCTTGCCTCAAAACCTCCATATTGCTTTTAGTGAACTCATTAACATAAGCGTATCTGAAGCTCTCTCGCGCCTCAAATTTTAACTCACAAGTCAAGGATGATCCAAAAAACAGACATTTTTAAAAGTCAGGCCAGTCTTTTGGGCCACCCTATATATATATATATATATAGTGACCCCCCCCAAAATAGGTCTGACTTTTAAAAAAATCTGTTTTTTGGGATCTCCTTGTACAATTGTAATATTGTTCATTGGCGTAATAAATTTGGAAACTTAAATGCTTTTAGTGAACTCATTAACATAAGTGTATCTGAAGCTTTCTCGTGTCTCAAAGTTTATCTCACAACACAAACCAAAAAGATAGACTGAGCTCCTAACTCGGACAGTTGGTCACCCAGAAAATTCTGAAGACATGTTATGTTTTCTTATTGTTTTGTTGTCATAATATTCTGACCTCGCCATACCCTCAATGATTTTATTAATTAATAAAAGATTTGAATTAATAATTAATTTGACTCTTTTGATGAAATTGCAGGTGAGTGATTTTAACATGTTTTAAAGATAATTCCATGCAAAATTAGATTTTGTTTATATTCTTTTATAATGGTCTGTCTATTTTGTTCTTACGGATGCCTTATTTTTGAAGTTAAAAAAAACGGTAAAATTTCTTTATTTTACTGTTTTTGTTTTTTGTAGCTTAATCTTCTAAGAATGGAGTTAATAAAAGAGAAAAAAATTCAGGTTAAACTTTTAATAAATTTTTAAATTTTATAATCATAAAAACACCATAAATCTTCTCAAAAGACTTACAATATCCTTTCTTCTCAGATAAGCGCAGTTTACAAATCTTTTAAAATATAAATTCGATGAAAACATTCCGTTTCTTATTTCTTATTGGTCAATAGATGTCACGTGGTGAAGTGTGGAAGAGAGGTAGTAAGAGTAGAGAATAAAAGATCAGTTGGAACTAAGCAGTTGGAGGGTACAGATGCAGGATGTGTGTCTGTTCCCCAAAGTATTTTGACTTGGGGATAAAATAAATCATCTCATGAGAAAAAGCAAGAACATCTTGCGTTGTTATTAAAAACTAAAAGCGGCACAAGACAAGATATCCTCAAACGAATCCCAAGTTGTTCCTGACTCAAACAGCGAAAATGCCATCCAACCAACGTCAGATTCAACAACCAGATTCCAGCCTTGAGAAGTAAATCAGGGCAAAGAAGATAAGTATATTAATATTACTATTAACACGTCATTACTCCTTTCAAATAGAGCCCGCAATGCTACATCATGTGAAGGCATGTTGGAGTTTTTGGATATAAGATGTGTGCTAGTTCCTCGCTTATACTTATAGACTGGCCAAGGTCACGTGATTGACTCTTTTAACCAATCACTGGCAGAACTACTGGTCTGATAAGATACTTAAACCCCCCATATTGGTCATAATTCAAATTGCCCTATTGGAGGACACACATAGGATTGCCGGGATCTCTACCAATATTCACAAAGGACTTATACGATTGCCAGTAACTCAAGACACTTTAGTAACCAAAGGATTCACATTGTTGACGGACTCTTTATCAAGGATTCCACCAGATAAGCGCTTCTGTTATAAGGCCGAGCAATGGCCCTTAAAAACTTAACATGTCAAAAAAATTCAGAGACTCTCTCTTTTTCAAGCCAACACCGTTAGGATTAAGACCTGTGTAAAAGTTCTCTGTCAAATAATTGAGTTCGCCTAGAATATTGAAAAGAGACTCAGAGAACTAGGGAAACTTGCCGTCACTTAGACTGGTACAGGTGTGGAAACATTATCATTATTATTTGACTCCATAAGAGATTTTCACACCTGCTTTAGCTGGTGGTTCATTTGGGGCTGAGTGACAGCAATCTTCCTAAGGTCTCCAGGACTAGCTGATCTTAACAATGCTGTTGTCAGAAAGAGCGAGAGAGGGGTTTGGTTTGGTTTGGTTTGTTTTAGGGCATATCAACCTCAGTGGGTCATTTAATGCTGACAAAGTTTTGAAATAAATTAATTCTTAATTCTCTCCAGAACTGGAACCTCACCATCAGATAGAGTTTCCCAGGACATGAAGACCCTCAGACACTGCCTTCTAGCATCCATACGCTAAAAAAGGTTGGGGCTTGCCATAAGGGCAATAGGGTTGGGGCAATCATATAGGTACTAAAGTTTGATGTGACCAGCCGATTGATCGGAGGGGGCCTCTCCAACCACCCGTCTAGCCTTAGTAAGAGCCAAAGTGGAGTGTTGCATGTCATGGACTGCTCAGCCACCTGGGTTCCATCCTTAATCATCACAAGTGGCCCCATTGGGGGAGTCTTACCCCTCTGCAGAGGTGCAGTTTGTGTATTCTAATGCAGGGCTGCCATTAGATGGGACCCTAACAGGTACTACCACACCGGGTCAGAGTGGACCTGGGAGTAATGGTGATGAAGGGGTACTCCACATTTCCTAGAGTTCCAAAACTGGAACTTCTGCATTAAATGTAGTTTAATGTCATACCCAGGACCCTAAGAGTCTCGGCCACCATATTCTAGCACATATATGATCAAAAGAGTTGGGGCTCTCCATAAGCGCAATAGGATTGGGATTCATATAGATCTTAGTCGGTGTATTCTAAAACCCCAGCATTGCTTGAGTAAAAGTGGAGGGATGAAAAACCTCGCCATCAAATAGAGTTTAACGTCATTCCTAGGATATGAAGACTCTCAGCCACCGCCTTCTATCATCCATATGATAAAAAATATAGGGGCCTTCCATAAGGGCAATAGGCTTGGGGAATATAGGTGTTAGGGCTTAACATGGCTAGCTGATTGATGGGAGGAGGCGTCTCTGACAATCGAGCCCAAGTAAGGGCTAAAGTGGAGTGTTGCATGTCATGGACTGCTCAGCTACCAGGATTCCGTCCTTAAGCATCACGGGTCGTCACCCACAGCAAACAGGTGGCTCCATTTGAGGGAGTTTTACCCCTCTGCAGAGGTGCAGTCGGTGTATTCTAAAGCCCCAGCTGACATGGCTCTCTTTGGTTTAAATAGGATCTTGGAGTGAAAAGAAATCTTCAAAAACTTTGATAAATTCGAAGAGTTTCTCAAAGACATATATCTGTTTTGAGTACTGTAAAGTCTTCTAACACCCCAGCCGACAGGACAAAGGTCTCCAGTACTCTAGCCGATCTTAACAATGCTGTTGACAGAGAGGGGGTGGGTAGTTTGTTTTGTTTTACGGCATATCAACCTCATGGGTCATTTAATGCCGACAACATTTTAAAATAAAATTCATTCTTAATGGATACTCAATTTCTTTATAAAATCATGTTTTTCTATTTAACTCATAGATGGGACCCTAACAGGTACTACCACTCCAGAACTGGAACCTCGCCATCAGATAGAGTTTAACATCATACCCAGGACATGAAGACCCTCAGCCACCACCACCACCTTCTAGCATCCATATGATAAAAAGAGCTTGGGGTTGCCATAAGGGTAATATGGTTGGGGCAATCATAAAGGTGCTAGGGCTTGACGTGACTAGCTGATTGATCGGAGGGGGCCTCTCCGACCGCCCTTCTAGCCCAAAATAGGGCCAAAGTATTGCAAGTCAATTGGGTTGCCATAAGGGTAATAAGGTTGGGGCAATCATATAGGTGCTAGGGCTTGACATGATTTATCAGACGGGGTCTCTCTCCAAGAGGGGGGTGGGAATAAGAAAAATCAATAGTAATCCAAGAAGCACAGAGCACCTGTTTAACCCCTGAGAAATACATCATTTTCACAATTGTTATATTTGTCATTACTATTGATGTGGGGTTTTTTTTTTTTCTTTTCTGGATTGCAGACAAGTGCGTCTGCAACAAAACAAACTATACAATGACAATCAACAGCCATCTGGTGTAATAAGCCTCATGAATATTTATTACTCTAGAGTGACACATGCGGTTACAGGTAGACATATGACATCAATCATCAACGGACAATAGCTGTCATTTAGAGAAGATTTGATAGTTCTACAAACAATAGGGATAAGCAGAGAAGAATTTTTTTTATCGTCGGGGGGTGGGGAGGAGACAGAACGCCGGGAAGGGGTTAAAAATTGTGATAGTAGCTTTTGATGTGTGTATACAGCATTACAACATTAATTCTCTTGATAGGTGCAAGATGATTACATTGCAGATTTTAATTGGGGGGCGCTCAATGCGTAATGGTTATCACTGTAGGAAATGGATTCGGTGCCTAGAATTCAAATGTTGGATGAGGCTGTTTGCTTTTCACATAGCTCTGATACCCTTGGGAAAGGTGTGCATCCAAATATTCTCCATCCAGCTATGGTTAAATAGTAGGACAGACTGGACTCTTTAAGTTTGGTTTGGCAACCAGTCTAGGAGAAGGAAAATGAAATCAAACCTGATAAACTTTGATAAGAAATTATTCTTGTGTCACATCCTACTCGTATGAAGGTGTTAGTACATATATATATATATATATAGGTTAGGAGGTTGATTTAGAAGGCTATCACTAAATATTTCTAAATCAACCTCCTAACCAATATATACACAATGCTTCAAGCAAATTATAAAACTCTCTTTATATATATATATATATATATATATATATATATAGGTAAATAGTGGGGCAGGCTGGGTTCTGTAATTTTCATTTCAAATCCTGGGCAATGCTGTTTGCATTTCACATAGCACTAATGCCCTTGGAAAATACATGAATCCAGTCATTCTCACTCTAGCTATGGGTAAATAGTATGGCAGGATTGGGCTCTTTAACCTTGGTATGGCAACTAGTCTAGAAGAAAGAAAAATCTGAATTCAAACCTGTTAAACTCTGCTTAAAATTGACCCCATGTCACATACTGCTTCTTCTTCTTATTATTATTATGTCTTAGAGTTCTACTTTAAAATGTTTGGCACATAGACTTCTTAAATTGTGAGCACCTCACGCGGTGTAATGGTTAGCAAGCTAGACTCACAAACCATTGTTAGTGAGTTCGATTTTCACTGGGTGCCCCATACTTCAGGCTTTGTGTCACATCTAGTCAGTTAGTCTACTGTTGGTTTTAATAACAGCAGCTAACTAAGTACAACTCAAGCAGTGTCCAAGACAGCTGGTATAAATAGGAATCAAGAATGATCCATCCATGAATCTGGGTGATTTGGGTGATTCCATTTCTTGAGTTCTGATTGGCTGCTTGACTGCTTGATTTGAATGACATTGTGGAGTCTTATATATACTTTGTCATTTTGCAGTGGATCTTGTAGCATTCGGGTTTGAGTTACAACCGTTTGTTGCCTTGTCTTCCCAGTTCGACGGTAATTGGAACTTTAATTATTCTTCAAGCTAAGCTTAGTAAATAACTATTTTGAATCTTACGGTTCAGGAGATTGTTGATCACAATCTGATAGCTTGCTAATCTGCGGTTCTAATTCCTCCCTGGAAACTTTGAAATTCTTCCATAGAAACTTTGAAATTCCTCCCTGGAAACTTGGAAACTTTTCCCTGGAAACTTTGAAATTCTTCCCTGGAAACTTTGAAATTCATCCCTAGAAACTTTGAAATTCTTCCATAGAAACTTTGAAATTCTTCCCTAGAAACTTTGAAATTCTTCCCTGGAAACTTTGAAATTCTTCCCTAGAAACTTTGAAATTCTTCCCTGGAAACTTTGAAATTCTTCCCTGGAAACTTTGAAATTCTTCCCTGGAAACTTTGAAATTCTTCCTTTGGTTTAAAAAAAAACAGTTTTGTATGCACCATAGATATATGAGAAAATAATTAATGTAGTTATGAGGAACACAGAAATAAAAACATGTAAATTGACTTTATCTTGTAAACAGAGAGAAAATCACGTAGAAAAAGAATGACGAAGTATAAACAGAATATTAGGTGATTATGAATTGAATTCGGTATAGAGATAGACATTAATGTATTGATAGAGGAAAACAGAGTATAATAGTAAGATAGTGTTAGATAGTGAGACAGAGATAGAAACAGGAGAGATAGGGCGACAGAGTTGTAAGAGACAGGGTTAGAAATGGAATAAGATGGTGAGACAAGGTTAGAAACGGGACAAGATCTTGAGAGAGGGTCAGAAACAACGTTGAAACGGTGTAAGAGAGTTACAAAAGGGTAAGATAGTGAGGGAGAGATAGAAATGGGGCAAGGTCGTGAGACAGGGTTAGAAACGGGTCAAGGTCGTGAGACAGAGTTAGAAACGGGGTAAGATAGTGAGACTAAGTTAGAAATGGGATAATATAGTTAAAAATGGGATAGAATCGTGAGACAGAAACGGCATAAGATCGTGAAACAGATATAGCAATGAGCAAGATAGCGGGGCAAAGTTAGAAACGGGGTAAGATATCGAAGCAGGGTTAGAAACGGGTAAGATAGCGAGCAGAGTTAGAAACGGGGTAAGATAGCGAGGCAGGTAGAAAGGGGTAAGATAGGGTTAGATAGTGTGCAATTAATAGTAAAAGAAGATGATAGAAATACTGAGATAACAAGAGATTGGAATAAAGTGTGAACGAGGACGAAAGACGAACAATAATAGAAAAAATTAACAGAGTAAGAGAGAGTGTGTGTATTTGTTATTTTTATATTTATAATATATAAACCATATTTAAAGGTCAGTTGATATGTATGTATGTATGTATGTATGTCCGGATGAAACTACGAAAATAAAACAATTAACGACAAAATAAATACATATACACATTAAATATCACAGGTTCTTGCTTTTTGGGGGAAAATTATGGAGACTTGATGTATAAAAAATTAAAATATACATAAAAATAGCATTGAAATTCTATTTAAAAATGTCAAGTATTTGTAAATCTCAAAAGTAAACAAATCAATACACTAGGTCTCCACCCCCCAACCAGGCGACGCTGGGCAGCCACTTCTAGTTTAAGTATAAATCATAACAACTATGAACAAGAGAACTTGCATTAGTTTTTAGCCAAGCGACGCCAATATTCATTTTCATGTTCATATTTTACGTACGATTATTTTATTTGTTTATTTGTTTTTGTTTTTTTTTTGTCATTTTTTGGTGCATGTCTTAGGACAATCCGTTGAAACAATGAAATTTTGATAATTAATTAATCCAAGTCATATGTCTCGTAATATAATTAATCACTGGCCCAAATGGACAATGTTTAGAAACACCATTTTATAATTAGATATATGGTGAATGTATTACTCAATTGTAGACTAGTTACAGCGACAAAGTAGATTGAGTTGGTCGCCTAATCGACTTGGATGTTTCACCATTTCTGGGCACGGTAGTTTGAGAGAGAGAGAGAGAGAGAGAGAGAGAGAGAGAGAGAGAGAGAGAGAGAGAAAGCGAGAGAGAGTGTGTGTGTGTGTGTGTCTGAAATCTATAATATGCGCAGGTAGATACATATGTGTACGTGCATGTAAACTAGGTACCAACAATTTGAGCGCCGATCTTCACATAAAAAACGAATTAAAGTTGATTAAAACGATTATTTCAGGTCAAATTTTTGTTTTTGTCGAAAATTAGTAACATAATAAGCAGAAGTAAAAAATCAAAATAATATTACATATGTAATTAATTTTTAATACATTTTAAACATTAAATTAGCTCCAAAATTTATGAAATCCGACGATAAATTACGTTCCTAAAAGTTAAAAAAATTATTAAAAGTTAAAAAAAAAAACTTATAAAATTTTCTTCATAGAAATAAATAACAAAAAACATTAAATACACGATACAGACAAATTACTCACACATTCGTAACTTTTTAGACAAGTAAATTTAAAAAAAATGTTTTCGGTAGACAAAGTTTTCCTTTAGTCAAAAGGAAAATATGTTTTAGCGAGATATGTTAAAACTATGAAAGCTAATGAATGAAACATTCACAAACCCAGAGTGATAAACAGAAAATTACAAAAAATCAGGGAATTATCTTTGATAAAATTTTCTGTGTTGATTTATTAATCAATGAATTTTATAATGCATGAGTTCTTTTATTAAAAAAAAAATGCAGATTTCTTTCAGGTTACTTATTGGGGACTAATAAGACTCATGCTATTTAGGACTATGTCTTGATATTAAAATTAATTTTATTTTGAATTACAATGGATGTTTAGATTGAAAATATTGATAAAGAAATAAACTTTCTTTATTTTCTGAATCGTTTTAATCAAACTGATTCAATGGTAATAAAACGAAATTCTTTAAAATAATATTACTGTTAGAGTAATCTAGAAACAACAATGTATATACCTGATTAATAGATAAAATTCATATAAAATATAAATTGCATAATCTTAAGTTTTAAATTTAATATTTTTAGATTCGAAAAACAAATATTTATTTAATAACAATCTTACTTTAGTAAAGTGATGTAATAATTAATGCAGAAATCTCAATTTATATGTGAGGCCGCCACCCTTTTGAACAGAACAAATATTTTTGTATGATTTTTTTTACTGATAATCTAAAAGAAAACTTGAAAAGATCGAATTATAATTCATTATTTTACTCGTGGTTTTCACTGAAGTCTGAGTGACAGCAAGTCTGCTTGGGTCTTCAGGAATCTTCAAAAGATTATAGCTCAGTATTATTTGTATTATTCAGACTATTGTCCTCATCTTCATTGTTATTTGTACGACGTTTCGACCGATGTGCCACCCGCGCCTTCTTTAGGTATTTGTTGTCGGTCTCGGGAACCTTCTCGGCCGAAACGTTGTACAAATAACAATGAAGATGTGGACAATAGTCCGAATAATATAAATGATATTAATTATCAAGCCTCATCTAAAAAATTCAGAGAGATTATAGCTTGTTTTAACAGTACCGAAGTCTGGGTGTTTTCGATTCTTTCTCTGATCTCCAGTTGTCCCAGTCTTTCTTCTGGTCTTTTGGGACTATTATTAGTTGGATTTTACGGCATGTCAACATTAGTTGGTTATTTTATGCTGAAGATGTTTTTTGTTTTTATTAATTTTTGATGGTGTTCAAATTTTGATTTTTTCAATTCAATTTTTTGAATCATTTTTTTATTTAACCCATACATGGGAACCTAATAGGTACTATCACTCCGGACCTGGGATGATGGCGATGAAGGGGTACTCCACACTCACCGGAGCTGCATAATTTGAAACTTCACTAATTAGATGCAGTTTAACGTCATACCCAGAAACAACTCTTTTCTAGGATTTTGAGACAGTTTAAAAGTACCAACTACAACTGGTATCATTGATATAAATATATATATACATATAATATATATATATTAACGTATATATATATAATATATTAACATATATATATTATATATTTATAACGTATATAACATATATATATTATATATATATATAATATATATATATATAATATATATAATACATATAAGCATATATACATATAAAGGTACATATATAACTATATATACATATATATATATACATATATATATAAAGTACATATATAAGTATATATATAATATATACATATATATATATATATTATATATATATATTCATAGTATATATAACATATTTAAATATATATATATATAACAACATATAGTATATATAACATATACAAGTATATATATATATATATATACACATTAGTATAACATATAAATATATATTATATATACAACACATATATATAACTATAATATATATATATATATATATATATCATATATATATATATAAAGTATATATTATATATATATATATATATACACATATAAAGTATATATATATATATATATATATATACACATATAAAATATATATATATATATATATATTATATACTATATATATAATATATATATATATATATATATATATTAAATATATATATTATATATATATATATATTATATATATATATTTTTTGTTGAAGGCAATTACAATGCATGTATCGCATAAAATTCGATACTTTTTTTAAAATAGAAAATGAACTTGACACGTGTAATCCCGGCGAAGATCGCTCGGTGTGTAGAACATCGTACAGACTGTTTCGACTTTATTAAGTCTCATCAGCGATGTATACTAACGACTTCCCTCCGACAGAAATCGAAACTGGGACCTCAGCAGGCATAGTCAAAGATCATATCGCCTCGGCCACAGTACACAGCTAACAATCCCTGCGAAATTAACCTTGTCAAATGATACTTACACGTTTGTACCATAATAGGTAAGGGGACGTTGAGTGAATAATAACAACAAAAAAGAAGGGAGAAGGAAGAGAAAGAGAAAAAAGAAGAAAAGAAGAAAAAAAAAATGGAAAAAAAAAGAAAGTGTCACCATGCAAAAAAAAAAAAAACTTAAGCACGTCCATTTCTGATTTTCGTCTCTGATGATAAAGTTTCTTTGAAATCGATAAGACAAAAAAAACATCTTTTTGTTTTTATTTTTTATACGCATTGTATTGCCTTCAAATTTTAATATTTTATATATATATATATAAAGTATATATATATTAATTATATATATATATATATATATATGATTATTATATATATATATGTATGTATGTATGTATGTATAAAGCCTCACCATCAGAAGCTGTTTAATGTCATACCCAGGACACCCCTTTATTTGTTGTTTGTACCTCCTCTGCAGCGTATTCTAAGGCCCGCCAACAGGGCGAGGGTGTTTTTGGAACATATCCCGAGCGAATAAAAGGGAAAGACTAGTGTATTACGACAAAGCGTTGTACGCAAGTATTGGGGGTTGGAAGGGGGGGGTGCGACGTAGGGGTAGCAAAAGAATCATCTAGTTGGCCGAGCACGTAACAGTAATTCTTTTCAACTTACGGCACCTATTTATATGTGTACATTTGCATGTGTAGGATTTAAGCAGACATCTACATGTTAGGGAAAGGTAGGTAATAAGCTTCTCTCTCAGAACCAGTAATAGATATTAAGATATGTATTATTCGCTTTGAAGATTATTCTGATAAGTAAGCACACATATATATATATACACATATATATGTGTGTGTGTGTGTATATATATATAAATGTGTGTGTGTGTATGTATATATATTCATATATATATTCGTTATATATTCTTTATGTGTATATATATGCTGACGCTCTTCTGTCCATAATACACACTTTATACACGCACCGCCAAAAATTCAAATCAAAACTAATGTAAACGCTATAAGACAACCAACCATATATATATATATATATATATATATATATATATATATAAAGATAATCTACTGAGTCAGACGAACCTACTATTAGTTTCGCATAAAGCTCTTCAGGGCTAAAATCTGACTCTGAGTCAGATATTCTTATTACTTGGCTCTACTTAGGTATCGAGCACTTTTTACAAATTAGCTTCTCCTAGCGGTTATATGAATATATATATATATATATACATATATATACATATAAATTGTTTTTTCTTTTGGCCAAATACTATACCAATAGATTATTTTTGTTGGTACGAATATCTTGGTCTTCTTTTTCAAAAATTTTTTTTCTTCCTGGTTGATGTTTGGTAGTATATTTTTACAATCAAACTCTCTGCCGGGTTTTTTCTCTCCGCAAGGATCTACCAACACGCTTGGTATATTAAATTTATATATATATATATATATTATATATATGTGTGTGTGTGTGTGTGTGTGTGTGTGTGTGTGTGTCTATATAATATATATATATATATATATATATATATATATAAAGTATACATATATATATATATATATATATGCGTGTGTGTGCCCGTGTGTATATTAGCAGAAAAATCCGACGTTTTCCGGGATTCAAACAATTTACTAACTAAAGAACTTGCCCAGCCTTCGGCTCCTGTGTCCAGTGGCTTCGGCCATTGGATCGGTAAGATATTTAATATCAGCGTGATCCCTAGGGGCTATCTCCCCAGACATCACCTGCACCTCGATTTAAAAGAGCAGGACTGGGTTATTGTCCAGTGCCCGAGACGCTTCAAAAGAGGAAATGCCGATGGGATTCACGCAATTATTAAACACTTGCCACACATGAGCTTCGGTTTGTGCGTGGTTCCCCACTATAATGATCCTTGTGTTCCTGTCGGTAGGTACTCTGCGCAGCAATCAGTATCCACGCAGAGCTGGTCAATGTAGGTCTTTGCTAGGCGACCCACATTAGCGTGTCCATGTGCTGGTTTACATAGGAGTTTGTCCCGCTTCTTAGGTATGTCTTGTTCGCCTCACTCAGATAGTATATGTGATCGTACAGCTGCTTTCTTGTGGGGGTGTTGTTTCCACAATTTATCTAAGCGCGCAGCATTCTTGTACCACTCCCATCTAGCTTATTTTCTAAGAACTTAAGTTTTAACTTTAAAATTTTTAAGTTTTAACTTTAAGATTTTTAAGTTTTTAACTTTAAGATTTTTAAGCTTTTAAGATTTATAATTTATAAGATTTATAAGATTTATACTAATTTATAAATTATTATTTCTTATAAGATTTATAATTTTTAAGTTTTAACTTTAAGATTTTTAAGCTTCGTTAGGGTCCACGTGGTGCAGCCAATTTTTCAACAAATGTATTGAAATTATTTGCATTTCAGTTTCGGAAGACTATAATATAGTTTTTGTGCCCTGAAGTTACAGCGCCCTCTGTGACTGAAAAGTCTAATGTTAGAAAAATATTCTCGACCCCTCACAAAATGTAAAAGGAGTTTCCCCTACGGGGACAATATGTATGGAAGCCATGGATTGCCCATGTGACAGGGCACCCCTTTTATTGAATAGAGCCGCAATAATTATGCACCAACCCAATAAGTTTATAGGAAGTTCTTTTAAGCTAAAATGATTACTTGGTATTATTTATTGCGCCGGGACTAAAAATCCAGACTTAAAAAAAAAAAAAAGATTCTTAAAAAATGTTGCAATCTAGAAATCTGTTTAAGGTCATTCAAATTTCAGAATATTTCTCTCCAAAACCCAGAAAGAATTTTTTCATAAAACAGTATAACTTCAAAAGATAATATAAAAACTGATAAATCTCTTTTCGGCCATGTACATTTATCTTTTATAGTAACAAAAATCGTTGCAAAAGTTCGATGAAAAATTTTAATTGGCAATTGCCAACAAAGGCAGTAAAATAACCAGCTCCGATTCAAGTCTTGATTTCTTCCTTGATACAGACAGCTACTTGTGTGTGTGTGTGTTGTGTGTGTGTGTGTGTGTGTGTGTGCGCGCGCGCAACGGTTATCCTCATAAGAAATGGAAACAGCACCACAAGTTTAAATCTTAGACGAAGCTGTTTGCGTTTCCTTTCACGGAAATATCCTTTGGAAAAGGCATGAATCCATGGGTAAACAGTCTTTAAAGATTCGGTTTATTTAGCCTTGGTTCAGCAACTAGGTTAGGACAAGGAAAACTGAATTCAAGCCTTGTGTCACATTTTGCCCCGTAGCGGAGGAGTTGCGTAAACAGATGCATTATATAGCACACAAACATATAAACACACACAATTATTATATAATATATATATATACACCACACACATTATATATATATATATATAATACACACACACATTAATTATATATATATATATTTAATAGTAATATATTAAATTTTTACTTGTTCAGTTTATTTTCAAAGAAAAAGTATCGAATTTTATGCGATACATGCGTTTGTAAGTGCCTTCAGTAAAAATTTTAATTTTTATTATATATATATATACTAATAATATATATATATAATGTGGTGTGTATATATATATATATATATAATGTGTAGTTGGTATATAATATATATATACATATGTTGTGTGTGTTATATGTTTGTGTGTATATTGCATCTGTATTACGCACTCCTCCGCTACGGGCAAAATGTGAACAAGTCTTGAATTCAGTTTTCCTTATTGTCCTAGCCTAGTTGCTGAACCAAGTGCTTAAATACCGAATCTTTTTAAGACTTGTTTACCCATGGATTTCCATGCCTTTCAGGATATTCCGTGAAAGGATAACGCAAACAGCTCGGTCTAAGATTTAAACTTGTGGTGCCGTTTCCATTTCTTATGAGGGATAACCGTTGCGCGCGCACACACACACACACACACACACACACACAACACACACACAAGTTAGCTTGTCTGTGTCGAAGCGAAGAAATCAAGACTTGGAATCGGAGCTGGATTATTTTACTAGCCTTTGTTGGCAATTGCCAATTAAAAATTTTCATCGAACTTTTGGCAAACGATTTTGTTACTATTAAAGATTAAGTACATCGGCCGAAAAGAGATTTATCAGTTTATATTATCTTTTTGAAGTTATACATGTTTTTATGAAAAAAAATTCTTTTCTGGGTTTTGGAGAGAATATTCTGAAATTTGATATGACCTTTACAGAATTTCTAGATGCAAATTTTTTAGTGATCTTTTTTTTTTTAAGTTCTGGATTTTTTTAGTCCGGCGCAATATAAATACCAAGAATCATTTACCTCTGAAAGAACTTTCCTATTAAAACTTATTGGTTGGTCATATATTGCGGCTCTTTTCAAATTAACAGGGGTGCCCTGTCACTTGGGCAATCCATGGCTTCATACATATTGTCCAGGGGAAAACTCCTTCACACTGCTTGAGCGGGGTTCGAGAATATTATTTCTAACATTGGACTTTTCAGTCAAAGGAGGCGCTGTAACTTCAGGGGCCAAAACTTATTATAGTCTTCCGAAACTGAAATGCAAGATAATTTCAATAAATTTGTTTGAAAAATGGCCTGCACACGTGGACCCTAACGAAGCTTAAAAATCTTTAAAGTTAAAAACTCTATAATTTTTAAGTTTTAACTTTAAGATTTTTAATCTATAAGGACAAATAACTAATTTATAAATATTATAAATCTTATAAATCTTATAAATTATAAATCTTAAATTAAACTTAAAAGCTTACAAAATCTTTAAGGTTAAAACTTAAAATCTTTTAAAAGTTAAAACTAAAAATTTTAAGTTAAAACTTAAAATTCTTAAGAAATAAGCTAGATGGAGTCCGTACAGAATGCTTGCGCGCTATCTTAGACAAATTGTAGAAACAACATCCCCACAAGAAAGGCAGCTGTGATTCACATATACTATCTGAGTGAGGCGATAAGACATACCTAAGAAGCGGGACGAACTCCTATGTAAACCGACATGACACGCCAATATGGGCGCCTAGCAAAGACCTAAATTGACCAGCTCTGCGTGGATACCGATTGCTGCGCAGGGTACCTACCGACAGGAACACAAGGATCATTATAGTGGGAACCACGCACAACCGAAGCTCATGTGTGGCAAGTGTTTAATAATTGCGTGAATACCATCGCATGTCCTCTTTGAAGGCGTCTCGGCACTGGACAATAAAACCCAGCCTGCTCCTATCGATGGGGGTGACAGGTGATGTCGGGGAGATAGCTCCCTAGGGATCACGCTGATATTAAAATCTTACCGATCCAATGCCGAAGCCACTGGACACAGGGAGCGAAGGCTGGCAAGTCTTAGTTAGTTAATGTGATTCCCGGAAACGTCGGATTTTTTCTGCAATATACACGGCACACACACGCATAAAAAAACCTTGATATGTATATTAAAATATAATATAAAGTATATATTATATATAGACACACACACACACACACACACACCACACACACACACACAAATATATATATTCTATATATATTATAATTTAATATACAAGGGTGTTGGTAGATCCTTGCGGAGAGAAAAAAACCCGGCAGAGAGTTTGATTGTAAAAATACTACCAAACAACCAGGAAGAAAAAATTTTGGAAAAAGAAAAGACCAAGATATTCGTACCAACAAAATAATCTATTGGGTTATAGTATTTGGCCAAAAGAAAAAACAATTTATATGTATATATTTTTGTATATAAGATATATATATATATATATATATATATTCATATAACGCTAGGAGAAGCTAATTTAAAAAGTGCTCGTACCTAAGTAGAGCCAAGTAATAAAGATAATCTACTGAGTCAGACGAACCTACTATTAGTTTCGCATAAAGCTTCGGGCTAAAATCTGACTCTGAGTCAGATTTTAGCCTGAAGAGCTTTATGCGAAACTAATAGTAGGTTCGTCTGACTCAGTAGATTATCTTTATATATATTATATATATATATATATATATATATTGGTTGGTTGTCTTATAGCGTTTACATTAGTTTGATTGAATTTTTGGCGGTGCGGTATAAGTGTGTATTATGGCCAGAAGAGCATTCAGCATATATATACACATAAAGAATATATTAACAAATATATATATGTGAATTATATATACATACACACACACACATTTATATATACACACACACACACACATATATTATGTGTTATATATATGTGTGCTTACTTATCAGAATAATCTTCAAAGCGAATAATACATATTCTTAATATCTATTACTGGTTCTGAGAGAGATAAGCTTTATTACCTACCTTTTCCCTAAACATGTAGATGTCTGCTTAAATCCTACACATGCAAATGTACACATATAATAGGTGCCGTAAGTTGAAAAGAAATTAACTGTTACGTGCTCGGCCACTAGATGATTCTTTTGCTACCCCTACGCCCCCCCCCGTCCAACCCCCAATACTTGCGACAACGCGCTTTGTCGTAAACACTATTTTCCCTTTTATTCGCTCGGGATATGTTCAAAAACACCCTCGCCCTGTTGCGGGCCTATAGAAACGTTGCAGATGAGGTACAAAACAACAAATAAAGGGGTGTTCCTGGGTATGACATTAAACAGCTTCTGATGCTGAGGCTTATACATACATTACATACATATATATACTATTAATTATCATATATATATATATATAATTAATCATATATATACTTTATATATATATATATAAAATATTTAAAATTTGAAGGCAATACAATGCGTATAAAAAAATAAAACAAAAAGATGTTTTTTTTGTCTTATCGATTTTTCAAAGAAACTTTATCATCAGAGACGAAAATCAGAAATGGACGTGCTTAATTTTTTTTTTTTTTTTTTTGCATGGTGATACTTTCTTTTCATCTTTTTTCCTCTTCTTCTTTTTTCTTTTCTCTTCCCTTCCCCCTTCTTTTTGTTGTTATTATTCACTCAACTCCCCTTACCTATTATGGTAGAGACGTGTAAGTATCATTTGACAAGGTTAATTTTGCAGGGATTGTTAACTGTGTTACTGTGGCCGAGGCGATATGGTCTTTGACTATGCCTGCTGAGGTCCCGGTTTCGATTTCTGTCGGAGGAAGTCGTTAGTATACATCGCTGATGAGACTTAATAAAGTCGAAACAGTCTGTACGATGTTCTACACACCGAGCGATTCCTTTGCCGGGATTACACGTGTCAAGTTCATTTTCTATTAAATAAAAGTATCGAATTTTATGCGATACATGCATTGTAATTGCCTTTCAAGCAAAAAATGATATATATAAATTATATACTTTATATTATGTGTATAATATATATATATATACTTTATATGTGTATATATATATGTATATATACTTTATTGTGGTGTATTAATATATATATATATAATATATATATATATATATATTATTATTGTTGTATATTATACTATATGTGTGTGGTATATATATATATATACTTTATATGTTGTATATAACTATATTGTGTGTGTATATATATATAACTATAATGTGTATATTACTATATGTGTGTGTGTTATATATATATATACTTTATATGTGTATATATAACATATATGTGTGTGTATATATATATATACTTTATATGTGTATATACTATATGTTGTGTGTGTATATTATATATTATACTTATATGTTGTATAATACTATATGTGTGGTGTATATATATATATGATACTTATATGTGTATATATACTTATGTGTGTGGTATATATATATAGGTATACTTATATGTGTATATATTACTTTATATATGTGTATATATACTTTATATATATACTTTATATTATACATTATACTTTATATATATGTACTTTATTATATATTGTATTATATATATATTGTACTTTATATATATATGCTGTATATATATATGTCACTTTTATGTGTATATATGTACTTTATGTGTATGATATGTACTTTATTATGTATATATATGTACTTTATATAATTATATATATTCTTTATATGTATATTTATATGTATGTATATATACGTTATATGCATATATCTATTACGTTTATATGCATATATATATATATTACGTTATATGTATATAAATATATATATACCTTATATGCATATATATATACGTTATATGCATATATATATATATATATATACGTTAATGCATATATATACTATATATACGTGTATATGTATATATATACGTATTATGTTATATATATACTTTATATACTTATATATGTATATATTTGAAGGTTACAATGATACCAGTTGTAGTTGGTACCCTTTAAACTGTCTCTAAATCTAGAAAATAGTTTTCTGGGTATGACGTTAAACGCATCTAATTAGTGAAGTTTTAATTATGCAGCTCCGTGAGTGTGGAGTACCCCTCATCGCCATCATCCCAGGCCCGGAGTGCTAGTACCTGTTAGTTCCCATGTATGGGTTAAATAAAAAAAAATGATTCAAAATGTGTTTAAAAAATTTGAATTTGAAAAAATCATTTTGAAACACCATCAAAAATTAATAAAACAAAACATCTTCAGCATAAAATAACCCAACAAATGTTGACATGCCGTAAAAATCCAACTAATAATAGTCCCAAAAGACCAGGAGAAAGACTGGGACAACTGGAGATCAGAGAAAGAATCGAAAACACCCAGACTTCGGTACTGTTTAAAACAAGCTATAATTCTCTCTGAATTTTTTAGATGAGGCTTGATAATTAATATCATTTGTATTATTCGGACTATTGTCCACATCTTCATTGTATTTGTACAACGTTTCGGCCGAGAAGGTTCCCGAGACCGACAACAAATACCTAAAGAAGGCCGGGGGCACATCGGTCGAAACGTCGTACAAATAACGATGAAGATGAGGACAATAGTCTGAATAATACAAATAATACTGAGCTATAATCTTTGAAGATTCCTGGAGACCAAGCAGACTTGTTGTCACTCAGACTTCAAGTGAAAAAACCATGAGTTAGAATTGGTATAAAAAAATCTCACAACGAGTAAAATAATGAATTATAATTCGATCTTTTCAAGTTTTCTTTTAGATTTCAGTAAAAAAATCATACAAAAATTATGTTCTGTTCAAAAGGGTGGCGGCCTCACATATAAATTGAGATTTCTGCATTAATTATTACATCACTTTACTAAAGTAAGATTGTTATTAAATAAATATTTGTTTTTCGAATCTAAAATTATTAAATTTAAAACTTAAGATTATGCGATTTATATTTTATATGAATTTTATCTATTATTTAATTATTACATCACCCTACTAAAGTAGATTGTTATTAAATAAATATTTGTTTTTCGAATCTAAAAATATTAAATTAAAACTTAAATTATGCAATTTATATTTTATTTGAATATTTATCTATTAATCAGGTATATACATTGTTGTTCTAGATTACTCTAACAGTAATATTTATTTTAAAGAATTTCGTTTATTACCATTGAATCAGTTTGATTAAAACGATTCAGAAATAAAGAAAGTTTATTTCTTTATCAATATTTTCAATCTAAACATCCATTGTAATTCAAAATAAAATTAATTTTAATATCAAGACATAGTCCTAAATAGCATGAGTCTTATTAGTCCCTAATAAGTAACCTGAAAGAAATCTGCATTTTTTTTAAATAAAAGAACTCATGATTATAAAATCATTGATTAATAAATCAACACAGAAAAATTTTATCAAAGATAATTCCCTGATTTTTTGTAATTTTCTGTTTATCACTCTGGGTTTGTGAATGTTTCATTCATTAGCTTTCATAGTTTAACATATCTCGCTAAAACATATTCCTTTTGACTAAAGGAAAACTTTGTCTACCGAAACATTTTTTTTAAATTTACTTGTCTAAAAAGTTACGAATGTGTGAGTAATTTGTCTTGTATCGTGTATTTAATGTTTTTGTTATTTATTTCTATGAAGAAAATTTATAAGTTTGTTTTTTTTAACTTTTAATAATTTTTTAACTTTTAGGAACGTAATTTATTCGTCGGATTTCATAAAATTTTGGAGCTAATTTAATGTTTAAAATGTATTAAAAATTAATTACATATGTAATGTTATTTTGATTTTTACTGCTGCTTATTATGTACTAATTTTCGACAAAAACAAAAAAATTTGACCTGAAATAATCGTTTTAATCAACTTTAATTCGTTTTTATGTGAAGATCGGCGCTCAAATTGTTGGTGCCTAGTTTACATGCACGGTACACATATGTATCTACCTGCGCATATTATAGATTTTCAGACCACACACACACACACACACACTCTCTCTCTCTCTCTCTCTCTCTCTTCTCTCTCTCTCTCTCTCTCTTCAAACTACCGTGCCCAGAAATGGTGAAACATCCAAGTCGATTAGGCGACAAACTCAATCTACTTGTCGCTGTAACTAGTCTACATTGAGTATACATACACCATATATCTAATTATAAATGGTGTTTCTAAACATTGTCCATTTTGGGCCAGTGATTAATTATATTACGAGACATATGACTTGGATTAATTAATTATCAAATTTTCATTGTTTCAACGGATGTCCTAAGACATGCACCAAAAAATGACAAAAAAAAAAAAAAAAAAAAAACAAATAAACAAATAAAATAATCGTACGTAAAATATGAACATGAAAATGAATATTGGCGTCGCTTGGGCTAAAAAACTAATGCAAGTTCTCTTGTTCATAGTTGTTATTGATTTATACTTAAACTAGAAGTGGCTGCCAGCGTCGCCTGGTTGGGGGGTGGAGACCTAGTGTATTGATTTGTTTACTTTTGGGATTTACAAATACTTGACATTTTTAAATAGAATTTCAATGCTATTTTATGTATATTTTAATTTTTATAAAATCAAGTCTCCATAATGTTTTCCCAAAAAACAAGAACCTGTAATATTTAATGTGTATATGTATTTATTTTTGTCGTTAAATTGTTTTATTTTCGTAGTTTCATCCGGACATACATACATACATACATATCAACTGCCCTTAAATATGGTTTATATATTATAAATATAAAAATAACAAATACACACACACTCTCTCTTACTCTGTTAATTTTTTCTATTATTGTTCGTCTTTCCTCCTCGTTCACACTTTATTCCAATCTCTTGTTATCTCAGTATTTCTATCATCTTCTTTTACTATAATTGCACACTATCTTACCCCGTTTCTAACCTTGCCTCGCTATCTTACCCCGTTTCTAACCTTCCTCGCTATCTTACCCCGTTTCTAACCCTTCCTCGCTATCTTACCCCGTTTCTAACCTGCCTCGCTATCTTACCCCGTTTCTAACCCTGCCTCCGCTATCTTACCCCGTTTCTAACCCTGCCTCGCTATCTTACCCCGTTTCTAACCCTTGCCTCGCTATCTTACCCCGTTTCTAACCCTGCCTCGCTATCTTACCCGTTTCTAACCCTTCCTCGCTATCTTACCCGTTTCTAACCCTCCTCGCTATCTTACCCCGTTTCTAACCCTTCCTCGCTATCTTACCCCGTTTCTAACCCTTCCTCGCTATCTTACCCCGTTTCTAACCCTTCCTCGCTATCTTACCCCGTTTCTAACCCTTCCTCGCTATCTTACCCCGTTTCTAACCCTGCCTCGCTATCTTCCCGTTCTAACCCCCTCGCTATCTACCCCGTTTCTAAAACCCTTCCTCGCTATCTTACCCCGTTTCTAACCCTGCCTCGCTATCTTACCCCGTTTCTAACCCTTCCTCGCTATCTTACCCCGTTTTCTAACCCTTCCTCGCTATTCCCGTTTCTAACCCTGCCTCGCTATCTTACCCCTTTCTAACCCTTCTCGCTATCTTACCCCGTTTCTAACCCTTCCTCGCTATCTTACCCCGTTTCTAACCCTCCTCGCTATCTTACCCCGTACGCTATCTTCCCCCTCGCTATCTTACCCGCCTCGCTATCTACCCCGTTTCTACCCTGCCTCGCTATCTTACCCCGTTTCTAACCCTGCCCGCTATCTTCCCGTTTCTAACCCTTCTCGCTATCTTACCCCGTTTCTAACCCTTCCTCGCTATCTTACCCCGTTTCTAACCCTGCTCGCTATCTTACCCCGTTTCTAACCCTGCCTCGCATTCTTACCCCGTTTCTAACCCTTCCTCGCTATCTTACCCCGTTTCTAACCCTGCCTCGCTATCTTACCCCGTTTCTAGCTCTGCCTCGCTATCGTACCCCGTTTCTAACTTTGCCTCGCTATCTTGCTCATTGATATATCTGTTTCACGATCTTATGCCGTTTCTGTCTCACGATTCTATTCCGTTTTTAATTATATTATCCCATTTCTAACTTAGTCTCACTATCTTACTCCGTTTCTAACCCTGTCTCACGACCCTGTCCCGTTTCTAATCCTGTCTCACTACCTTACCCCATTTCTAACCCTGTCTCACGACCTTTCCCCGTTTCTATCTCTCCCTCACTATCTTACCTTTTTGTAACTCTCTTACACCGTTTCAACGTTGTTTCTAACCCTCCCTCAAGATCTTGTCCCGTTTCTAACCTTGTCTCACCATCTTATTCCATTTCTAACCCTGTCTCTTACAACTCTGTCGCCCTATCTCTCCTGTTTCTATCTCTGTCTCACTATCTAACACTATCTTACTATTATACTCTGTTTTCCTCTATCAATACATTAATGTCTATCTCTATACCGAATCCAATTCATAATCACCTAATATTCTGTTTATACTTCGTCATTCTTTTTCTACGTGATTTTCTCTCTGTTTACAAGGTAAAGTCAATTTACTTGTTTTTATTTCTGTGTTCCTCATAACTACATTAATTATTTTCTCATATATCTCTGGTGCATACAAAACTGTTTTTTTTTTAAACCAAGGGAAGAATTTCAAAGTTTCCAGGGAAGAATTTCAAAGTTTCCAGGGGAAAATTTCAAAGTTTCCAGGGAAGAATTTCAAAGTTTCCAGGGAAGAATTTCAAAGTTTCCAGGGAAGAATTTCAAAGTTTCCAGGGAAAAGTTTCAAAGTTTCCAAGGAAGAATTTCAAAGTTTCCAGGGAGGAATTTCAAAGTTTCCAGGGAAGAATTTCAAAGTTTCCAGGGAGGAATTAGAACCGCAGATTAGCAAGCTATCAGATTGTGATCAACAATCTCCTGAACCGTAAAATTCAAAATAGTTATTTACTAAGCTTAGCTTGAAGAATAATTAAAGTTCCAATTACCGTCGAACTGGGAAGACAAGACAACAAACGGTTGTAACTCAAACCCGAATGCTACAAAGTCCACTGCAAAATGACAAAGTATATATAAGACTCCACAATGTCATTCAAATCAAGCAGTCAAGCAGCCAATCAGAACTCAAGAAATGGAATCACCCAAATCACCCAGATTCATGGATGGATCATTCTTGATTCCTATTTATACCAGCTGTCTTGGACACTGCTTGAGTTGTACTTAGTTAGCTGCTGTTATTAAAACCAACAGTAGACTAACTGACTAGATGTGACACAAAGCCTGAAGTATGGGACACCAGTGATAATCGAACTCACTAACAATGGTTGTGAGTCTAGCTTACTAACCATACACTGCGTGAGGTGCTCACAATTTAAGAAGTCTATGTGCCAAACATTTTAAAGTAGAACTCTAAGACATAATAATAAGAAGAAGAAGCAGTATGTGACATGGGGTCAATTTTAAGCAGAGTTTAACAGGTTTGAATTCAGATTTTTCTTTCTTCTAGACTGGTTGCCAGGTTAAAGAGCCCAATCTGCCATACTATTTACCCATAGCTAGAGTGAGAATGATTGGATTCATGTATTTTCCAATGGTATTAGTGCTATGTGAAATGCAAACAGCATCGCCCAGGATTTTTGAAATGAAAAATTACAGAACCCAGCCTGCCCCACTATTTACATATATATATATATAATATATATATATATATATATAAGAGAGTTTTATAATTTGCTTGAAGCATTGTGTATATATTGGTTAGGAG
Source organism: Doryteuthis pealeii (assembly GCA_023376005.1). Lineage (NCBI taxonomy): Eukaryota > Metazoa > Mollusca > Cephalopoda > Myopsida > Loliginidae > Doryteuthis > Doryteuthis pealeii. The sequence continues at coordinate 69,575,894 of CM042153.1, forward strand.
GTTGATTTAGAAGGATTTAGTGATAGCCTTCTAACCAATATATATATATATATATATATATATGTACTAACACCTTCGTACGAGTAGGATGTGACACAAGAATAATTTCTCATCAAAGTTTATCAGGTTTGATTTCATTTTCCTTCTCCTAGACTGGTTGCCAAACCAAACTTAAAGAGTCCAGTCTGTCCTACTATTTAACCATAGCTGGATGGAGATATTTTGGATGCACACCTTTCCCAGGGGTATCAGAGCTATGCGAAAAGCAAACAGCCTCATCCAAGATTTGAACTCTAGGCACCGAATCCATTTCCTACAGTGATAACCATTACGCATTGAGCGCCCCCCCCCAATTAAAATCTGCAATGTAATCATCTTGCAACTATCAAGAGAATTAATGTTGTAATGCTGTATACACACATCAAAAGCTACTATCACAATTTTTAACCCCTTCCGGCGTTCTGTCTCCTTCCCCCCCAAAAAAAATTCTTCTCTGCTTATCCCTATTGTTTGTAGAACTATCAAGTCTTCTCTAAATGACAGCTATTGTCCGTTGATGATTGATGTCATATGTCTACCTGTAACCACATGTGTCACTCTAGAGTAATTAATATTCATGAGGCTTATTACACAGATGGCTGTTGATTGTCATTGTTATAGTTTGTTTTGTTGCAGACGCACTTGTCTGCAATCCAGAAAAAAAAAAAAAACCACATCAATAGTAATGACAAATATAACAATTGTGAAATGATGTATTTCTCAGGGGTTAAACAGGTGCTCTGTGCTTCTTGGATTACTATTGATTTTTCTTATCCCCACCCCCTCTTGGAGAGACCCCCTCTGATAAATCATGTCAAGCCCTAGCACCTATATGATTGCCCCAACCTTATTACCCTTATGGCAACCCAATTGGCTTGCAATACTTTGGCCCTATTTTGGGCTAGACGGGCGGTCGGAGAGGCCCCCTCCGATCAATCAGCTAGTCACGTCAAGCCCTAGCACCTATATGATTTTCCCAATCCTATTGCCCTTATGGCAACCCCAAGCTCTTTTTATCATATGGATGCTAGAAGGCGGTGGTGGCTGAGGGTCTTCACGTCCTGGGTATGACGTTAAACTCTATCTGATGGCGAGGTTCCAGTTCTGGAGTGGTAGTACCTGTTAGTCCCATCTATGAGTTAAATAGAAAAACATGAATTTATAAAGAAATTGAATATCCATTAAGAATGAATTTTATTTCAAAATGTTGTCGGCATTAAATGACCCATGAGGTTGATATGCCGTAAAACAAAACAAACCACCCACCCCCTCTCTGTCAACAGCATTGTTAAGATCGGCTAGAGTCCTGGAGACCTTTGCCCTGTCGGCTGGGGTGTTAGAAGACTTTACAGTACTCAAAACAGATATATGTCTTTGAGAAACTCTTTGAATTTATCAAGGTTTTTGAAGATTTCTTTTCACTCCAAGATCCTATTTGAATCAAAGACAGCCATGTCAACTGGGGCTTTAGAATACACCGACTGCACCTCTGCAGAGGGGTAAAACTCCCCCAAATGGAGCCACCTGTTTTCTGTGGGTGGTGACCCGTGATGCTTAAGGACGGAATCTTGATAGCTGAGCAGTACATGACATGCAACACTCCACTTTGGCCCTTACTTGGGCTAGATGGTTGGTCGGACACGCCTCCTCTCATCAATCAGCTAACCAGGTTAAGCCCTAACACCTATATTCCTCAAGCCTATTGTCCTTATGGAAGGCCTCAATATTTTTTATCATATGGATGATAGAAGGCGGTGGCTGAGAGTCTTCATATCCTAGGAATGACGTTAAACTATTTGATGGCGAGGTTTTTCATCCCTCCACCTTTACCCAGGCAATGCTGGGGTTTTAGAATGCACCGACTAAGATCTATATGAATCCCAATCCTATTGCCCTTATGGAGAGCCCCAACTCTTTTGATCATATATGTGCTAGAATGAGTTGGCTGAGACTCTTAGGGTCCTGGGTATGACATTAAACTACATTCAATGCAGAAGTTCCAGTTTTGGAACTTTAGGGAATGTGGAGTACTCCTTCATCACCATTACTCCCAGGTCCACTCTGACTTGGTGTGGTAGTACCTGTTAGGGTCCCATCTATGGGCCGCCCTGCATTAGAATACACTGACTGCACCTCTGCAGAGGGGTAAGACTCCCCCAATGGGGCCACCTGTTGGCCGTGGGTGGCGACTCATGATGCTTAAGGATGGAACCCAGGTGACTGAGCAGTCCATGACATGCAACACTCCTTTGGTTCTTACTAAGGCTAGATGGGTGGTCGGAGAGGCCCCTCCAATCAATTGGCTGGTCATGTCAAACTTTAGCACCTATATGATAACCCCTATTGCCCTTATGGCAAGTCCCAACCTTTTTTAGCATATGGGTGCTAGAAGGCAGTGTCTGAGGGTTTTCATGTCCTGGGAATGATGTTAAACTCTATCTGATGGTGAAGTTTCAGTTCTGGAGATCTGGGAAATGTGGAGTGCCCCTTCATCACCATTGCTCCTTGGTCCACTCTGATCTGGAGTGGTGGTACCTGTTAGGGTCCCATCTATGGGTTAAATAGGAAAATGTGTATCCATTAAGAATGAATTTATTTCAAAACTTTGTCAGCATTAAATGACCCCCTGAGTTTGATATGCCGTAAAACAAACCAAACCAAACCTCTCTCTGACAACAGCATTGTTAAGATCAGCTAGTCATGGAGACCTGAGGAAGATTGCTGTCACTCAGCCCCAAATGAACCACCAGCTAAAGCAGGTGTGCAAAAATTCTCAGGGAATCAAATAATAATGATAATGTTTCCACACCTGTACCATCCTTTTCTGAGTCTAAGTGACAACAAGTCTCCCCAGTTCTCCGGGTCTCTTTTCAATATTCTAGGCGAACTCAATTATTTGACAAAGAACTTTTACACAGGTCTTAATCCTAATGGTGTTGGCTTGAAAAAGAGAGAGAGAGAGTCTCTGAATTTTTTTGCCTTGTTAAGTTTTTAAGGGCCATTGCTCGGCCTTATAGCAGAAGCGCTTATCTGGTAGAATCCTTGATAAAGAGTCCATCGACAATGTGAATCCTTTGGTTACTAAAGTGTTCTGAGTTACTGATAATCATATAAGTCCTTTGTGAGTATTGGTAGAGATCCCGGCAATCCTATGTGCGTCCTCCAATAGGGCAATTTGAAGTATGACCAATATGGGGGGGGATTGAGTATCTTATCAGGCCAGTAGTACTGCCAGTGATTGGTTAAAAGAGTCAATCACGTGACCTTGGCCAGTCTATAAGTATAAGCGAGGAACTAGCACACATCTTATATCCAAAAACTCAAACATGCCTTCACATGATGTAGCATTGCAGGCTCTATTTGAAAGGAGTAATGATGTGTTAATAGTAATATTAATATGCTTATCTTCTTTGCCCTGATTTACTTCTCAAGGCTGGAATCTGGTTGTTGAATCTGACGTTGGGTTGGATGGCATTTTCGCTGTTTGAGGTCAGGAACAACTCTGGGATTCGTTTGAGGATATCTTGTCTTGTGCCGCTTTTAGTTTTTAATAACAACTCAAGACGTTCTTGCTTTTTCTCATGAGATGATTTATTTTATCCCCAAGTCAAAATGCTTTGGGGAACAGACACACATCCTGCATCTGTACCCCCCAACTGCTTAGTTCCAACTGATCTTTTATTCTCTACTCTTACTACCTCTCTTCCACACTTCACCACGTGACATCTATCGACCAATAAGAAATAAGAAACGGAATGTTTTCATCGAATTTATATTTTAAAAGAATTTGTAAACTGCACTTATCTGAGAAGAAAGGATATTGTAAGTCTTTTGAGAAGATTTATGGTGTTTTTATGATTATAAAATTTAAAAATTTATTAAAAGTTTAACCTGAATTTTTTTCTCTTTTATTAACTCCATTCTTAGAAGATTAAGCTACAAAAAACAAAAACAGTAAAATAAAGAAATGCCTTATTTTACCGTTTTTTTGAACTTCAAAAATAAGGCATCTGTAAGAACAAAATAGACAGACCATTATAAAAGAATATAAACAAAATCTAATTTTGCATGGAATTATCTTTAAAACATGTTAAAATCACTCACCTGCAATTTCATCAAAAGAGTCAAATTAATTATTAATTCAAATCTTTTATTAATTAATAAAATCATTGAGGGTATGGCGAGGTCAGAATATTATGACAACAAAACAATAAGAAAACATAACATGTCTTCAGAATTTTCTGGGTGACCAACTGTCCGAGTTAGGAGTTCAGTCTATCTTTTTGGTTTGTGTTGTGAGATAAACTTTGAGACGCGAGAAAGCTTCAGATACACTTATGTTAATGAGTTCACTAAAAGCATTTAAGTTTCCAAATTTATTACGCCAATGAACAATATTACAATTGTACAGGGAGATCCCAAAAAACAGATTTTTTTAAAAGTCAGACCTATTTTGGGGGGGTCACTATATATATATATATATATATATAGGGTGGCCCAAAAGACTGGCCTGACTTTTAAAAATGTCTGTTTTTTGGATCATCCTTGACTTGTGAGTTAAAATTTGAGGCGCGAGAGAGCTTCAGATACGCTTATGTTAATGAGTTCACTAAAAGCAATATGGAGGTTTTGAGGCAAGCGAGATTGACAATACTAGTGAACTTCTTGGAGTTTATAAATAATTCTAAGAGCCTTGTGAGAGACCCAGGACTTCTTGGAAAGCTTGTAGCAGATTTTGATAAAACTTCTGATTGTGTAATCTTCAGACTTTATGCAGTTTGTAGAAAGTTTTAAGAGCCTTGTAAAACTTGTCAGATTTTCATGATCCCTTCCAAATGCTTGACCGAATCAATTCGAACAAGTGTTCACTCCGTGGCCATGCTACTTTAACTCAAATAAAAACGCTCTACCAATCATACTGAGCACTATCTGCTTAGATGTATACACAAATGTTATTTACAATATATATAATATATATAATATATATTATATGTGTGTGAATATATATATATGTATACATATTGATATAATCATATATATATATATATATATATATATATATATGTATCATATAATATAGGTATCATATATATATATGTATACATATATATTTTATCATATATATATATATATATATATATATATATAATCATTCATATATATTATCATGTATATATATAATCATTATATATATTATCATGTATATATATAATCATTCATATATATTATCATGTAGTATGTATGTATATATATATATATATATATATATATATATATAATCATTTCATATATATTATCATGTATATATATAATCATTCATATATATTATCATGTATGTATATATATTATATATATATATCTTATATTTATATATTCATATTTATTTCATATATATATATATTTATATTTATTTTCATATATATATATATATATGTATAGTATATAGTATATATAAAATCACACAAGTGAATGCACATTATTTTGACTTGATCTAAACAAAAATATCATTAAATTATTGATTTCCTCCTCTCTCTCCACCTCCTCCTCCTCCTTTTCTACTCCTCCTCCTCCTCCTCCTAGCAATGTGCTGTGCCAAATAAAACTGGCCAATTTTTGATCAATCTGATCTTCATCATTGATTTATTGTTAGTGAAGCTTAGAAGAGACAAAGTTCAGACACACAACAATCTTTCAATGAAAAAATAATTTAAATAATGTCCAACTTTGATTATTCTGTAATAAGCCGAAAAGTTCAATAAAAACAAAGACAAGATGAGCTGGGTGTCATGGCTCTCTTGGTTTACTTATTTGAAACTCTTGTCAAGAAATAAGTTTAACTATGAGAAGTTGATAAATGTAAAGGTATTAATTTACACCTGAAGAGGACTTTTAGATTTATTGTTTTTAGTGAATAATTGGCTATAGATTAAGTATTTGTGTGTTTATTAATAATAATCAAATTATTTAATTTGTAATTTTGTAAAAAAATAATTATAAAGTTGCCAGAGTTGCCTATTGTCAATATCAGGTGAACAGCAAGAGAGCCTATCCCCTTTTCACCAGTGCTAGATCAGGGAGATTGTTTGTGCTGAGGTGGAGTACCACACCTTCTGTCAGCTCACCATTTTAACACACCTGAAGAAGCCTTTCAGATTTCCTTCATACGCTTTTTTTTTTTAAAGGGTGGGGTGTAATAATTGATTAAATTAATTATAGATTAGGTAGTTGTATTCATGGGCCGGGTTAGTTCAGTCGGTAGAGCGTTCGGCTAGAAATCACAAGGTTCCTAGTTCGATACCGGTCCTCGCCAACTCAGCGTATGAGTAGCACAGGGATCTGTGCAGTAAAGTAAGGAGCTGATGGTAGGTGTGGCGCCCCACCCCAGATGCTAAAACAATCTCCTTGGTCTAGCACTATTGAAAAGGGGATAGACTCCCTCGCTGACTTGCTGATACCGACTTTAGGCCACCCTGTCAACTTTACTTTTATGCTTATTAATAAGAACAAGTGCACAAGATCAGTTTTAGAATAATACAATTATCTAATTTGTAAAAAAGTAATTGTAAATTTGTCAGAGTAACCTATTGTCAGTATCAGCTCATCCAGAATTTGAACTGTCTCCATGAGTCCATTTAAGTAAAATGGTAGAGTGGCTTATTGTCAGTATCAGTCAGACAGCAAGAGAGCCTATCCTCTTTTCACTAGTGCTAGACCAGGGAGACTAACAAGAATATGTGCCCTCTGGTCATAAGTATTTAAGTTTTAATATAATGAAATTAAAATCATTAGAATAAAAAGACTAACAAAATTGAATAAGAATTCATATAAAAAGAACCCACTTATTTTAATTATATTTCAATTGGTTTCTTTATAATCTATTTTTGTCTGTAAAATGAGTTCTAGCGTTTCCCTACTCCTAAAGATTGGTGTATAAAAGCATTTTAGCCCATAGAAGCCAGAAATGCTATTAAAAAAGTCTTAAACTTAACCAATTTTAAGTTATTAATGATTTCTGATTTGCAAAATTCTAACTGATGGGGTATCTTCAGTTCTGAACAAAAATCAAACTATCTTTTCGGTACAATTATTGTTCAATATATGTGAAATAATAATAGAAAACATTTTTTGTCATAGATGCAGTGCAACATTGGGATATTGATTTTGTTTTTGAAAAAATCAGAAAGCATCAGTAACTTAAAATTGGTTGACTGTAAGATTTTTTTGATAGCATTTTTGGATTCCTAGGGCAAAATTTATTTTATAAACCAAGTTTTAGTCCTAGGGAAGCTCTACAACTCATTTTATAGAAAAAAAAGCACCATTTTTTTGTGAATCCCACCAAATTTGGAGAGCTAAAAATTGACAAAGCTACACCAATTTTTGGAACTGAAAGTTCAAATTTTGGGGATTGTCTAACGTTAACATAGTCCAAAAAGATTTCAGAAAAATTGAAGGGGTGGGTGAGAATTTTACTTTTTTCTGGATGATTTGACATGGAATTACCCCATTAGTTTTTGTACTTTGCTTGGGTGTGGTGGGAGAATCGCCGCGAGTGGCTTAAAGTAGACAAAGAGTTAACGCATTGGCTCTTTATATTGCAACTAAGTATAAAGTATTCATCTGTTGAAAATGTTTATGAATATACATGTTGTTTTTTTTCTGTATACATAATCGTTAAATTGACTTTTGCCTAACATAGTCCAACAATTTCTCTGAATTGGACTCATAGCATAGTGGATATAGGCATTGAGTTAAAATACAATTCTAAGTGACAGTTATCTCTAGGCTGCTGGTTCAGTCCTGGTCAAGAGCGACAGTAACATAGAATAATAATTAACACAGCTTAACACTTGTACCCAGCTATGGTTATTGGAATGAGAACAGGATACCCCAGTGGATTGAATCAAGTGTTGGGTTCAAAGTTCCTGAGTCTGACAAGAAATACCTGAAGAAGACTGGAGGGCACATTGGCTGAAATGTTGTACAGATAGCAATAAAGAAGAGGACAATAGTCCAAATAATGCAAATAATACAAAATAGTCTAAGTTTTGACATTTTGTATTATTTGGATTTTTTAAAACTATTGTCCTCATTTTTATTGTTATATACACATTATTTCAGCTGATGTGCCTTTCTGCCTTCTTTAGGTGTTTCTTGTCGAACTCAGGAACTTTCTGTTCATAAAGATGAGGACAACAGCCTGTATAATCAAAATAATACAAATTATCAAGCCTCATCTCAAAAATTCATACAAGTTTTAACAAGTCACATAATCAACCGACCAACCACCTAAACCAACAAATTCTTTAAAGCCATCACCTTGAAGTAGAAATTCCTTGCATCCCCTTACCTAATTTGGCTTGTACTTTTACATCTATTAATAATGGAGATTTGCTTCCGGTTTCTGTCTGTAACAAAAACTATGTCATTGCTTACGTCACATTACCCAAAATCGTTATAACATAGAATAAATACACTCAAAATTTGAACCTGCAACATTAGACAGTCCTCATTGTTTTTTAAAACAAGTTTTAATAAATACATGACTGGTATTATATATCTATAAATAGTTTGTTTTATTTTAATACATATTTAAAGTTAACATTTCAATTTTTTTAATTTTTTAATCCTTTAATGAATTTGATGATTTTACTTACTTAGGGTACAAACTCACTGACATTGAATTTTTAACTCCCACCCCTCAGGCAATATGTTTCAAAAATTTATTTTTACATAGCCCAAAGGGCGTTTTTTTATTTTACTAGTTCTTATAAAATCTGCAAGTGTTTAGTGTTAATGAATAAAGATAAACAAGTGTTATAATAAAAACAAAAGAGAAATTAAAAAAGCAACAAAAACACTGCAGGGTTGGTGATGGTGTTGGTTAAGTATAGATAGATTATGTGTGAGGGTTACTTATTAAGGTAAAGAGGGCAAGGAAGGGTAAGGGTAAAAGAGACAGGGTAGAGCCTAATGTTTCTTTTAGCCTTTCTAGAACCAATGTTTCCCCTCCCCCCAAACTCTTGACTGGTTTGTCTACCGTTCTATAAATCACAGCTGAAGAGAACGATCAACGTTTTCCTTAATGGTATATTGATTTCATTCTGTTTCATTTTCTGCCTGGTTTGGTCTTTGGAATTGGTTTGGCACCCCACCCCTTCACCCTCCCCTCCCCCTCTCTCTCTTTCTCTCTCTGTCTCTTTCTCTCTCATGCCCTTCTTCTCTCTCTTTATCCCTTTTCTCTTCATTCTCTCTACCCTCTCACAGTGCTTCACTCTCTTTATCTTTTTCTGACATGCTTCATGCTCTCTTATTTTTATTTTTGGAAGTATCTGTTTTGCTTTCTCTCGCTCATTTTCTGAATAAAAAACTCTTTTTTCTTTCTTACTAATTCTGTATCCTCCCTACTTTCCTTGTTGTTTTTCTTATGTCTTTGTTTAGTCTTTTTAAAACAGTTAACTACAAAAGTGTAAATATAGATATACAACATATATTGTTTCCTAAACTCTAGGCATGAAATAACCCTAGACAGGTTGATATGCCATTAAAATCCATCAACCAAGCTGCTTAGTCTTTCTATTCTCACTTTTCTGCTCTCTATATTGTTTTCCCTCTTCTCACCATGAAAACTTCTCTCAACCCCTCCTCTACTATGTCACTGTCTATCCTCTTTTTTTGCTCTGTTATCTTCTCTTCTCTGGTTTCTTTATATTTCATCTCCTTTGTCTTGTTTTCTCTTCTCTCTTTCTATTTCATTTTCTCTCTCTCACACACACACACATACACACAGAGACTGCCTCTATTTACCTCCCTTCTCGTTCTCTTTCTTCTCTCCTCTTTCCTACCTTTCTTTTCTCCTATCTCTCTCTCTCTCTCTCTTTTTCTCTCTCTCTCTCTCTAACACAGTTTGTCTCTATTTTCCTCCCTATTCTTTCTCTTCTTTTCTCCTCTCTTTCTCTCTTTTACACAGACTGCCTATTTTCCTCCCTTTTTTTCTCTACTTTTATCCCCTCTCTCTCTCTCTTTCTCTCTCTCTCTCTCTGACATCTTCTTTGCTTTCTTTCAATGCCATCTTCTCTTCTCTGCTTCTCTCTATTTAATTTTCTCTTTTCTCCTCTAAATTTTTTATGTCATATTCTCTCTTCTACATTCTCTCTATTTCATTTATCATCTGCTCTCTCTCACTGGGAAATTTAGAATCCCCCCTTCATTGCCATTACTTCCAGGTCCACTCTGACTTGGAGTGATAGTAGAAGACTATTAGAAGAGTGATAGTAGATGATAGATAGAAGATGAGTTAACATACCATTAAAATCAATCAATCTATCAATCAATTATTCTGTACTTTAATATTTTTCTACCAAAATTAATTTTATAGTTTATTATTTTTTCTCTTTTCCTTCTTTCATATTTTGCTTCTTTCTTTTCTTTTTTTTTTTCTTTTTTTCTTTTTATTTTCTTCTGTTTTCTTCTTATTTTCATTCTTATTTTCTCTCCTTGTTTTTTCTCTCATTCTTCTTTCACTTCTTTCTTAACTTTTTATCTTTTCTTCTTTATTTCTTTCCTTCTTTCTTTCATTCTTTCTCTTCGTTTTAATCTTATTTTATCTTCTTTCTTTTTTCTCATTCTTCTTTCTTCTTTCACTTCTTTCTTAACTTTTTATCTTTTCTTCTTTATTTCTTTCCTTCTTTAATTCTTTCTTTCTTTCATTCTTTCTTTTCTTTTTTCTCTTTATTTTAATCTTAATTTATCTTCTTTTTTTTCTCTCATTCTTCTTTCTTCTTTCACTTCTTTCTTAACTTTTTATCTTTTTTATTTCTTTCTTTGATTTTTTCGTTTTTTCTTTCTTTCATTCTTTCTTTCATTCTTTCTTTTCTTTTTTTTCTCTTCGTTTTAATCTTGTTTTTTCTTTTCTTTCTATTCTTGTTCATCTTTCTCCCTTTTGAAATAATTGTACTTCTTTTTCATCTCTTTTTAAATTTTTGTCTAACTTTCTTCACTCCTTATTTGACTCTCTCTCCTTTTTCCTTTCTCCCTCTCTCCTTTTCCCTTTCTCCGTCTCTGCTTTTTCCTTTCTCCCTCTCTATTTTTCTCTCTCTCCTTTTTCCTTTCTCCCTCTCTATTTTTCTCTCTCTCCTTTTTCCTTTCTCCCTTTTCCTCTCTATTTTTCTCTGCCTATTTGCCCTTCATATCATTAATCCCATCCCCTTATTGGCAAATTCCTCCCCCTCCCTATTCTCTATTCATACCCACCCAGTCCATTGTTTTCACTGCCTTCAGGTTTTTAACTTATAATTTACTGTCTTCAATTGACATAAACTGGATACGATACTCAAGTTGCTTCACATAATAAGACCCACAATAATTTAAAATTTGAACAGCATTTGCCCCCACATTTCTTCCATTGCACACAAGATGGATAGAAAGTCATAGTTACAGGCATCTAGATGCACACTCATATATACACAATGTAGTTGGTTGGTTGGTTTTTATGGCATGTCAACTCATTGGGTTATTTTATGCCGAATACATTTTGTTTTATTTATTCTTGCTAGTTAATCAGTTTTTACTCAATTTTTTACTTTTACTTCTCCACAAAATCATTGTTGCAAATTTGACTGGAAATTGCTTTATTCTTATGCGCTAGTGAAAAGGAGATAGATTAATGAAACTAAATAAGAATTCAGATAAAGATTTGAAAAAAAGGGTGGGGTATAATCAAAAAATAGAATCTGAGGAGCGTGGAGTATTCCTTTTATCATTACTCCCAGGTCTAACTTGTTTCAAAGTTTTAGTGGGGGAAGTTCCTGCGGGCAATAGTGGCTAACATACTGGACTGACATCATAGTAAGAGTTTGAATTTTTAAAACTTATTTTTATCTATTTAGCCCATAGATGGGGAAGCTAACAGGTACTACAACTCCAGGTCAGAGTGCACCTGGGAGTAATGGCGATGAAGTGGTACTCCATACTCACCATATTCATATATTCCTATAGACAATTACATAGTCATATTTTTGGATGGTTGGGTTTTACGGCATGACAACTCATTGGGTTATTTTATGCCAAAGACATTTTGTTTTATTCATTCTTGATAGGTACTCAATTTTTTTTTTAACACAATTTTCTTTTTCACTCAATTTTTTAAAACTCATTTTTTCTATTTAACCTGTAGATGGGACCCTAACAGGTACTGCCACTCAGGGTCAGAGTGGCCCTGGGAGTATTGGTGATGAAGGGGTACTACACATTCCCCAGAGCTCAAGAATTGGAACTTCACCATCAGAGTTTAACGTCATGCCCAGGAGATTAAGACCCTCAGCCACCACATTCTAGCACATATATGATAAAAAAGGGTTCGGGCTTGCCATAAGAGCAATAGGGTTGGGACAAAATAGGTGCTAGGGCTTGATGCGACCAGTTGATTGATCAGAGGAGGCCTCTCCAATTGCTCATTTAGCCCAAGACCAAAGTGGAATGTTGCATGTCATGAACTGCTCAGCCACCAGGGTTCTATCCTTAAGCATCAGAGGTTGCCACTCACGGCCAACAGGTGGCCCCATTGGGTGGCCCACCCAATGTATATCTGATAAAATAAATGAGTGTATCTGATAAAATAAATTGTGAATTCTTCCTAGCTATAGCTGTGTCAGTACTACTGTGTCGCTGCACCACTTGGTCTCTAATGAAGTGCTTAGAGAAAAAGCTAGATGGGAAGTAGACTATAAGGCTACATGCTGGTTTGAACACATCCTAAAAGCAGCCCCACAAAACAGCAGCTGTACGGTCACTTACCTTCACATCTCATAAATTACCCAAGTAAAACAAAGAAAACAATGAAAATAAAGTGTTAATTTTAATGAAATAAAGTTGAAATTAACAGTAATTGTATTGATTTACTTAAAATGGGAATTATTCCAAATTTTAGCAGTGTCAGTACTACTGTGTTGCTGCACCACTTGGTCTCTAAGGAAATGCTTAGAGAAAAAGCTAGATGGGAAGTAGACAATGATGCTACATGCGATTTTGAACAAATCCTGAAAGCAGCACCATACAAAATAGCTGTACAGCCACTTACCTTCCATCTCATAAATCCTCCAAGTACAAGAAGCAAGACATGTTGGGCACTGCTGATAATTCCATTGGGAATTGGTTAAAATCCCAGTTTGGCAACTTTAAATTTCAATTAATCATTTTTTGTTAGTTCTTTGAATTCATTTTTATTCTATTCTGGTTATTTGTTGATTTTTCAATATCAGCATTGGTCTTCTTTCTCTTCTTCTTCTCTCCTCCTCTTCTTCTTCTTCTTCTCATCCCACTTGTCTTCTTCTTCTTCTTCTTCTTCTTCTTCTTCTTCTTCTTTTTCTTCTTCTCATCCCACTTGTATTCTTCTTCTTCTTCTTCTTCTTCCCCTCTTCTTCTTCTTCTTTTTCTTGTCTTCCCACTTGACTTCTTCTTCATCCCATCCCACTCTTCTTCTTCTTCTTCTTCTTCTTCGCATCCCACTTGTCTTCTTCTTCTTCTTCTTCTTCTTCTTTCTCTCACCCTCTTCTTCTTTTTCTTGTCTTCCCACTTGTCTTCTTCTTCTTCCCATCCCTCTCTTCTTCTTCTTCTTTCTTGTTCCTTCTTCTTCTTCTTTCTCTTCTCCTCTTCTTCGTTCTTGCTCCTTCTTCTTCTTTCTCCCCTCCTCTACTTCGTTCTTGCTTCTTCTTCTTCTTCTTCTTCTTCTTCTTCTTCTTCTTCTTCTTCTCTCCATTATTGTCTATTGTGGATGTTTGGACTTCCATAACAATGATCATCCTTTTTCCATTACTGAAAAAGTTGTTGAAACGTGTTTTGAATATTTTCTTGGGTATTCTTCTCTCTTTTTCTTTTTCTATTCTATTATTTTTCTTTTCTTCCTCTGTCCCAAAATGACTTTAATAAGTCATTGTAATATCGTCCCTTTCAAAAGAGATTTTGATGGCAAAGATTGATTTCTTCTTTTAGCTATTATTCAATTTTTGTTTTTAAATACATGCATAGACATATATATGTATATGATAAATGTTAATATATGTATATATATTTGTGTGTTTATACATAGATCATAAATTTAAATTCACATATATATATATATATATATATGTATATATATGATGAATTTTAAAATCAAATTTATATAAGCCATTTTAAAATTCACTAACACACATATGTAAACAAAAAAGATCACATATATATATTTAGTCACCCACAGATGCTGTGTTTTGATATTTCACGTCCCTTCAGTGTGGCTAGACTTTGCAATGTGTGTATGGTGTGTATGTATATATATATATATATTTATATATGCATGTGTATGTGTATATAATATATTCATTGGTTTGACCAATGACATTCTGTTTCATATATATATATATATATATATATATATAATTTATTTACATATGAATATGCTTTTTGAAAATGTATTATTTATATTTAATTTTGAATTTCATTATATATATATATATATATATATATGTGTGTGTGTGTGTGTGTGATTTAAAAAAATGTATTATATATATTTGATTTTAGAATTCATTATGTGTATATATTATGTGTGCATCATATGTGTATAAATTAAAAATCCTGCTATATAGCAATATTTATGACTCTGTAATCTAATGATAAAGACTTTTATTTATCCTCCTTGTCATTGCACTTAATTCACTGGTAGATAATAATCAAATAAATTAGACATTATGCTGTGAAAATTTGAAATAAGGTTCATCTCATAATTAAATTTCATGTTATAAAAGTACTGGGAGGAAATTAAAAGGACCTATAATGTATCTAAATTCTATTTGTAAATCAATTAAAGAAATCCTAATAAGTATATTCAACACACACACACACACACAAATATATATATGTATATATCATATAAATAATATGGGTGCAGTTTAGCTCAGTTAGTAGAGTGTCCGCCTAGGAACCACAAGGTTCCTGGTTTGATACCAGCCCCTGCCAACTCGGTGCATGATTAGCACAGGTGTCTGTGTGGTAAAGGGAGGAGCTGATGGTAGGTGTGGTGCTGCACCTCAGATGCAAAACAATCTCCTTGGTCTAGCACTAGTGAAAAGGGGATAGACTCCATTGCTGTCTGGCTGATACCAACATTAGGTCACCCTGAAGACTTACTATATTTATAAGTAAACCATGCTCGATATTATTGATAGAACATTTATATATGAGTTAAGGTAGTGTGGACATGGAGTCAACGGTGTCTGTTTGCTGACAGTTTCTTGCCTATGCGATCTTCAGATCAATATCGTATAGGTGAGAAACTGTCAGTTACCAGACACCACTGACTCCATGTCCATGCTACCTTAACTTATATAACTTATATGTATGTATATATATATATATATATATATATATATATATATTCAAGTGAATTAATAAAATAATTAATCAAATTAACATACATATATCTATATATATAAAATAGATAATAAAAGTAAAATAAAATTAACATACATATGCAGTAAAATAAGATATAATGAACAAAAATGAATGTGTCTACACATATGCACATATATATATTTACCAACCCCTCCGCATGAGCAGGATGTGACACAAGGTCAATTTTTTAAAGCGGAGTTCAACAGGTTTGAATTCAGAGTTTTTCTTCTCTTAGACCGGTTGCCTAACCAAGGTTAAAGAGCCCAGTCTGCCCTACTATTTATCCATAGATGGAGAGAGAGTAGGATTCATACCTTTTGCAAGGATATTAGCACTAAGTGAAATGCAATTACCACATCCAGGATTTGAACTTGGGGTGACGAGTCCATTTCCCATGACTTTAACCATTACACCACGCTCTTCCATGCACATATATAATATCAATTTTCATGTATACTAATAATATTCAATGAACAGTGGTGATCTACATATATCTATCCCTATACATACATACATACATACATATATATATATATATATATATATATATATAAGTAAAGTCATCGGGGCGGCCTAAAGTCGGTATCAGCCAATCAGCGAGGGAGTCTATCCCCTTTTCAATAGCGCTAGACTAAGGAGATTGTTTTAGCATCTGAGGTGGAGCGCCACACCTACCGTCAGCTCCTTACTTTACCGCACAGATCCCTGTGCTACTCATACACTGAGTTGGCAAGGACCGGTATCGAACTAGGAACCTTGTGGTTTCTAGCCGAACGCTCTACCGACTGAGCTCTCTCTCTCTCTCTCTATATATATATATATATATGTGTGTGTGTGTGTGTAATTAAGTTCATGTGCGTTACCTAGAATTTATAACAATATTATAATGATATGAATAAAGATCTGAGATATATATATGTGTGTGTGTGTGTGCCTGTATTTAATTCAAAATAAAGTCCCAAAAATAGAGATAAAAATGTCTCAAAATTGTTTAGAATTTAATAACTTTTGAGCTGGTCATATAATGTCAGTTAAAAATGGATCCCTGTGACTTGAATTTGAAAAGGCACTGATACATTTTTTTTATTTTCACTTCCTAAAGAGTTCTTAGTTTCCTTTTCTCTCTCATTATTTAACACATTTTTTTTTTCTTGTTAATCTTTGACTCTTTTTACTTCTTCCCTCCCTTTGTTTTCATTTGACTTTATATCTTTTCTATTTTCTTTTCTTTCCTTTCCTTCCTTCATTAATCTACTCCACCTTTTCTCTCTTCATTACTCTTCATCCCTTTTCTTTCATCATTTCTTTTCTCACCCCTTTCTTTCCTTTCTTTTGTTGTTCTCTTACTTTTAATCTTCTATTTTTTTTGTATCTTAATTCACAAGTTTCCAATGTTGTATTTTCAAAGTGACAGTCCATCTTTCTTACCTATTTTTATAGCTTCTTTTCTAAAAGAACAAATGTCCACTCTATTTACACAATAGTTCATTGTTTTGATCTTCAAGCCATTGGATCAAATAGACTTGTTCCATTTTGAATAGGATATTAGTTTTTTTCCTAAGATATTTTGAAATGATAATACCTTCATTTTTGTCATGTTATTTTTAGATCAGATTTGAAGCTAAATTTATACACCACAATAGAAACTGAGAGGGGAAATAACTGTGTATATAAAAAAAATAATAACATACACATAATTTGGCTACTTTACAGCACTCAAAACAGATATATGTCTTTAAGAAACTCTTTGAATTTATCAAGGTTTTTGAAGATTTCTTTTCACTCTAAGATCCTATTTGAACCAAAGACAGCCATGTCAGCTGGGGCTTTAGAATACACCGACTGCACCTCTGCAGAGGGGTAAAACTCCCCCAAATGGAGCTTGGTGTATATTTGAATAGATGGTTTATTTACTTTGTTGTCTTTCTCAATTCTGTCTTTTACAAGGACATCACTTTTGCTTTTAAACTGCATTCAATGGTGAGGCTTCAGTTTTGAAGTATTAGATAGAAACTAGCAGGACCTGTGGATATACCATAGTATAATAATTTAATACAATGAACGCGATTATCTAACCTCTGGGCCCGCCCTGTTGGCTGGGGCTTAAGAATGCACCGACTGCACCTCTGTAGAGGGGTAAAACTCCCCCAAATGGAGCCACCTGTTTGCTGTGGGTGGCGACCCGTGATGCTTAAGGTCGGAATCCTGGTAGCTGAGCAGTCCATGACATGCAACACTCCACTTTGGCCCTTACTTGGGCTAGATGGTTGATCGGAACGCCTCCTCCGATCAATCAGCTAGCCATGTTAAGCCCTAACACCTATATTCCCCAAGCCTATTGTCCTTATGGAAGGCCTCACTATTTTTTATCATATGGATGATAGAAGGCGGTGGCTGAGAGTCTTCATATCCTAGAAATGACGTTAAACTCTATTTGATGGCGAAGTTTTTCATCCCTCCACCTCTACCCAGGCAATGCTGAGTAGCTGCTTCAAGTATTACATAAATGCTTAAAGTGCATTGCATATATTAGATAATACCAAAGAAAACATGGTTAGGTTATGAAGCCATTAAGTAAATCACTAGAATGAAACTGAAAGTGAAAGTCAGATATAAAGATCAAAGTAAAGAGCAATTCTTTGAATAACTGTAAGAGTTATAAAAAAAAAAAAAAAAAAAAAAAAGAGAACAAGATCCAGAGAATAGACAAAAGTAAGAGTGATCATAGAAATTATTAGCCAACAAAAATGAAAGTGGGCTGGACATAAAGCTTGAAGTGAGAACAAGGCGTGAGGTGCTTGACAGTAAGCCTAGCCCTAACCTACTTTAAACGATGGGGCTGGTCCTGTCTGGGGTAAAAGACCGATGGAACCAAACCACTCGGCAAAGAAGGCTCCTAATCCAGGTTAGAATTTGTGTATATATGTGTGTTCAGGTGTGTCTGCGATGGTAAATGTGAGAACATGTATGTGTGTAAATATGTGTATATATTGGTGCCTATGTATATGTGAACATATGTCTCTGTGTTTTTGAAAAAAGATGGAGAAAAAGGTTAGTAGAAAATTAACCAAGAAAGAACAAGTAGAAAAAAAATGACAGAAAACAGAAGGAATTGGAATCAAAATGGCTTTTTGTTGCTTTGGTTAGTTTTGAGGCATAAAGAGATGTTTTATAGTTATGTGTCCTGCGTCCCTGACGCATAAAAATCCACTTGATGCAAAATTCTCATATTCTTCTTAATTAACACAAAGTCTGATGGTCCATTTGTATCTCAAAATCACAGAGAATTCTAAGCATCTCATTCACTAGGACATATACCAGTTTGTGCATATACCATTTCAGAGATGCTGATAAGTACGCGTACTGCGTCCCTAATGCCCAAAATCTAAAAGGATGCAGTAAAATGTGTATCCATTTGTCACAGTGTTTTTCTTTTTTCTTCCCTCACCATTTCAAGCTAACTGTAAATACATTTCAATAGTTTCTTAGAAACGAATTACTCAGGATAGGTTACAAGGTAGGAGTTAGACAACTTTAGTTGGGACCCGTAAATTTTCCCGGGGACTCATTCAAAGCAAATATGTGCATCCCAGGATGCACTAAATTAAAAAGCTATCAGCATCACTGTATATATATTTTATTGGTATTAGCTACAAGACTTATCTGTGAGTTAAGCAGAGTTCTTGGAGTAACGGTGATAACAATTCTGTTCGTCGGTAGGAAATGTTGATAAGATGCTTCTTCGGACGTTTCTCGTTCTTCCTCATAACCAGTTCAGTGATAAGTAATGGGGGATGCTATTTTAGAAGCTTCTCGCCCTGGTAGAAGGCACTGGGCAATAAACACAGCCCTGTCCCTTTAAATCAAGGAAGCGGGTATTGCCTGGGGGGATAGCCCCCGGGATCAACGCTGTTGATTATCACTAATAGTCCAGTGGCCGAAGCCACCGGACCCCCATCCCAGGATGCACTAAATTAAAAATCTATCAACATCAATGGGCATTAATCATTTGTTTGTACAAAGTCCAATCATGCTATTATATTCACTTTCAGACTAATGCTCTTGGTAAAAGTATAAACCTCCCCCAATCTATAGATTAAATAGTACCATTACTGTGCTTCTACAAGATTGGCTTTAGCATTAAATAACCCATAAAGGTTGATATACCATTGAATAAAGAAACAACAATCTTGGTCTTGAATTGTTTTTAGGTAAAGCTTTTAAATATTTGGTATGTTTTACTTTCTTCCTTTTTTTCCCTTCAAATTTTGGCAAAGTTGAGTGTTTAAAAATGAAATGTTTTCTATTGACAATTTACCCAAACCACAATCATTGATTCTTCCTCCTCTTCAAAGTTTCATGATTGACAAAACAACTTTCTCCCATTTAATTGTTTTAAATTTAAGCTTAAAATCAATGCTTCAAATGCAAATGAATCTTTAAATGTAAACAAACAATTTTAAATTTGCATAACTTGTAGAATAATTAAAATCCCTTGACTCAGTTAGTAGAGCAGCCACCTTGGAACCCGTGGGGTTTAAAAAATAAAATTAAAATTTTAAAAGATAACAAACACATATGAG
This sequence comes from Doryteuthis pealeii, assembly GCA_023376005.1. NCBI lineage: Eukaryota > Metazoa > Mollusca > Cephalopoda > Myopsida > Loliginidae > Doryteuthis > Doryteuthis pealeii. The sequence goes on from CM042153.1 coordinate 69,595,942, forward strand.
CTTTCACTGGAAGAACCCTTCATGCATGTGCAAGAAAAAGGACCCACTTCCGAACCCCAAGATAATCTCTCAGCCATTCTAGTTTAGGCCTTAACTGTGTCTAGTCACTACTATTGGCCAGGAAGATATTCCCTTGACATGTGGCAGCTATGACTGGTGAATAAAGCTTAAGTCATAAAACCACCTTCTGTCTTTGTCTCTTTTATTTTGTTCCTTGAATCTTTTCCTTTTCAGCGCGACCACAAAATAAGATGGGATTAAAAGCAAAACCCTAACAACATGCACCAAGAATAACCACAGCCCATCTTTAAACCTTAAAGCATGAAACCTTCTTGCCACTCCATAAACCACAAGGTTCCTGGTTCGATACCGGACCTCGCCAACTCAGCATATGAGTAGCACAGGGATTTGTGCAGTAAAACAAGCAGCTGATGGTAGGTGTAGCTCTCCACCTCAGATGCAAAAACAATCTTCTCGGTCTAGCACTACTGAAAAGGGGATAGACTTCCTCGCTCTCTGGCTGATACTGACTTTAGGCCACCACCACAACTCATAACTTTAAAATATTCTTTCCCCACAATGAAGAACATCTGTACATAATAATAAATATGAAGACAATAGTCTGAAAAATCTGAATAATACAAATTATCAAGTCTCTTCTCAAAAAATATAGTCAAATAATATATACTAGCAGGACCTGGATATACCATAGTATGATAATTTGATTATTACAATGTTTGAAATGTTTAATTAAGAGCTATTCCAAAATCTTTCTTTCTTTCTTTCTTTCCATATTCTTTCTGTGTAGCATGTCCTTTTTCTTCCCTGTCTTTATAATGAAAATAGAATGGTCCTCTATTTAGCTGAGGTGATAAGAATAAGAATCCGGTGGATAAGCAACACCAGATAATCAGGATTTGCATTTTTGCATTTCATCTTGGATGATTTGGACGGTCTCACTTTGCCCCACAGGATGTTGCAGGATGATATCGGATGTACAGTTAAAGAACACAAGTATAAATATGTAGATGTGTGAAGTGTATTGAATTATCAAATGAATAGTTCTTGATGAATTCCTTCTTTGTCAGCGTGCAAATTTTTTAAGCAATCCCTTATGTATATACTAGAAGCGGCTACCCAGCGTCGCTTGGGTAGACGGAGGTAGCAAAAAAGTTAGTCTCGCAGGTCCATTATTACTGAATCACGAATTGGATCCTTCGCAGGATGCCCCATTAAAATCCCTATGTGAAAGAAAAAGACCTTGCGTTGATTCAGCCACTCCGAAAAGAAAAATTATTGTCTACTATTTAAAATCTTAAATGCTAAACAAATTCTATGCTGTTATCATTTAAATTTTATTTTTTAAACTATCTTCACAAATACAAATCAACCTTTCATTATTTTTGCTCAAAAACCAAGCCCTGGTGATATTTAATGTGTATATATATTTACTTTGTTGTTAATTGTTTTATTTTCGTAGTTTCATCCGGACATACACATACACACAACTGCCCTTTATATATGTATAGATATAGATGTGTGTGTGTGTGTCTGTCTGTCTGTATGTCTGTCTGTGTGTCTCTCTGTCTCTGAATTTAAAGTTGAAAATACAACAAAAAATAGAGGCTTGTGAAGAATGTTATTTTCTTTAAAGTTAAAAGAATGGACATGGTGATTTTTAATGAAAAAATGGACATGAAGCTTTTTGAAATTAAAAAAAAGATTAACTATGAAAAAGTTGTTTCGTAAATTAAAGAAATAAACTTAAAAATTATTTTCTTTTAAAATAGAAAAGAATCCATTTTTTTAGATTAAAAATTGAAGTTTAAAAACTTTGTTTTCTTTAAAAGTAAAAAAAAATGACATGGAAAAGAGTTATTTTCTTTTAAATTAAAAAGAATTGAACAAATAAAATTTCTATTTTCTTTTAAATTAAAAAGTATTTGGATTTGAATAAAAAATTATTTTTTCTTAATATCAAACTAATTAAACATGAAATATTCTATTTACTTTAAAATTTGAATAAAACTTTTGAATCGATAATATCTCAATCTATATATTATCAAAATTCTCTTGTATTCATACATATTTTTTTTAATACACCATCAAATTTTTCCAAACTATTATATGGTTTCAAGTAACTATTCCAATTTTTAATCATAATAATCATAACAATAATCATTGGTTTGCACACAGTAATATGGCTTTAAGTATTCCTATGTAATCTATTAATAATGGAGATTCGCTTCTGGTTTTTGTCTGTAACAAAAACTACATCACTGCTTACGTCACTATACCCGAAATCATCAAAACAGAATAAATACACTCAAAATTTGAGCATGCAACATTAGACAGTCCTCATTGATTTTTAAAACAAGTTTTAATAGATACATCCCCAGTATCATATATTTATATATAGTTTGTTTTATTTTAATAGATATTCAAAGTTAATAGAACTTAGTTTCGATTTCAAATTGTTTTCTTTTCTTTTTACTCCTTTAATAAATTTGATGATTTATGGTTCAAACTCTCTGACATTTAATATTTAAATTCCACCTCCTCAAGCAATATCTTTCAAAAATGTATTTTTGCTAGTACCAATAATTTATCAATATAAAAAAGTAAAGTTGGTGGATTGACCTATTGTCAGTATCAGCCAAACAGTAAGCGAATCTATCCCCTTTTTGCTGTTTTTTTTTCTTTCTCTTTTTGCACCAAAAAGGAGCACCACACCTACTGTCAGCTTTACCTCACAGATTAGATTACTCAATCAGGGCTATTCATAAATATAACATCTTATAACTCACCAAATGTTCATCTATCTGTATGGCTAAGGTTGAGGTAGAGTGCCACTCCTACCATTAGCTCACCACTTTACCGTATAAGTCAGATCAGATTACACAAGCTGTGCTACTCATATGCTGACTTGGGAGGAGACCAAACCTAGAACCTTGTGATTCCAAGATGAGTGATCTACTGACTGAGCTAAACCAGCCCTAATTCAGAGTTTTTCCTTCTCCTAGACTAGTTGCCATAAGAATGTTAAAGAGCCCAGTCTGTTCTACTATTTATCCATAGCTGGAAGGAGAATAGTTGGATGCATACCTTTCTCAAGGGTATTATTGGTGGGAACTGGTATTGAACCCGAAATCTTGTGATTCCTAGGCAGGTGCTCTACCAACTGAGCTAAAAGCAGACCTTTTATCTATCTTGGGCTAGATGGGCGGTCGGAGAGGCCCCCTCCAATCAATTGGCTGGTCACATCAAACCCTAGCACCTATATGATTTTCCCAACCCTATTGCCCTTATGGCAAGCCCCAACCCCTTTTTATCATATGGGTGCTAGAAGGCGGTGGCTGCGGGTCTACATGTCCTGGGAATACTGTTAAACTCTATCTGATGGTGAGGTTCCAGTTTTGGAGGTTTGGGGAATGTGGAGCACTCTTTCATCACCATTGCTCCCTGGTCCACTCTGACCCGGAGTGGTAGTACCTGTTAGGGTCCCATCTATGGGTTAAATAGAAAAATGTATTTATAAAAAAATTGTATTATCCATTAAGAATTGATTTATTTCAAAACTTTATTGGCATTAAATGACCCACTGAGGTTGATATGCCGTAAAACAAAAAAAACAAACAAACAAACCAAACCAAACAAACCAAAGACCTTTTATCAATATAAAACTGCTGTATTTTTGTCAGAATTCTGTTTGCCACATTATCGTTTTGTTTTCCTTTAGAATTTACTCAATATCCTTTAAGTATTGATTACTTTTCATTTTTCTTTTTTCTTTTCTACCCCCCCCCCATAAACAACACGAGGTGTTTTATAAAAATGATGATATTGCTAAAGGCCAAATAATTCATTTGTCTTGATTGACAACATGGAAATTTTTCACATTTGTCTGTTGCCTGTCAGTCCTGACTGTATTTCCAATATGTTATTCATTGAAAATGGTTATTTTAGTCTTTTAGTTCCATTTGAATAAACATGGCATCATTTATCCTATTCTTCCATTAGAAGTCACCAAATAATGTATATTTAGTTAATTCTATCTGCTAGTACTTTTTTTCTGCTCAAAAAGTTATTTATATATTTACCAACCCCTCCGCACAAGCAGGATGCGACACAAGGTCAATTTCTTAAGCAGAATTTAACAGGTTTGAATTCAGAGTTTTCTTTCTTCTAGACTGGTTACCTAGCCATGGTTAAAGAGTCTAGTCTGCCCTGCTATTTACTCATAGGTGGAGGGAGAATTGTATTCATACCTTTCTCAATGGTATTAGCGCCATGTGAAATGCCAACAGCTTCGAAAAGTTATATGAGACTCGCATTGAACTACGAATTTCTCATGGAATTATTTATCTAATGATTTGTTCTTCTGCTTTGGATCAGAGTGTAGTATCTGTCATAATCATCATCATCCAGGTTAGTAGATATATTAATATTTTGTCTTTTTTAGTATTTTATTCAAGTGTAGAACCTATTCTGGATATGATATTAATCTATCTGATGGTAAAAAGTGGCTGAGGGTCTTAATATCTTGTGTATGATGTTAAACTCCCAATTCCGGACCTCTGGGGAATGTGGAGTACTCCTTCATTGCCATTACTCCCAGGTCCACTCTTAATGTCCTGGGTTTGATTTTAAATTCTATCTGAGTGAAGTTCCAATTCTAGAGCTCTGAGAAATGTGAAGTACCCCTTCATCACCATTAATCCCAGGTCCACTCTAACCAAGAGTGGTAGTACTTGTTAGGGTCACATCTATGGGTTAAATCAGGGATCACTAAACTTTTTTCACAGTGGTCCAGATAATTGAAAAAATAATGAGTGCAAGCCACATTATTATTGTGTTCAATACTTGCTAGCCAGAATGAAAGCTCTGAGAAAAGATGTTAAACAAAATTTATCTTTCCATGTTATATTCATGGATGAGTGGTGTAAGATGCACAAAAACAAATTTAATCAACATATTTATTTTCAAAACATTATCAATAACATTACAAATTCAAGTACCATCGGTGAGCCTGATAAGATACTTTTGTGGACCGGATCCGGTCCTCAGGCCGTAGTTTGGTTACCCCTGGGTTAAATAGAAAAAAAAAGAGTTTAAAAATGAATTGTGTACCCATCAAGAATGAATAAAACAAAAACATTTTCAGCATAAAATGACCCAATGGGTTGACATACTGTAAAACCCAACCAACCAAGTGTAGAACACACCAATACATTATTTGATGTTCTTTTTTTATCTATTAATAATGGATATTGTCTGTATTTCTGTCTGTAATAAAAACTCTGTCACAATATTCTTATGTTATATACACCCAAAATTTGAGTAAGCAATTTTTAAAATTGTTTTTACTCGTCCTTTTTTTTTTTTTTTACAGTAACAAGAAGTTAACTAAAAAGTTTACAAATAAATAAATACCTACAATTTTGTGAAAAATTGATGTGGAAAATATTCAAAATAATTGTTTGATTATTACATGCACGCAACATTTTATTTGAGAGGGACGGGGGGTCAGTTTTCATTTCAAATTGTTTTTTTTTACTCCTTTTATAAATATAAGGATTTTGCTTACTTATGATACAAACCGTCTGACATTGAATTTTTAACTCCCACCCTCTCAGGCAATGTCTTTCAAAAATTAATTTTTACGATGCCCGGAGGGTGTTTTCTGTTGCTAGTTAATATGTAATAGAAAAAAGTGTCTGCTTGTCTGGATTTGATTTTGAATGAAACTAATTATCGAGTGCATGTATGTCACATATTTACTAAGTTTACACCGTGTACATTTATATATTTTATTATGTTATTTTGTATGACTAGAATTTCTTTATTTGAAACTGAATGAAAGCTTACTATTATCTGCATTATTCGGACTATTGTCCTCATCTTCATTGTTATCTGTACAATAACACAGATAATAGTAATCATCAAAGCTCATCTCAAACATTCAGAGAAATGAATGAAAGCTTTCATCTTTTGTCTTTAAGAAATTGCAGCTAAGAAATTTTAAATTGGAACTGATTTTCCCCATTACAAAAATATTGGTAAAAATCTTAATATAATGGAGCCAGTATGTTGAATTTAGTCTTGTGTAGGGGATTATCTTCCCTTTGCCGGAAGAGTTATCTTCTCGCTGCGTTGCTGTTTGTTCCCACTAGAGGACCTCTGGTATTGAAGCGCATTCATTGGAACTAGTCTCTCTCTTTTAGCTGGATCTTCTCAAGAACTGCTATGGGCTAGAGTCTATCTACCCCCCTTCTCGGTGGGGCTTTTGCCCCCACCCCTTACATTACTGTAAGTCCTTTATACAGCATGGACTATCCTTTAGTTCCATGTCTGTAACATTTATATGTTAGGTACATTTGGGTATCTTGTTTATACCTAAATATTGTATATGTATTTACATGTTCTATTCTCCTGTACATTATGTATGTTATCGTTTCCATGAGCTGTTATTCAATTATCTAACTTTGAATCTTACACTTGCACATTGGAGGTACATCTGCTTCTTACCAAGCAATTTAGTGCAGTGATGGCCTCTTTTTGCCCTGCAGTTGTTAGACACTATTACAGCAATATATATATATATATATATATATATATATATATATATATGTCTGTAGTATTGAAAAAGTTATAGTAGATATGAAGTCATCATATGAACATTTCAGCCCATGAACCTTTCAACACACCTTGTGCATATATATATATATATTTTTTTTTTTTTGAGGATATGTGCTTAATTGAAGTCTTACCTAATTTTTGAAAATTAATTAGTTAATAATTAATGAATTTAGGCGGGCATATATGTTCAAATGTAAGGCTAAACAAATCGAGAAAATGTCAATCCCTGAACGTACATTTAGACCTATTGGGTCTCATCAGCAAGGTTATAGACATGGGAGACTGCTCCGTGTGTGACTCAAAACCTTGACTGCCAAGCTGACAGTGGTTAGAATCTCCGCCTGTCAGCTTGGCAGTCAAGGTTTCGAGTCACACACGGAGCAGTCTCCCATGTCTATAACCTTGCTGATGAGACCCAATAGGTCTAAATGTACGTTCAGGGATTGACATTTTCTCGATTTGTTTAGCCTTACATTTGAACATATATGCCCGCCTAAATTCATTAATTATTAACTAATTAATTTTAAAAAATTAGGTATGACTTCAATTAAGCACATATCCTCAAAAAATTGTCGGCTAAAAACCATATCAAATAAACACAGTGTTTATTTACGTACTCTCATATATATATGTGTGTGTGTGTGTGTGTGTGTGTGTGTGTGTGTGAATACATCTATCTGTACACTTTTCATTGTTTTGGTAAGTTCAAGTGTTTTCCATTCTTAGCTGATTAAATTGTACTTTTATTTATTGAATATATATATATATATATATATATATATATATATATATATATATATTTGTATTGGTTTTCTTTCAACTAGTTCCTGAAAGAAAGCAATGCAATGTCTGCTTATGTTTGTTTTTTGTGTGCTGGTAAAATAGAAGAAAAAGAAAAATAAAAAATAAAAAGAAAAGAAATCCAAGCAAATTGTTTACAATCATTTTGAATCTCCTGGTTTGGCTGATTGCTTCATGTTAAGTGTTTGGCACAAAATCCTCAATAGAACAATAATTAAAACGTCAATAATTCATTTTTGCTCAAAACCTTCCACAATTGGGGGAGGGCGAAAGGAAACCCCACATTATATAAGTATGTATGTGGAGTATATATGTATGTATGTATGTATGTATGTATTTGCATAACACATCTGTCACCGGCAGGATGTGACTTGAGATCAATTTTTAAGCAGTGTAGAGCAAACTGGATTCTCTAGCCTTGGTAAGGCAATCAGTCTAGGAGAAGGAAAACAGTGAATTTAAACCAACTGTACTCTGCTTAAGGATGGACCTTGTGTCACATCCAGCCAATGGCAGAGGGTTTGGGTATATATATATATATATAAAGAAATGGATACAATAGAAACTTACTCGAGTTTCACCATAAGGATCTTCAGGGTTAAATCCACTGAATTAATCGAGGTACCGATTAATTGCAGCCAATCCCACGTGTGTTCACTGATGTTACATTACAAGGGACGCTTGTTTTTGTTTTTAAATTTCTCACTGGAAGTTGTTTTTTCAGGTATTAAGATGTAAACAAAAGATGTGAATCGATTTGTGGGAATTTATTTTACTAGAATATGGTTGTCTAATAACAGTATGGGTTTACATCTTAATACCCGAAAAAACAACTTCCAGTGAGAAATTTAAAAACAAAAACAAGCGTCCCTTGTAATGTAACATCTTATACAGTGAACACACGTGTGATCGGATGCAATTAATCGGTACCTCGATTAATTCAGTGGATCCTTATGGTGAAACTCGAGTAGGTTTCTATTGTATCCATTTCTTAATAAATTTGCTCTACTTCATACTTTGTATTTGTTTTATCGCTGACTTAACCCCTGAATTTTGCACCTCCAATGATCGTGCCCATTTTCTTTATATATATATATATATATATATATATAAGAGATGGTCCACAAATGGATTATGTTTTTGAAAACAATTTTTTATTATCATTTTACATCAACGACATGTGTTTCAGATCTTCCGATATCTTCTTCAGGCGTTAATTAACTACATTTAGAATAGTTCCCATGTAAATAAATATAAACTAAAATATTTATTTATTTATTAATGCTCTATCACAGATGTTGAGCACTCTTCTAATAACACTGTATGTTGGATTACTACCACTTCTTCAAGTATAATAGTGCCAACCATACACATTGATACATATATATATTGTAATTGCCTTCAAGCAAAAATATAAATATTGATATATACTTTATTCAACAATGCTTCTAAAATAAACAAACATCCAAAAATCTTATTTCCTTCGCCGAAGAGCATAAGGCTCCGGGTTTGTTATTGTTCACTCAGCGCCCCCTTGCCTCATATGGTAGAGACGTCTCAGTATCATTGACAGGTTAATTTTTGCAGGAATTTCTCCATGCTGTACCGTGGCCGAAGCAGTATAGTTTCTGACTATCCTGCTGAAGTCCCGGTTTCGATTTCTGTCGGAAGGAAATCGTAAGTTGAAACAGTCTGTACGATATTCTACACACCGAATAATTCTTTGTGAGATTCACTTGTTATTATTATCTTCTATAATTATTGAATTTTATGCGATATGCACATTGTAATTGCCTTCAAGCAAAAATATAGATATTAATATATATATATATATATATATATATATATATAAGGATAATGTAGACATAGTCAATGGCACCATTGACTTCATGTCTATGCTATCAGTTATATATATGCTCTATCGCTCTTTATTTATAACAACACCCGCATCTCCTCAGCTATGCATTTAATAGTACAACTGCTGTTCTTCTATAGGGATGGCTTTGGCATTAAATAACCCATAAAGGTTGAAAAATGAAACTAAAGAATAAAACTGTAAACAGTAAACCAAATTAACAAAGAAAGAACGAAGGTAAAATAAAAAGAAAGAGACAATATTTGTGAACAAAATCAAAGAAGGAAAACCAAAAATGAACAAGCAAATCAAAAATAATAATTTAAACCATTTTAAGAGGAATTTCTGTTGCGTAGTGGCTAACATGCTGGACTGTAGCATTGTGGGAAGTAAGTTGGAACTCCAGTCACACTATTACATTCACATTCAGACTAATACTCTTGGGAAGGGTATGAACCTCCTCATCCACCCCAGCTATAGGTTAAAAAGTACCACTACTGTTCTTCTACAAATGAGATGACTTTGACATTACATAACCCATGCAGGTTGATATACCATTAAAAAAGAAACAAATTTGTAACATTAAAAAATTTTTATCATCTTTATAAAATCTTGTATTGAATCTTTTAAAAAAATATGACTAAATCTAAATTGCCCAACAGAATGACATAACTTCTAGATTTGCTCATCAAATGAAATTGGAACATGATCATATATAAAAGAAATGCATCCTCTCAATATTCTGGGTTTTTTTTCAATTTTTTTTTAGATTTATATACCATCTGATTTATTTCCATTTGTCTCTGATATATATATATCGAGAGAGAGAGAGAGAGAGAGAGAAGAGAGAGAGAGAGAGAGAGAGAGAGAGAGAGAGAGAGAGAGAGAGAGAGACTGAGAGAGAGAGAGAGAGACTGAGATACTTAGAGAGAGAGAGAGAGAGAGAGAGAGAGAGAGACTTAGATACTTAGAGAGAGAGAGAGACACACACACACCGAGATACTTAGAGAGAGAGAGAGATACACACACCGAGGGAGAGAGAGAGAGAGAGACTGAGATACTTAGATAGAGAGAGACTGAGATACTTTGAGAGACAGACAGAGATACTTAGAGAGACAGTAGAGAGAGAGAGAGAGAGAGAGAGAGAAACTGACATAGATAGATATGAAGAGAGAAAGAGAGACTGAGATAGATATACAAATAGATTTGAACAAATAGATATGAATGGACAGAGGTAAATAGATACAAATAGGTTGAGATTGATTGATATCATCATCATCATCATGTCATGCAGGCAGTATAGATATCCTTGACAATCTCTAGCCAACCATCCCTGTCATCACCCCTGGGAGGTCCTCTGTGCAGCATCTGGAATCTATGCAGAGCTGATCAATGTAGGTCCTTTCTGGGTAGTCCACACTGGAATTCCCATTTGCAGGTTTCCACAGGAGAACATTCACTTATGAGTTTATCCTTGCTTTTTCTTTGGTTTTCCTTTTTTGATCTTTTCAAGTTTTCTGGCCAACTTTTTAATGTTTGGGTGGAATTTGTGGATAAGTCCACCAAAGTTCAGGTCCCGAGTACTTTTGACACTTCAAAGTGCCATCATCAGGGGTGATGTGTTCCAGTTTTTAAAAAATTATATCAATGTGGAGGCTGGAAGGAGAAGAATTGGTGAGAAAGGTGTTATAGGCATTTTAAAATGTGTGTACTGCATTGGAAATTAATTTTGTTTAAGGATGGTTTGTATTGTTTTGTGTATAAAGCTTCTAGTATTTGGAGTTTTTGTTTATTTTTTTCTTTGTGCAGAATGTGTGTATTATCCGTTAGAATATTTCGGTAATTAGAGTGGGGCATGAATGTAATTTTAGGTGTTGTGAAATAGAGCTATTATCTATTAAATGGAGGGTTAGACGACATGACAATGTGGTTGAGGTGAATCCAATGTATGTATTTTCATTTTCTGGGATACTGCAATCTCCTAGGGGACATTTAAATCTGTATACTACATTGGTCTCATTAAGCCGACTTGTCTGGGGAGAGGAATTGCTTCTCCAGCAGTGTACAGATTGTTTTGTTTGCCTTACTTTGATGGTTTGATTGATAGGGGGTAAGTGGCTGTACAGCTGTTTTGTTGTGTGGTGTTGTTTCCATGATTTGTTTAAGACCGCATGCAGCATTCTTGTGCAGCTCCCATCTAGCTTATTCTCTAGGTGATTCATTGAGGTCCAGGTGGTGCAGCCATACAGTAATACTGATACAATCACAGTTTGGAAGTGTAGAGATTCATGGAATGATCAGTATCCAGGTGTGTTGCATGCTGAGTGTATTATGAGAATCCAGGCTTTGTATGTGGTTTAAATAGCAGGTTGGGCTATTCCACTTGTGTATTTAGGCCAAGTTTACTTCTAGGATTCTCATTGGTTACTGGTTTTTAGGTGGACTTGGTATGTGGTTTAAATAGCAGGTTGGCCTAATCCACTTGTGTATTTAGGCCAAGTTCATTTCTAGGATTCTCATTGGCTGCTGGTTTTTAGGTGGACTTGGTATGTGGTTTAAATAGCAGGTTATGCTATTCCACTTGTGTATTTGGGCCAAGTTCATTTCTAGGATTCTCATTGGCTGCTGGTTTTAAGGTGGACACTTCCATCCATATATACTGAACATTTGACTGTGTTTATGCAGTTGGTACAGAGTGTATTTGGTTACGCTCTGTCTTTTTTTTCTGGTGACTGGACGCTAGTCACAGCCTTTCTGTGAAGGTGAATATGATGTTTATTCTAGAGTAAGAATCATCACTTTATAGATAGTTAGAAACAGACATAGATGATTAGATAGATAGATGAAAACTAAGTGTGATAGAGACAATCTGTAGTAGATAGATATCATCAGACTAAAGAAATGTTTTTGCACACTTACTGAGTTAGACTCCACACAAATGCCAATATCTATAAAACAACATAAATTTCTACTTATTCTTAGTCTTATCTTGTTTTTTATTAAAAAAATATCTATAATCAAATTTAATGTTGTTAAAAATGTTTTTGTTTGTATTGATGGTAATTGTCTGCCTGCTAACCAGTGTTTATCTTATCTGTGTGTATATATATATATATATATATATATATATATATATATAAATATAAATGTATAGGCACAGATCTTTTTTTTTTTGGACACGCCTCGTCTTTAGTGAACGGAAAGTTGCCAATGTATATACATATATATATAAAAAAGTTTGTTGGGGTGGCCTAAAGTCGGTATCAGCCAATCATCGAGGGAGTCTATCCCCTTTTCTCTAAGCTAGACCAAGGAGATTGTTTTTGCATCTGAGGTGGAGCGCCACGCCTACCATCAGCTCCTTACTTACTGCACAGATCCCTGTACTACTCATACGCTAAGTTGGCAAGGGCTAGTATCGAACTGGCCGAACACTCTAACAAATGAGCTAACCCGGCCATGCAAACATATGTACGTATCATGCATATATATATGTACATATATAAAATGCATATATATTGTATATATATTTAAATCTATATATAATTTATATATATATTTATATTTATATATATATGTATGTATTACATATATTAGCAAAGATATGTGACGTCTGGGGGGAAGTATTTAAGTTTTAATAAATTAAATATTATATTGAATTAGAAAGACTAACGAAATTAAATACAAGCACAACAAAGATTACACTTATTTTTACTTTATTCTAATTGATTTCAATATAAAATTATACATAGTATTATTTTAATACGTTGGAGAATAAAACAATAATATTACAAATCAATAACACCAAGTAATTATCTATAAACATGGTTTTGCTAAAACCAGTATGTAAATTATTCACCATATACTATGTAAATATTCATTTCTTAATGATATAACACATATCGTAGCATTTTAAACACATTAATAATATGGGCTGTTTTAGGCAAATCGACTTCAGCTAGACCTTAATAGAAACATTGTTTATAAATAAGATGCTAATTAAGATTAAATAATCATTATTATACATTAATGTAATTTTTTAAAAACTGGAACACATCATCCCTGATGATGGCACTTCGAAGTGCCGAAAATACTCGGGACCTGAACTTTAGTGGACTTATCCACGAATTCCACCCAAACATTAAAAAGTTGGCCAGAAAACTCGAAAAGATCAAAAATTAAATTGTTAAACAGGAGATGTGTCTTTTGTTTAATTCTACATGTATAAATGAAAGAATGAAAGATTCTACATATATAAATGAAAGAATGCTGCCCAAATACACACACATATATATATATATATATATATATATATATATATATATATAAAAGTCGTTGGGGTGGCCTAAAGTCGGTATCAGCTAATCAGCGAGGGAGTCTGTCCCCTTTTCACTAGCGCTAGACCAAGGAGATTGTTTTTGCATCTGAGGTGGAGCGCCACACCTACCATCAGCTCCTTACTTCACCGCACAGATCCCTGTGCTACTCATTCGCTGAGTTGGCGAGGGCCGGTACCGAACTAGGAACCTTGTGATTTCTAGCCGAACGCTCTACCGACTGAGCTAAACCTGCCCTTAAAACATAATATAAAAACATGTTTTTTCATAAATGTGTGTGAATCTACATGTATATGCATTTTGATGAGACAACGTTGTGCAATGAAAATGTCAATAGCAAATCAAAGATTTTTTTTTTTTTTTGTTCTGATAATGTTGAGGATCATTTAATTCTTCTATTGATGTAAAAACAGAGTCACTGACTTTGGCTGCTTGAATGAACTGAGTCAGTTTCAGGCAGAAGTGATACTTATGCCACCTTATGTCCTTTTTGATCAATACCCAACAGCTAAATCGACTGGAATTCCTGCTGTCAAACAGAATAGATCAATTAGGCAAAGCGAGATAAAATCGGGGTGCGTATATATTTGGGAAGATATAGAAAATTCTAAAAGTGTTGTGTACAGTGATATGTGAAATCTCACAAGCATATCTTTTTTCTAAAATGCGTGTTGTAGAGCTATGCAATGAGATCTTTTTTTCTTAAAGGTTTATTGTAGAGCTATATGTGAAATCTGGCTAGCAATGAGATCTTTTTTCTTAAAGGTGTGAAGCTATATGTAAAAATGAGATCTTTTTTCTTAAGGTTATTGTAGAGCTATATGTGAAATCTGGCTTGCAATGAGATCTTTTTTTTCTTAAAGGTGTAGAGCTATATGAAATCTGGCTAGCAATGAGATCTTTTTTTTCTTAAAGGTGTATTGTAGAGCTATATACGAAATCTGGCTAGCAATGAGATCTTTTTTTTCTTAAAGGTGTATTGTAGAGCTATATGTGAAATCTGGCTAGCAATGAGATCTTTTTTTCTTAAAGGTGTATTGTAGAGCTATATGTGAAACCTGGCTAGCAATGAGATTTTTTTTTCAATGAGATCTTTTTTTCTTAAAGGTGTTTGTAGAGCTATATGTGAAACCTGGCTAGCAATGAGATCTTTTTTTCTTAAAGGTGTGTTTGTAGAGCTATATATGAAATCTAGCTTGCAATGAGATTTTTTTGTTCTTAAATGTGTGGTGTACAGTGATCCATGAAATTTCAAAACAATTTTCATAAAGTGTGCTTTTTCTCTTTTGATATGCTTTTTATTGGGAAAATAATTCACATATTTTTTTTTTCTTGAGAAAAAGTGCTTGGTAAATATCTTAGGTGGGCCATTTTTTCACCTGTAACCTGAAGGAAAAAACATAGCATCAATAAAAGAGAAAAAGCACAACTTTATGGAAAATTGGTTTGAAATTTCAGATCACTGTACACCACCACATTAAAAGAACAAAAAAAATCTTCATTGCCAAGCTAGATTTCATAATATAGCTCTACAAACACACCTTTAAGAAAAAAAGAATCTCATGCCTACCAGGTTTCACATATAGCTTCACAACCACACCTTTAAGAAAAAAAGATCTCAATTGTGAGCTAGATTTTCCACACCTTTAAGAAAAAAAAAAAATCTCATTGCTAGCCAGATTTCACATGATAGCCCTACAATAAACCTTTCAAGGAAAAAAAAGATCTCATGCCTAGCCAGATTTCACATATAGCTCTACAAACACCTTTAAGAAAAAAGATCTTTATTGCTAGCCAGATTCGTATATAGCTCTACAAGACACCTTTAGAAAAAAAAATCTCATTGCTAGCCAGAGTTATTCGTATATAGCCTTACAATACACTTTAAGAAAAAAAAAGATCTTCATTGCTAGCCAGATTTCACATATAGCTCTACAATTAAACCCTTAAGAAAAAAAGATCTCAGTATGCAAGCCAGATTTCACATATAGCTCCTAACAAACACACCTTTTAAGAAAAAGATCTCATTGCTAGCCAGATTTTGTAATACTCTACCAATAAACCATTGGTAAGAAAAAAAGATCTCAATGCCCATACCTCTACAACACGCATTTTAGAAAAAGATATGCTTGTGAGATTTCCACATTATCACTTGTACACAACACTTTTCAAGAATTTCTATATCTTCCCAAATATATTACCACCCCATTCTTTATCTCGCTTGCCTAATGATCTATTCTAGTTGACAGCAGGAATTCCAGTCGATTTGAGCTGTTGGGTATTGATCAAAAAGGACATAAGTGCATAAGTATCACTTCTGCCTGAAACTGACTCAGTTCATTTCAAGCCAGCCAAAGTCAGGTTGACTCTGTTTTTACATCAATAGAAGAATTAAATGATCCTCAACATTATCAGAACAAAAAAAAAAAAAAAAAAATCTTTATTGCTATTGACATTTTCATTGCACAACGTTTGTCTAAAAATCAAAATGCATATACATGTAGTATTCACACCACATTTATCAAAAAAAAACAGTTTTTTATTATGTTTTAAGGCCGGTTTAGTCAGTCGCGTAGATCGTTCGGCTAGAAATCACAAGGTTCCTAGTTCGGTACCGGCCCTTGCCAATCAGGCAAAATGAGTAGCACAGGCATCTGTGTGGTGAAGTAAGGAGCTGATGCGTAGGTCGTGACGCTCCACCTCAGTGCCCTAAAAAAAAATCTCCTTGGTCTAGCGATAGTGAAAAGCCCGACAGACTCCCTCGCTGATTGGCTGATACCGACTTAGGCCACCCACAACGACTTTTATATATATATATATATATATAATATATATATGTGTGTGTGCTATTTGGGCCAGCATTCTTTCATATATATGTAGATCTTTCATTCTTTTCATTATACATTGTAGCAATTAAACAAAAGGACACATCTTCCTGTTTAACAAAATTTTATTTTTGATCTTTTCGAGTTTTCTAGCCAACTTTTTAATGTTTGGGTGGAATTCGTGGATAAGTCCACCAAAGTTCCGGTCCCGAGTAGTTTCGGGCCTTCGAAAGTGCCATTCATCAGGGGTGGATGTTGTTCCAGTTATTTAAAAAATATGTTAATGATAATAATGCATTATTTAATCTTAATTGGCATCTTATTTATAAAACAATGTGTTTTCTATTTTAAGGTCTAGCTGAAGTCGGATTGCCCTAAAACAGCCCATATTATTAATGTGTTTAAAAATGCTACGCATATGTGTTATTATATCATAAGAAATAATATTTACATATATTTATGGTGAATAATTTACATACTGGTTTTAGCCAAAACCATGTTTATAGATAATTACTTGGTGTTATGATTGTAATATTATGTTTATTCTCCAAACGTATTAAAAGGAATCCTATCGTATAATTTTATGATTGAAATCAAATTAGAATAACGAAAAAATTAAGTGTAATCTTTGTTCTGCTGTATTATAATTTTGTTATTCTTTCTAATTCAATATTAATATTTAATTCTTATCAAAACTTAAATACTTGCCCCCAGACGTTCACATATCTTGCCTAATATATTGCTAATAACATACATATATATATAAAATAAATATATATATAAATTATATATAGCATTTAAATATAATACACATATATATGCATTTTTATATACGTACATATATATATGCATGCATATGTACATATGTTTGCATGGCTGGGTTAGCTCATTTGTTAGAGTGGTTCGGCCAGTTCGAACTGGCCCTTGCCAACTTAGCATATGAGTAGTACAGGGATCTGTGCAGCTTAAGTTAAGAGCTGATGGTAGCGCGGTGTGCTCCACCTCAGATGCAAAAACAATCTCCCATGGTCTAGCACTAGCGCAAAGGGGATAGACTCCCTCGATATATGGCTGATACCGACTTTAGGCCACCCCGACAAACTTTTTTATATATACTATGTATATACATTGGCAACTTCCATCACTAAAGAACGAGGGCGTAGTGTCCAAAAAAAAAGATTCTGTTGCCTATACATTATATATTTATATTATATATATATATAATATATATATATATATTATATATAACACACACAGATAAGATAAACACTTTAGCAGCAGACAATTACCATCAATACAAACAAAAAACATTTTACAACATTAAATTTGATTATTAGATATTTTTTTAATAAAAAACAAGATAAGACTAAGAATTAAGTAGAAATTATGTTTTTTATAGATATGGCAATTTGGGTGCCGAGTCTAATCAGTAAGCGTTGCAAAAACATCTTCTTTTAGTCTGATGATATATTCTATCTACTACAGATTGTCTCTATCACACTTAGTTTTTCATCTATCTATCTATCATCATGTCTGTTTTCTAACTAACCTATAAAGGCGATGATTCTTACTCTAGAAAAACATCATATTCACTTCCACAGAAAGGTGTTGTGACTAGCGTCCAGTCACCAAAAAAAAAAGACAGAGCGAACCAAAATACACTCTGTACCAACTGCAATTAAACACAGTCAAATGTTCAGTATATATGGATGCGAAGTGTCCACCTTAAAAACCAGCAAGGCCCAAATGAGAAATCCTAGAAATGAACTTGGCCCAAAACCACAAGTGGAATAGCATAACCTGCTATTTAAACCACATACCCAAAGGTCCACCTAAAACCAGCAGCCAATGAGAATTCCTTAAGAAAATGAACTTGGCCTAAATACACAATGGGATTAGGCCAACCTGCACTGCTATTTAAACCACATAACCAGTCCACCTAAAAACCAGCAGCCAAGAGAATCCTAGAAATGAACTGTTGGCCTAAATACACAAGTGGATTAGGCCAACCTGCTATTTAAACCACATACCCAAGTCCACCTAAAAAAACCAGTAACAATGAGAAATCTAAGTTAAAACTATGGCCTAAAAATACACAAGGGAATAGCCCAACCTGCTATTAAAACCACATAAACAAAGCCTAGGATTTCTCATAATACACTCAGCATGCAACACACCTGGATACTGATTCATTCCATGGGAATCTCTACACTTCCAAACTGTGATGTATCAGTATTACTGTATGGCTGCACCACCTGCGGACCTCAATGAATCACCTAGACGAATAAGCTAGATTGGAGCTGCACGAAGAATGCTGCACTGCCGGTCTTAAACAATTCATGGAAACCACACCACAACAACAAAACACTTACAGCCACTTACCCCTATCAATCAAAACCATCAAAGTAAGCAAACAAAACAATCTGTACACTGCTGGAGAAGCAATTCTCTCCCCAGACAAGTCGCCTTAATGAGACAAATGTAATATACAGATTTAAAGTCCCCTAGGAGATTGCAGTATCCAGAAAATGAAAAAAATTACATACATTGGATTCACCTCAACCACATGTCATGTCGTCTAACCCTCCATTTAATAGATAAATAGCTCTATTTCACACACCTAAAATTACAGGATGCCCCCACTCTAATTACCGAAAAGTGTCTAACGGATAATACACACATTCTGCACAAAGAAAAAAATAAACAAAAACTCCAAATACTAGAAAGCTTTATACACAAAACAATACAAACCATCCTTAAACAAAATTAAGAATTTCCAATGCAGTACACACATTTTTAAAAATGCCTATAACACCTTTCTCCACAATTCTTCTTCCTTCCAGCCTCCACATTGATATAATTTTTTAAAAACTGGAACACATCACCCCTGATGATGGCACTGCAAGTGTCAATGTACTCGGACCTGAACTTTGTGGACTTATCCACCAAATTGCCACCCAAACATTAAAAATTGGCCAGAGAAAACTTGAATAAGATCAAAAAAAAAAACCAAAGAAAAAGCAAGGATAAACTCATAGTGAATTTCTCCTGTGAAACCTGCCAAATGGGAATTCCCAGTGTGGACTACCCAGAAAGGACTACATTGATCACTCTGCATAAGATTCAGATGTTACCGCACAGAGGACTCCCAGGGGTGATGACAGGGATGGTTGGACCTAGAGATTGTCAAAGATATCTATACTGCCTGCATACATGATGATGATGATGATATCAATCAATCTCAACCTATTTGTATCTATTTACCTCGTCCATTCATATCATTTGTTCAACTATTTGCTATATCTATCTCAGTCTGCTCTTTCTCTACTTCATATTCTATCTATGTCAGTTTCTCTCTCTTCTGCTCTCTCTCTCTCTACGTCTCTCTCTACCTGTTCTCTCTAAGTTATCTCCTGTCTGTCTCTCAAAGTATCTCAGTCTCTCTCATCTAAGTATCTCAGTCTCTCCTCTCCTCTTCTCCCTCTAGGTAATCTCGGTTGTGTACTCTCTCTCCTCTACGATCTCGCGTGGTGTGTGTCTCTCTCTTCTCTCTAAGGTATTCTAAGTCTCTCTCTCTCTCTCTCTCTCTTCTCTCTCTTAGTACTTCAGTCTCTCTCTCTCTCTCTAAGTATCTCAGTCTCTCTCTAAGTATCTCAGTCTCTCCTCAGTCTCTCTCTCTCTCTCTCTCTCTTCAGTCTCTCTCTCTCCCTCTCTCTCTCTCTCTCTCTATAATATATATATAATAATATAATACTATATATATATATCAGAACAAATGGAAATAACAGATGGTATATAAATCTAAAAAAAAATTGGAAAAAAAAAACCCAGAATATTGACGAGATGCATTCTTTATATATGATCATTTCCAATTCGTTATGACCAAATTTAGAATCTATGTCATTCTGTTGGGCAATTTAGATTTAGTCATATTTTTTTTAAAAGATTCAATACAAGATTTATAAAATGATAAAAATTTTTTAATGTTTACAAATTTGTTTCTTTTTTAATGGTATATCAACCTTTTATGGGTTATGTAATGTCAAAGTCATCTTCATTTTGTAGAAAACAGTAGTGGTACTTTTTAAACCTATAGCTGGGGTGGATGAGTAGTTTCATACCCTGCCAAGAGTATTAGGTCTGAATGTGAATCTTAATAGTCTGTGCACTGGAGTTTCCAACTTACTTCCAAATGCTCAGTCCAGCATGTTAGCCACTACGCAACAGAAATTCCTCTCTAAAATGGTTTAAATTATATTTTTTATTTTGCTTGTTCATTTTGCGTTTTCCTTCTTTGATTTTCTCAAATGTTGTCTCTTCTTTTATTTTACCTTCTTTCTTTTTAGTAATTGGTTTACTGTACAGGTTATTCTTTAGTTTCACTTTTTCAATGCACAACCTTGTGGGTATTTAATGCCAAAGCCATCCCAATAAAAGAACAGCAGTCGTACTATTGAATGCATAGCTTGAGGAATGCCGGTGTTGTTATAAATAAAGAGCATAGAGCATATATATAACTGATAGCATAAGACATGAAGTCAATGATGCCATTGACTATGTCTACATTATCTATATATAATATATATATATATATATAAATATATAGTCAATATCTATATTTGCCTGAAGCAATTTACAATGTGCATATCGCCATAAAATTCGATAATATAGAAGATAATAATGACAAGTGAATTTCGCCAAAGAATTACTCGTTGTAGATTCGTACAGACTGTTTCAAAACTTTATTAAGTCTCATCAATATATTACTAACGATTTCCCTCCGAAAACAGAAATCGAAACCGGTTACTTCAGCAGATATACAGAAACTATACTGCTTCGGCCACGCTTACAGCTGGAGAAATTCCTGCAAAAAATTACCTGTCAATGATACTGAACGTCTCTACCATATGAGGCAAAGGGGCCGCTGACACGTGAACAATAACAAAACCGGAGCCTTATGACTCTCGTGCGGAGGAAATAAGATTTTGGATGTTTGTTTATTGAGAAGGCATTGTTGAATAAATATATATCAATATTTAAATTTTGCTTAAGGCATTACAATATATATATGCTATTCAATGTGTATGCGTTGGCCACTAATATACTCTGAAGAAGCGTAGTAATCCAACATACAGTGTTATTAGAAAGAGTGCTCAAATCTTGTGAAGAGCAATTAATAAAATAAATAAAATTTTAGTTTATATTCATTTACATGGAAACTATTCTTCTAAAATGTAGTTAATTAACGCCTGAAGGAAGATATCGGAAGATCGAAACACGTGTCGTTGATTGTTAAAATAATAATAAAAAATTTGTTTTCAAAAAACATAATCCAATTTGTGACCATCTCTTATATATATATATATATAATATATATATATATATAAAGAAAATGCCATGATCGTTGGAGTGTGCAAAATCGGCGGTTAAGTCTAGCGATAAAACAAATTACAAAGTATGAGTAAGCAAATTTATTAAGAAATGATACAATAGAAACCACTTCGAGTTTCACCATAATGATCCACTGAATTTAATCGAGGCTACCGGATTAAATTGCAAGCCCGCGACACCCACGTGTGTCACTGTATAAGATGTTACATTACAAGGGACGCTTGTTTTTGTTTTAATTTCTCACTGCGAAGTTGTTTTTCGGTTATTAAGATGTAAACCCATTATGGTATTAGACAACCATATTCTAATAAAATAAATTCCCACAAATCGATTCACATCTTGTTTACATTTTCTTAATACCTGAAAAAAACAAACCTTTCCAGTGAGAAATTTAAAAACAAAAACAAGGTCCCTTGTAATGACTATCAGTGAACACACGGGGATTGGCTGCAATTAATCGGTACCTCGATTAATTCAGTGGAAATTTAACCCTGAAGATCCTTTATGGTGAAAACTCGAGTAAGATTTCTATGTATCCATTTCTCATAATATATATATATATTACCCAAACCCTCTCCATGGCTGGATGTGACACCAAGTTCCATCCTTAAGCAGATACAGTTGCGTTTAAATCACTGTTTTCCTTTCCTAGACTGATTGCCTTACCAAGGCTAGAGAAGAATCCAGTTTGCTCTACACTGCTTAAAAAATTGATCTCAATCACATCCTGCCGGTGACAGAATGGTTATGCAAATACTACATACATACATATATACTCCACATACATACTTATAAATGTGGTTTCCTTTGCGCCCTCCCCAATTGTGGAAGGTTTGAGCAAAAATGAATTATTGACTTTTTAATTATTGCTATGAGGATTTGTGCCAAAACACTTAACATGAAGCAATCAGGCCAAACCAGGAGAGATTCAAAATGAATTGTAAACAATTTGCTTGGATTTCTTTTCTTTATTTTTCTTTTCTTTCTTCTATTTTACCAGCACACAAAAAAACAAACATAAGCAGACATTGCATGCTTTCTTTCAGGAATAGTTGAAAGAAAACCAATACAAAATATATATATATATATACTATATATATATATATATACATATATATTCAAAGCAATAAAATTATGAATTGATCTAATTAGAATATTCATAAGTCAATTAAATAATGATTTGGGTAATAAATCAACAATGAACTTTACCAATAACAATTTAGTATAAAGTTAACAGAGTAAATGTACTTATTTAATCACTAACATACTTAACATACTCATAATCACTATACACTACATTAAATACTACACACACATAAATATTAATATGAGATAGTATTATACTAGTATTATATATAAATAAACACTGTTTATTTATTTGATATGTTATAGCCGAACAATTATTTTTTGAAGGTATTATATGTGCTATAATTTGAAGTCATA
>CM042153.1:69619332-69629332 GCA_023376005.1 Doryteuthis pealeii
GAGAGATAGAAAGAAAGAAAGAAAGAGAGAAATGGAAGAAAGAAAGAGTAGAACTATAAGTATTAGAAAAAGTGAAAGAAGTATAGAAACTGATTAAATGAGAAAGAAGAAAGAAAAAAGAGAGAATGGAAGAAGAAAGAGTAGAACTATAAGTAAATTAAAGAAAAAGTGAAGAAAAGTATAAACTGATTAAATGAAAGAAAGAAAGAAGAAAGAGAGAATGGAAGAAAGAAAGAGTAGAATAATAAGTAAATAAAGAAAAAGTGAAAGAAGTAATAAAACTGAATTAATGAAGAAAGAAAGAAAGAAAGAAAGAGAGAATGGAAGAAAGAAAGAGTAGAACTATAAGTAAATTAAAGAAAAAGTGAAAGAAAGTATAAAACTGATTAAATGAAAGAAAGAAAGAAAGAGAGAATGGAAGAAAGAAAGAGTAGAACTATAAAGTAAATTAAAGAAAAACGTGAAAGAAAGTATAAAACTGATTTAAATGAAAGAAAGAAAGAAAGAAGAAAGAGAGATGGAAGAAAGAAAGAGTAGAACTATAAGTAAATAAAGAAAAAAGTGAAAGAAAGTATAAACTGATTAAATGAAAGAAAGAAAGAAAGAAAGAGAGAATGGAAGAAAGAAAGAGTAGAACTATAAGTAAATTAAAGAAAAAGTGAAAAGAAAGTATAAAACTGATTAAATGAAAGAAAGAAAAGAAAGAAGAGAGATGGAAGAAAGAAAGAGTAGTAACTATAAGTAAATTAAAGAAAAAGTGAAAGAAAGTTAAAACTGATTAAATGAAAGAAAGAAAGAAAGAAAGAGAGAATGGAAGAAAGAAAGAGTAGAACTATAAGTAAATTAAAGAAAAAGTGAAAGAAAGTATAAAACTGATTAAATGAAAGAAAGAAAAAGAAGAAAGAGAGAATGGAAGAAGAAAGAGTAGAACTATAAAGTAAATTAAAGAAAAAGTGAAAGAAAGTATAAAACTGATTAAATGAAAGAAAGAAAGAAAGAGAGAATGGAAAGAAAGAAAGAGTAGAACTATAAGTAAATTAAAGAAAAAGTGAAGAAAGTATAAAACTGATTAAATGAAAGAAAGAAAGAAAGAAAGAGAGAATGGAAAAAGAAAGAGTAGAACTATAAGTAAATTAAAGAAAGTGAAAGAAAGTATAAACTGATTAAATGAAAGAAAGAAAGAAAGAAAGAAAGAGAGAATGGAAGAAAGAAAGAGTAAGAACTTATAAGAATTAAAGAAAAAGTGAAAGAAATATAAAACTGATTAATGAAAGAAAGAAAGAAAGAAAGAGAGAATGGAAGAAAGAAAGAGTAGAACTATAAGTAAATTAAAGAAAAAGTGAAAGAAAGTATAAAACTGATTAAATGAAAGAAAGAAAATGTGAAGATAAAAGAAATAAAGAAAAAAGTGTAAAAAGACCCCCCCCCCCATGAGGCCACCTGTTGGTTGTGGTGGCAATCTGAATGCTTAAGGACAGATTCACGGTGGCTGAGCAGTCCATGACTTGTAACTCTTCACTTTAGCCCTTAGGTAGAAGCTCAGTCAGAGAGGCCCCACCTGATCAACCAGTTGGTCACCTTTTTTATTATATATGTGCTAGAAGGCTGTGGCTGAGGGTTTTAGTATTCTGGTATGACAATAAATTGTTACTCTAATGGTGAAGTTTCAATTCTGTGTAGGAGTCCATAGGTGAATTTCACTTATGAGTTTGTCCTTACTTCACCAGCCATGCTCATCATATCTTGCTGGTCTTACTTGGATGGTTTGTGAGATTGGAGATAAGTGGCCATACAGTAGCTATTTTGTAGGGTGCTGCTTCCAGGATTTATTTATTTTATTTGTTTATTTTTACTTAGAAATTAAACTTAGTAAAAGCTGTATCAAAATGGTTTCATGTTTTTGCTAAATTAAAAGAACTAGCAAAAATATGCACCCTCCAGGTATAAGTATTTAAGCTTTGATATAATGAAATGTATTAAATTAGAAAGACTAATGAAATTAAATAAGAATGCATATAAAAAGGTTACACTTATTTTAATCATATTTCAATTGGTTTCTATATAAAATCATTTATAGAATTGATTTTTATATGTTCGAGAATAAAACAGTAATATTAGAGAGCAATAACACTAAGTAATTATTTATTAAACCTGGTTTTGTTAAACCAGTATGCAAATTAACCACACCATATATTATATAAACCTTTATTTCTTAGTTATGTATAAAACACATTGCAGGGTTTTAAATGCACTAATAACATGGGCCTTTCAGGGCCTGTGTCTATTAATGAAATAAACAGCGTCGATCCCAGGGGGCTACCCCCAAGGCAACACCTGCCCCCTCAATTTAAAGGGGCAGGACTGGGTTTATTGCCCAGCGCCTGAGGCGGTCACCTTGAGGGGGAATGCCAACGGGATCGACACATTTTTTCTGTCTACCACCCATGAGCTTTGGCTTGTGGGTGGGCCCACATAAAAATGTCCTTGTGTCACACCCTCATAAGTGGGGCGAGAGGCAAATACCCTAATAACATGGGCTGTTTTGAGGTAAATCTAACTCAGATTTTCATTGAGACCATGTTAATAAAAAAAAGATTTATTCTATATATTAATGATTTTGAGTATAAATTGAATGCTCATTGATAAACTTACACAATTCCTGAGAGTATTCTGATGTAAGCAGTGACGCAGTTTCAGAAAGATAGACACTGAATCTCCATTTATAATAAGATATGAATAAAAGATTTAGATATATTTCTATGTAGAATTTTTTTTTTCTATTAGAAAATTCAAAAAATGAAATGATTGGTAACAAACTTTACAATGTATTTCTCAGTTTAGCTCAGTTAGTAGAGCACTGGACTAGGCAATCTGAAGATTCTTGGTTCGATACCGGCCCTCGCCAACTCAGCGTATGAGCAGTGGATTAGGCAATCTGAAGATTCTTGGTTCGATACCGGCCCTCGCCAACTCAGCGTATGAGTAGCACAGGGATCTGTGTGGTAAAGTGAGCAGCTCATGGTAGGTGTGGCGCTCCACCCAGAGACAAAAACAATCTCCTTGGTCTAGCACTTGTAAAAGGGGATAGACTCCCTTGCTGTTTGACTGATACTGACTTTAGGCCACCCCGACAACTTACTTACTTATAATAAAAATGTAAAATTTTTTATATTAAAAATATTTTAGTTTTAATGCATTTTTTATATAATTCAGTGCAGCTTTGTAAGGATTTGTATTCCTTGAGGGTTCATCTTTATACAAAATATGAATATTTTCTAATGCAGAAATGTTGTCTCTTGATTTGATTTTAAGGTGTGGAGATGCATGGTGTAATGGTTAGAGTCATAGGAAATGGACTTGTCGTCCTGAGTTCAAATCCTGGACAAAGCTACAGTTCGCATAGCGCTAATACCCTTGGGAAAGTATGAATCCAACTACTCTCCCTCCAGCTATGGGTAAATAGTAGGACAAACTGGGCTCTAACTGTAGAATACTGTTAATTGTTATTCTGTGTTACTTTCACCCTTAGCCAGGATTGAACCTGCAGTCTGGAAATGACTGTTACAGATTGTTAACTATTGGACAGTGGAACAGTCAAACACCTCCTCAGCTTAATGGACTCTTCCTGGCAGTAGTGGCAGTAATTATTTAAGCTGTTATAGTGGGTTCATTAGAGAACTAGTAACTTTATGGTTAGGCTTGGCCAGTCACATTGCTCAAACCAATTGTTGACTGTCTAACTGACTTACTTCAATACTAACCTTGGTTAAGCAACCAGTCTAGGAGAAGGAAAACTCTGAATTCAAATCTGTTAAATCCACTTGGGGTGGTCACTAATAGAATAGGCTCAGTTCTAATTGGTGATCTATTTCACTAATTCTTTTTTTTTTTTTCAAAAGGAATAACAAGGGAGATAATTGTGGTTGGTTTGTAAGATCTGAAAATTTTTGAAGTTGGGATACTCAGAAAGTACCCATAGGGGTAAACTTATCACAGAAAAGTTGATACTAAAATGTCCTATTTTCTTAATAATTCAATTACAAATAGATGCAGAGATTTAATATCATAATACACACACACACACACACACACACTTACATTTTTAATTTGTATGAATTTATACATTTGTTTTTAATGTTTCTAGAGAAAAATGAAAGAAACATTAAAAAGAAACATCTCTACATGCTAAAACAAATTGAAGAAATGTTACATAGTTAGTAGATCCCTAATACTTTTATAAGGTATTGTAGAAATCATTATGGTGATTAGTACAGCTGATGGCCTTGAAAGTGAGTGACAGCGTTTGACCTCACTCTGACCTTGCTTTCCGGGGATAAACCGTGAGAACCGGAACCCCGATAGAAGGCCCTTCCGGTTTAAGGATATAGTAAGTAACTCAATCAGTTAGAAGTTAGGAGCCGAGCTAGCAACATGTAAGCTTCATCTGCGCAGATTGTCTGGATTGGGGATTTGGAATAAAGTAACATCAACGTAAATCGAAGTCTTGTGTTTATTACTAGAAACTAACAATGACACAGGGCTTCTGATAAGGAGTGATCCCTAACAGAAACCAGACCCGAAGTCCCCAAGAAACACCACGACAAGACCAGACCAAGATGTTAGAAGATAGACGATCAGAATAGCAAAGCCGGCCAGAAGGAAGAAAGGTATATAACGTTATATAGATTTGGTACGGTGAAAAGACCAGTATATAACAGAAACACCAATGTGCAAAATCTTAAGAAATCCCAGTTAGAGATAAATAAAACATACAAAAAAGAAAAACTAGAATACATCCAAGGCCAAATAAATAAAATTAACAATTCTGTAGAAGATAGAGACAATCACAATTAGCATTAGCTGACAGTAAATGAAATTAGTTGTAGGTAGGAAAAGCACCTTGAGATCAAAGCTAAAAACTACCAGCCAAGAAGATAGACTTCTACAGTGGAAAGGACTCTTTAAGAATCTGTTTGAAAAAAAAAAAGAAAACACCCAATATGAGTGTAGTTAAAAAATCATACATAAGTGAATAGGTAGATATTCTGAGGAAAAAAACAATAGAATACTAAGTCCAATTACCGTCGAATTGGCAAGACAAGATGGCAAACAGTCGTAACTCAATACGATTCTGAGATGCTGTAAAGACCACTGCAAAGTGGCAGGATTTATGGAGCCTCAGAGGATCCTACAAACAGCCAATCAGGACTCAGGGAATGGACTCACCCAAATGCATGGGTGGACTGTTCTGAATTCCCATAAATACCAGTTGTCTTGATACTGGTACAGTTGTGCTTGGCCAGTCACATTGCTCAAACCAATTGTTGGCTGTCTGACTGACTGACTGATTGACTGACTGACTTCAATAAAAACAACAAAAAAAACAAGGCATTAGGTTTATAAGTTCTCAAAATTCACACTAGATTGGGCACATAGCATAGTGGATAAAGGAGTTAGGTTAAGACAGTTCTAAATAACAGTTATCTCTAGACTGCAGGTTCAATCCTGGTCAGAGGCTGCAGTAACATAGAATGATAATTAACACAGCTTAACATTGTTAGCGGAATGAGAACAGGATACCCCGTGAATAAAGGTTCAAAGTTCCGTGATGGCTCCCAATTATGACAAGAAGGTTCGCTAGCCTGAGATGGTTTCCCGAGTCCAATAAGAAATACCTGAAGAAGGCTGGAGGGCACATCAGCCGAAACATTGTACAGATAACAATGAAGATGAGGACAATAGTCCAAATAATACAAATAA
The DNA here is from genome assembly GCA_023376005.1 of Doryteuthis pealeii. Lineage (NCBI taxonomy): Eukaryota > Metazoa > Mollusca > Cephalopoda > Myopsida > Loliginidae > Doryteuthis > Doryteuthis pealeii. The sequence continues at coordinate 69,625,093 of CM042153.1, forward strand.
TACCAATGTCCCTAATATATATATATATATATATATAGTCCATAATATATATATATATATATATAATATATATAATATATATATATATATAGTCCATAATATATATATATATATATATATATATATATCAGTAAAGAAATAACAAAAGACTTAGAGATTTAGCTTATAGTCTATTTCAGGGAGCTTATTTATCTTTACTTATATATTTGCGTTGTCTAAACTCCCTGAAATAGACTATAAAGCTAAATCTCTAAGTCTTTTGTTATTTCTTTACTCTGTGACTCTAACATTAAGAGCACACAAACTGCACATTGGGCTCTCAAACTGCGACTTGTTTTTTTTTAAATAAAACTCTTGTGTCGTAAGGAAGATTTCTTCTCTGGACTTTTGGATTATATATATATATATATATATATATATATGTGTGAAGAAAGGAAGTGAATCTGACGGTATGTAGTATATCAAGAAAAATGAAAAAACACAGGTTTAAATGGGTTAAGTGGTGAGTTTATTGGCCGACGCTGCAGTGTTTTGATCTATTAATTAGATCATCTTCAGGGCATAATAGATCGAAACACTGCAGCGTCAGCCAATAAACTCACCACTTAACCCATTTAAACCTGTGTTTTTTCATTTTTCTTGATATACTACATATATATATATATATATATATATATATATATATACATACACACACACACAAACATATCCATGTTTGTAGGAGAAAAAAGGTGTGTCTGATGAAATGACTTATATTTGTCTAAAATGAACAGTCATACTTATGTGTGTGTGTAAAATCTTTGTATAATATTTGTTCAAGTTATTTTAATTCGTTTCCGATTTAATTTATAGAAAAAAAAAAATGTTTTGTTTTCATGTTTGCTTCGTTCTTTGTCTCTTTATTTTTACTCTAATGTCCGTCACTTTTTATCCTCATTCTTCTCGACTTTCTTTCTTTTCTTTTTTTTTTTTCATCTTTAACTTCAAACTTTACAAAGAATGGCAAATAATAAGCAGAGAAAAAAAAACAAAAACAAAAACAAAAAAAACAAAAAATATAATGTTAATTCAAGCCAAAGCCATGATTCTGTTTTTGAAAAAAAAAAAAAAAAAGAAGAAAAAAAAGCAAAACAAACAAAAAAAAATAATTTTTTTTTTTCTTCTACTTTTATCAATAGGTGATTTATTTATTCGTTATGACATGTTTATAATGTGATTTACAAAAGTCTGTTATTTTATTTTTCTAAATTTTACAGCCTTTTTCATTGTTAACATCAACCTCCCCCCCCCCCGCCATCACTTTCACAATTCTATCTCCTCTGATATTCAAATCTGTTTTTTTTCTTTGTACATAGAAACAACAACAAAAACAATAACAACAAATAATAATAATAATAATAATAATAATAATAATAATTAATTTTTTTAATGTTTATTTTTATAAATTGAATAACTGAATTTTATATAATTTTCAAAGATTCTTGTAATCATTATCGAGTTGTTATTTGTAATCTGTGTTTTTTTTTTTAAATCATTTTTCTATTGAAAATTATTGATTTTTTTTATTTGTGTCTGTTTCATCTCTGCTTGTCCTTCCACCTCCCCCCATCATTTTTTTTTTTTTTAGACAATTGTTCATTATCTTGTCTTATTCAATATTCTGTTTACTATTAATCTATATTTTTTGTTATGTCAAAGTTTTGTTGTGTTTTCCATTTCTTCAAACATTATTTGTTGTTGTTTGTTGAAGTCGGCCATTTTTTTTCTCTTCTTTCTTCTTTCAGTGTTTTTTTTTTTTTTTGTTTTCTTTTCTTATGTGTTGACTCCTAAGTTTACAAATTAAACCACATACTTTGCAATTCATTTCATTTTTCGTTAATCCTACTACAATTTTCAATATAGTCTTTCTGTTGTATACCATACTCCTCTTGTATAGTTATACCCGTAGAGAGTATACTCGCATACCCATGGTTGTATACAGGTATACTTATCTTCTTTGCTTGGGTACTTAGCTTCTGTTTCTTCTACCTTGCTTATCTTCTATCTTAGCTTAGCTTGGATCTGTCTATCTCTGGGTTAGGTTGGCCTAATATCTTGGCTGGATCTTCTATAATTCTGGATCTGATCTGGGACATCCTATGTTGTTATTTGTTCTTAATTAACAACATAAGACTTTCTTTTTGTTTAGAGCCCATATTACCAAGAAAAAGAGAACTTGTCAGCTGGTAGATTTTGCACAGGATGTAGATGAAATAAACCGAAAAGATAGACAAATACCTGGACCTTGCTAGAGAATTGAAAAGAAAACAAAAAACTGTGGAATATGAGGGTGAATGTGTTACCAATTGTAGTTGGTTCACTTGGAAATGTCTCAAAAGTTTAGAAAAAAGACAAGAGGAACTGGAAATCAGAGGAAGAATAGAGACCATCTTGAGGACAGTATTGTATACCATACTCATCTTGTATAGTATACCCATAGAGTATACCTGCATACCCGTGGTTGTATACTTATCTTCTTTGCTTGGACACTTAGCTTCTGTTTCATTCATCTTGCTATCTTTTATCTTATCTTAGGCTGGATCTGTCTATCTCCAGTCTGGTCTGGGCTGGTGGCTGAATTTTTTAATCTGTGCTGGTAGATGGTATCTTAGCTGAATCTAGGATTCTTCCTAACATGACACCGGGACGTCCTGAGTTATTACATTGTTTTTAATTAACAACACAAGACTTTCTTATGTTTTGAGCTCATATTTCATCTTATAATTATCCAGATCAAGTCAAATGCACTGAGACCTGGCTATTTGGATGAGAGATGTATGGCCGTCTGTCTAATCCAGCCACTGGCCAAAAACTAATTTTCTAAACTAACTTCCCACATTCACACTGGTGAATCAGAGAAGGGTCAATACAGGGTTATATTGTGTCACTCACATTCCATGTATATTTCCACTTATCGATTATTTTAAAACTATACTTACCATACATAATTAATAGGCTATCTATCAATTATGTAATATTTTTTGTAATCATGATTGCCTTATCGGTGAGTCTTAGAATATACTGATTCTATCCCTTGCAGAGTGGTGTCCAGGGTATCATGCTAAACTACAAACGGTGATGCTCCAATTCTAGAGATCAGGGTGGTGTGGAGTATTCTACCATTTTACTCCTGATGCGGGTTGGTAGCATGTGCTAAGGTCTCATCTATGGATCAAATGTAGCGTAATTATTATGGTCTACAGGGAACATGGGGCCGGGTTAGCTCAGTCGGTAGAGCGTTCGGCTAGAAATCACAAGGTTCCTAGTTCGATACCGGTCCCCGCCAACTCAGCGTATGAGTAGCACAGGGATCTGTGCGGTAAAGTAAGGAGCTGATGGTAGGATTGGCGCCCCACCTCAGATGCTAAAAACAATCTCCTTGGTCTAGCGCTATTGAAAAGGGGATAGACTCCCTTGCTGACTGGCTGATACCGACTTTAGGCTGCCCGTCATCGACTTTGCTTTTACTTTACAGGGAATTTGGGGATTGAAAATAAAACGGTATTTGGATTTCTGGAGAAAGAGAGGGAAAATAAATAAGAACAAAGAGAGATTAAAGTTTGGAACTCAATTGTCCTAGAATGACCCCAAAACTAAAATTAAAAATAAAACTGGAAGTTCTAGTTTCTTCAGAGGAGTGCAAGTGACCCTCCCACCCCAGGGATAACAAACAAGAAGAAGAAGAAGTCTTTTTCGGCTGGGCTTTTGTGGGAGACAGACAGGGGCTTTCCTGGTTCCCCTGTATGAATTCAGCATGTGTTTCGCATAGTAGTACTGAACATGATTTATGATAGAGTAAATTGACCTCTCTCTCTTTCTTTTCCTTCTCTCTGAAAAAGAACCCACAGCCTAGAAAGGAATAAACAACCCCTTTGTGACTATACGACTTGCGTATGTTGTTTCAGAACTAACGACTACTACTACTAAACGACTACTACTACAACAACTCAAACTTTGCCCTATGCAACACAAATAGATCTGTTTAAAAATTATTTGTACTAGCAAGAATATGCGTCCTCTGGGTATTAATGTTTAAGTTTTAATATAATGAAATATATTAAATTAGGGTCTTATGCTTTCCCCCGAATCTATAGCACAAAGAACTCCCGCTCTACTACATGTCATGTGGAGGCATGTAGTGCAATGGTTAGAGTCATAGGAAATGGACTTGTTGACTTGAGTTCAAATACTGGACAACACT
>CM042153.1:69634332-69676832 GCA_023376005.1 Doryteuthis pealeii
AGCAACAGCAAGTATTGTAAGCAAACTGATATCAAAATGGTTTGATTCGGCATTAAATGATCCAAAAAGGGTTGATATGCCATAAAACAAAACCAACCAATCAACAAACCTTTTCTCTCCTTCCCCTTTTTCTTTTCCTTTTCCTTTTTTCACTTTATTCTTTCTTTCTTTCTTTCTTTCTTGTTACTCTCCTTGTTCTTTCTTTCTTTCTTTTGGTTTGACTTCTTTCTTTCTTTCTTTCTTTCTTGTTACTCTCCTTGTTCTTTCTTTCTTTCTTTCGGTTTGACTTCTTTCTTTCTTTCTTTCTTCTTTCTTTCTTTTTCTTGTTACTCTCCTTTTCTTTCTTTCTTTCTTTCTTTTTGACTTCTTTCTTTCTTTCTTTTTTGTTACTCTCTTTGTTCTTGTTCTTTTTTTTTTCTTTGTCACATCTTCTCACCTGTTTGTCATCTTTCCTCACTTATTCTTTCTTTCTTTTCTTTCTTTCTTTCTTTCTTCTGAGCCCCAAAGCAGCATTCTTTAATCTTTTTCCCCTTTTGCCTCTTCATGACATTAATAAGATCCAAATACCACATATACGGCCATCTTTTTCCATATCCAACCTTTATTTTAACCTTTCTTCTCACTTCAACTTGTTCCTTTGGAGAAAATTTCCTGCTACAGCTCTGAGGAATATTACAAATCGCTTACGTTTTTATCGAAATACCCACTGAGAATCTGCCACTTGGCCATTTTATTGCAGACTTGTTGTTTAAACTCAAACTGTGCCATTTTCTCACAGCTGTTTCCCGCCATTCTACTCAGACGCCTATATCCTCTTCTCGGAGAGAAATCAGGAATAAAAGAACTGTAGAGATTGAAAAGAACTCCTTCATATCCAAAAATGGTAAAGAAAAAAAAAAAAAAAAGAAATGAACAAACAAACAAACAAAAAGAAACAAAAACATATGCCCCCTCATGTCTGACCCTTACTCTGTTACCTGTTTTCAAGACTTAACTGTATGTTCTTAGTGCTTTATTATCTCAAAGACTATTGATTTCTTCATGTTTAGATGATGAAAATCTTTCTTTTTTTTCCCCTTTTCTTTTTTTTTTTTTTTTTAAACTGCAACATCATCTTTACTGAATGGTGATTTTATCTGTTTATTATCCTTTTTTTTTTTTTCTTGGTTTTATAGAAGAATCTGATTTTGATTTTATAAAAAGAAATCTGGTACACTTTGGTTGGCTCTGTTTTATTTAAAAAATAAAACCTCTAAAAAAAAAAACTATTGTAAATGCCTTCAGTAACTGAATCAAAGAAATATTTAACTATTCCCAACAGTGTTATTTATGAACTTTTAGCTGGTTAAAAAAAATTAAGGTAACATCAAGTTTAGCCAACTTAGTTGATCTACTTATATATATAAAACACAATACGACTTTATCTATCTTAGTATCTTCATATCTATCTATTCACCTAGCTTAGTATCTTCATATCTATTTCTTCATATTTATCTATCTATCTATCTATCTATCTATTATCATCATATTATTTATCTATCCCTCTATCACTGTCTGTTCATATCTATCTATATAGATTATTGTATATATCTATCAATCAATCTCCCCCTCCCCCTCTCTCTCTTTCTCTCTCTCTCTCTCTCTCTATATATATATATATATATATATATATATATATATATATCTGTCCATCTGTCTTATCATATCTATCAATATATCTAAAATATATCTATCTCTTTATTCATCTGTCTCATCATATCTATCTCTCTCTCTCTCTCTCCCTCTCTCTCTCTCTCTATATATATATATATATATTATAGTATGTACAGAAATAACCTACTCGAGTTTCACCATAAGGATATTCAGGGTTAAATCCACTGAATTAATCAAGATATTGATTAATTGCAGCTAACTGCATATATATATATATATATATATATATATATATATATATATATATATATAGCATAGTGTAGACATAAAGTCAACAGCACTTGGTAACTATCAGTTTCTCACCATGCACCATTGATATTCAGCACTCTTTATAAATATAGAAAAACTATATCATCAATATATATATATATATATATATATATATATATATATGTCTCTCTGTCTGTTCTTCTGCCGCATCATGTCTATCAATCTATCTATCTATCCTATGTTCAAATGTAAGGCTAAACAAATTGAGAAAATGTCAATCCCTGAATGTACATTTCGACCTATTAGGTCTCATCAGCAAGGTACATTCAGGGATTGACGTTTTCTCGATTTGTTTAGCCTTACATTTGAACAAATATGCCCACTTAAATTCATTAATTATTAACTAATTGATTTTCAAAATTAGGTATGACTTCAATTAACCACATATCCTCAAAATTGTCGGCTAAACCATATCAAATAAACACATTGTTTATTTACGCACTCTCATATATATATATATATATATATATATAATATATATATATATATGCATACACACACATACACATGAGGGTCATTCAATAGATAAGGTGAATATATCCTATCGAGCTGGCATTTAGAAGGATTTTTTACATGCTTTTACAAGGAAATCAATAGTGATGGTTCTTTCATGCCTCAGAAGACTGTCAGCATGACCTTCTTTACTGACTGTTGCACCTGGAACTATGTGCTCAATCTTCACTGGGTACCATGTAGTAGTACAAAACTTACCTAAGACTAGTAAATACCTGTAAATAAATTGGTTGATATATTAAAAATCAATTAAAAACTTTTGTAATCAATCTGTTATTTCAAATAATCATCAACTTTTTCTTTTTTTACTTTATTCTACTTTTGTCCCATAAATCTTGTTAAAAAACAAACCAAACCAAACTAAACTCAACCAAACCCAACCTATGAATGTTACATAATTATTAGTTACCTAATATTTATGGCAATAGTGTAGAAATCAAAATGGCCGTTATAAGCTACAGCCCACAGCCTTGAATGATGAGTGACAAGGCTTGACCTCAGTCTTAACCTTCCGGTGGATACCGTGAGAACCGGTAGAGAGGACCCTCTCTTCCGGTTTAGATAGTAAGTAAGTTTCAGTCAGTTAGAAGGTAGGAGCCGAGTTCGTGGGACGTACGTCTCACCTGCGCAGATGTCTGGATTGGGGATTGAAAATAAAGTAACATCAAAGTAAATCGAAGTCTTGTGTTTATTACCTAAAAATTAACAATGACACAGGGCTTCTGATAAGAAGAAATCCCTAACAGAAACCAGACCCGAAGTCCCAAGAAAGTCCAGATCTTAGAAGAGACCAGACCAAGATGTTAGACGATTAGAATAGCAAAGCCGGCCAGAAGAAATTACGACCAGAGATAAGAATTTAAGAAAGGGTATACAACATGAACATTAATGGATATGTCCCAATTCTCATAAATACGGGAGTATTATACTGGCTGAGTAGTCTTGTACCACTAACAGTGGTTTATCTTTCTTCATGCTGCTGGTGAATATTGTATTTTGTTAATGTTATAAAGATTCCATTTCATTTCCAGCCTCCGCTTGGTTATTTCTTATTTAGTAACCTTTGTTAGGTTACAACACTTATATCATACCTCTACTCTTTTCTCACCCATTATCTGTATCTTCTCCTTTTCTTCCTGTTCTTTTTCAATCTCCGTTGCTTGCATATTGTTTTATCTAAACACTATAAAAACATGGATTCTTTTCATATGCAAAACAAAACAAAGAAACTATGAATGCACACAAGTATTTTCTACCACAACTTCTTGTCAGTCTGTCTTTTGTTCTATCTCTTCATAAAGTGGTGCTATTTTGGTTATGTATTGATTCTATGTGATGCTAAGAGTATAAAAATCTGATATTGTACTTTGTAGAAACATGGTACAAATAGAAAAAAAAATCATAGAAAAAGTTCTTATTTTAATTATAATTATTCTTATTTTTATTTTTTTTTTACTGCAGAGGAGTTTTTTTTTTTTTTTAACTCAAGCTCAGTTTTAATGTAGGTAACTCAGAAATTGTTAGTGATATCTTGATAAAAATGTAGGCACCAAAAATCCCATGATTCCTTCTTGTAAACTGAAGTTGTAAATTCTGGAATCCAGAATTCTCCAACAGGAGGCTCTTTATTTCCAGGTTGGGAATTTTAGTCAGTGGAAAAATTTGGTATAAAATCAAATGTAAGTTTTAGATCCATTAAAATAAGTATTTCTTTTTCCATTGGATTGCATTTTAATATTTGGTTTAATAAATTCTTTCAATGATTAACACTGCAAAAGTACAATGGTCAGAATAAATGGTGGGGAAATATTGAGGAAATTGAAATGGGACTGGGGACTCTGAAAACACAAGGGAAGTGATGTGATCTATGACTCTGAAAATGCAAGTGGGGAAATTTGACCCAAGAGAATGAATTTGATCAGGGGTTCTGATAACCAAAGAGGAGGAATATCTCTGAGTCCAAGGGGCGGTATGTGATCTGGGACTGAGATCTCAAGGGAAGAGATCTGATTCAGAATTGTGAGAACCCAATTGGAGGAATTTGACCAGGGGCTCCAAGGACCCAAGGAGAGGAATTTGACGAGGGGGTTTCTTGACCAGGGGCTCTGAGAACCCAATTGGATGAATTTGACCAAGGGCTCTGAGAACCCAATTGGATGAATTTGACCAGGGACTCTGAGAATCCAGTTGGATGAATTTGACCAGGGACTCCAAGAACCCAATTGGATGAATTTGACCAAAGGCTCTGAGAACCCAATTGGATGAATTTGACCAGGGGCACTGAGAACCCAAAGTGAGGAATTTGACCAGGGGTTCTAAGAACCCAAGGAGAGAAATATAACTTTGAGAACCTAAGGAGTGTAATGTAATTGAAGACCCAAGGGGGGGGGGCTTGGGACTGAGAATCCAAAAGGTGGAATTTGACTAGGGGTCCAAGAGCAGAGATGTGACTCTGAGGACCCAAGGGCAGGGATGTGAGTTGGGACTGTTCTAGATGATATATTTCTGGTACTAAGGTTAATCACTAATACATCATTACTTAGATGACTATTTATACACTCATACACTTGGTTGGTCAGTGTTTAATGACATATCAACCCTTGTGGGTTATTCAATGCCAAGTTTACACTGTATAATGTTCATTTTGTTTATGGTCTAATAGTTCTTGTCATAGGAAATGGACAGGGTAAACCAAGTTCAAATCCTGGACTAGGCTGTTTACATTTAACATAGCATTAATACTCTTGGGAAAGGTGTGAATCCAATTCCTTTCCCTCCAGCTATGAATAGATGTGGGTAAGACTTGGCTCTTTAACCTTTAAATGGCAAATGGTCTAGTAAATGGCACTACTTTACATGATATCAAAAGAGTAGTTTCAGAGGTGCTTTGACCAACAGAAGACTCACTGGAATAAATGTGTTGAATGCTAAAGAAACTATTTCAAAGAAAATTAACATTTTGTTCATTTATCTAGTGTCCTGATATTTATTAAATACACTTTACATACGAGGGTTATTAAAAAAATGTTCTAAGCCTCACTCAGATAATCTTTGACTGTTTGGGCCTCTGTTTTGTCCATTTTTATATCTGTTGCACACCTCTCACCTTTTTATCAGCCTCACCTGCATGGAAACTAAGACAGAAATCGGAATTAGTTTTTTTTAGTTTCATAATAGGTGGCTCAGAACTTTTTGAACTACCCTTGTGTGTGTGTGTGTATGTGTATATATATGTATATATATAAGGTGTGTCATAAAAGTATCGAGATTGAAACTGTATTTACCAAAATAAAAATGAACAATGAATGGAACATTCATTTTATCAGAATACAAGGTGTCATAAAGTACAAAAAATCATGATCATTTTTTGACACACCCTGTATGTATATATATATATATATATATATATATATATATATATATCCCCACCAGAGACACACACACACACACACATATATATATATATATATATATATATGCCCACCAGAGACACACACATATATATATATATATATATATATATATATATATATATATACATACAACTTTCAAAAATTTCTTCATGTATAAATAAGAAAGGAAGATAGTTTTCACTGAACAGATGGACTCGCCAATACATTTCTTTGCCCAAATTTTTGTGGCTTGTCAAACACTTAGGAAACTTTTTAAAAACTTTCTAAAAAACAATTTCTTTCACAAGAAATTTTTCCCTGATGATGACCCAAGTTTGAAGCTAGTTGAAAACAATAAAAAAATAAAAGACATAAAAGAATTATTCCTGTTTGTCTTATCACTTTTTGTTCACCTTATATACATATATACATATTTATTTATTTGTTTTTTGTTGTTTTTGTAAGGGTTTCATGTATGCTTTGTATATTTGTGTTATAAAACAAACAGTATTTTTTCTATTTTTTATAACACACACACACACACACACACACAAATATATATATATATATATATTGGTTAGGAGGTTGATTTAGAAGGCTATCACAACACAGGTGTAAAAAAAAAAAATAATAATACGGTAACAATGGTGTTGGGTGTTAATCTGTATTTAATTCTTGAATTTTCGAGATAAAATCTCTTTTTCAAAAGATCACTGGAACTGAAGAAGTCTAGTTATGGCTTTTAAAAAAAAAGAAATGCCATAACTAGACTGCTTCAGTTCCAGTGATCTTTTGAAAAAGAGATTTTATCTCGAAAATTCAAGAATTAAATACAGGTTAATACCCAACACCATTGTTACCATTTATTATTCTTTTTTCTTTACACCTGCATTGTGATAGCCTTCTAAATCAACCTCCTAACCAATATATACACAATGCTTCAAGCAAATTATAAAACTCTTTCTTATATATATATATAATATATATATATATATATATATAAGAAAGATGCTTTAAGAAGATGTATATGCTTTACATGTTTTAAATTTATAAAGTTTGTTTTTTCTTTTATATACATATGTAGATTGTTTTTTCATCTTTGAATATTTTGTGTGTGTATGCATGCAATGTGTTATATGAAAATAACAGCACTATACACCCCCTAAAAAAAGCACCACACACAAATTTTTTCTTGTAATTTTCTTATACATGAACCTTAAAAAAATGCATTATACACATAAAACAACTTACAAGTGCACACAGGTGTATGTGTATATGTGTGTGTATGCAATGTGTTATATAAAAAAACACTTTTCATACACTCCCTCTAAAAAAATAACAACACCAAACACTCATTTTTTCATGTAAAAGTTTTTTTTGTTTCTTTTACATGAACCTAAAAAAACACATTACACAGATTAATTTCCAACTACACACAGGTGTGTACAACTCACACATATTATTTCATTTATCAAGCCCTCAGTTCACCATGTGCCCCGCCGAAAGTATACACCCTTGTATTGTCTTACTTCTGTCAGATATTCTACATCCCCCTTCGCCACCATTTTTTACATGAACCTTAAAAAAATGCATTATACACATAAAACAACTTACAAGTGCACACAGGTGTATGTGTATATGTGTGTGTATGCAATGTGTTATATAAAAAAACACTTTTCGTACACACCCTCTAAAAAAAAAAAAAACACCAAACACTCATTTTTTCATGTAAAAGTTTTTTTGTTTCTTTTACATGAATCTAAAAAAAACACACATAATTTCCAACTACACACAGATGTGTACAACTCACGCATATTATTTCATTTATTAAGCCCTCAGTTCACCGTGTGCCCTGCCGAAAGTATACATCCTTGTATTGTCTTACTTCTGTCAGATATTCTACATCCCCCTTTGCCGCCACCACCACCACCACATTTGCTTACTGTCTCTCTAACAAGTTCTATGACACTCATTTATATTCTTTTCACTCCTCAACATGCATTAGAGATAAGTGAACATAAGTAATGATGCACTTGGCAACTTATCTACATTAATTAAATAGTCTGATCTATTAATGACAAAAAAAAAAAAAAGAATAAAAGTTGTTGTTGGTGTTGATGGGGTTGGGTGGGTTTGGTGGGATAAGGGAGAACTTCTCCTCTGGTTTCTAAAATTGCTTTTCTATAAAAGATTTCACTTCTTCTTAAATGAGAAAAATCAATAAAAGAAGCTTTGTTACTGATTAAGATCAAGAAACCTTGTGGCAAATTTCTTGGTCTTATCAAACCTCCAGCAGCCATCTTTCTTTCTGGTTTGTAAGTTGAGAAGAACAACTAATGGGAATTTTAACATATTCTTTTCTTTTCTTTTTTTTTTTATTTGAAGTTTGAATTTTTTTTTTTTTTTTTTTTTTTTTTAAGTGGACTAGGGTTTTATATAATACTAGAAGTGGCCACCAGCGTCACCTGGGTAGAGGAGGATTTTTTAAGTTATTCCCGCGGATCCATTATTACTGAATCGTGAGTTGAATCCTCGCAGGATGCCCCATTAAAATCCCTATGTAAAAAAAAAAAAAAAAAAAAAAAAGACCTTGCATTGATCCAGCCACTATGAAAAAAATGTTAATGTCTACTATCTAAAATATTAAATGAAAAAAAAATCCATGCTGTTATCATTTAAATTGTATTTTTTAATTATCTTCATGATATTTAATATATATATATATATATATATATATATATATATATATATATATATATATATATATATATATATATATATACTTGTCGTTAATTGTTTTATTTTCAAAGTTTCCTCCGGACATACATATACACATAACTGCCCTATATATTATATATATATATATATATATATATATATATAATATATAATATTCAAAATTCTCCATATTTTGACTGCTTTGATTTAAAAACACCAAAGAATTTACTCTGACAAAGGCCATTATTCCTTGTATACTAAAAAATTTTGTAGTTTTCTATTATTATTATTTTATTTTATATTTAAAATAATAATAAATGGAATACATGTGTACATGAATAAACTCCTGGACAAAACACATGTTAGTAAAATAAAATCTATTTTATCCATTCAGCATTTTCTTTCCTTTGTTTAGTTTTCCTTTCAACATACTGTCAGATTCACTTACATTTTCAACTTACATATATATATATATATATATATTAAATATTAATAATAGTGGAAAAGAGTTAAGGGTCTACCATGGTTTGAAGTTGTAGTATTTTTTGTATTTTGTATTTTTTAAATTGGACTAGTGTTTATATATATATATATATATATATATATGGTATGTCATAAAAGTATTGAGATTGAAACTGTATTTACCAAGATAGAAATGAACAATGAATGGAACGTTAATCTTTTCTTCAGAATACAAGGTGTATAATAAAAGTGCGAGTTTGAAGCTATATTTACTAAGATAGAAATGAATAATGAATGAAACATTATTTTTTTCAGAATACAAGGTGTCAAAAACTACAAAAAATCTCGATATTTTTTGACGCACCTTGTATATATATATATATATTGTCATAGGTAGTGAGCTTAATTCACTACCTTGGAATCATTAATTTTTTCAGAATACAAGGTGTGTCAAAAACTTTTAAAAAATCTCAATACTTTTTTGACACACCTGTATATATATATTGTCATTGTGGAGTCCATATATGCTCATTTGTTGGTATATCTAATGAGTCTAATTTTCAGTGTATATAATATATCTGCATACATATGTGTTGTGTGTGTGTGTGTGTATATATATATATATATATATATATATGGAAAATGGACTATTCTTTTGTATGAATCCTTATTATGGGTTAAATAGTAGGGCAGACTGGGTCCTTCAGCCTTGGGTAGGTAACCAGTAACTCTGAATTCAAAATTCCTGCAACCCTGAACTGTGCCAAAAAGTGTGGATGGTCCAACACAAGCTTTACCACTATAAACAAATCACTATGTGGATGTTCATTGGTCGATCGATGGAGAGTGGATTTATTGCAAACATAGTAAATAAATGAGAACTGAGTTGGATGTTGCATACTAAGTTCCATTTTATTTCATCCAATATTTCAATATTTTTTTATAGAATGGTTGACTACTGTAGTTGATGGCATTTATATGGGTCAGGTGTGTTGATTTCTCAACCTGCTTTGAACTTCAGCTGCCCTCTTGATTGGTGAGGTTGGAATTGGCTGGAGTCAGGGGGTGTTGCTTTGCCAATCCGCTTTGGATGTTCAGCTGTCTTCACTACCCTCTTCATTTATGTCACCCCACCGAAAGAAAAAAAAATACCAAAAATCAGGAAATTAACCAAATTTAATGAAATTTTCAGTGCTGATATATTAATGAATAAAAGATCAATGCACCAGTTATTCTATTTAAAAACTTTTACATTTTTTCAGGTCAGTTAACTTTGAATCACGGATCTTTGAGAATCTGTGTTATGCCTCAAAGACATGTGGTTCAAAGTTAACTGACCTAAAAAAATGTAAAAGTTTTTAAATAAAATAACTGGTGCATTATATCTTTTATTCATTAATATATCAACACTGAAAATTTCATTAAATTCGGTTAATTTCCTGATTTTTGGTATTTTTTTTTTCTTTCAGCAGGTTGACATACGATAGTGGAATTTAGGTCCATTAAATTCGATTTAACCCAGTCGTTTTTTTTTCAGATCTTATATTCTTACTGAAGTTGTTTGAAGTCGGCATTACTCTTTGGTTCTGTTTAGAGTTTAGAATTTCTGGTAACGAACACAAGACACATGGCTACATAACAACACATTCCCAAAGACTTAACAGGACATTTATGGTAACTAAAGCAGGCTTTTCCATTTATATTCTTTGTTTCTTTAAGATGATTTAAAAAAAGAAAATATTTTAAAGTACTGTTTAGTAGTATTTTTAAATTACATTACTTTTCTCCACAAGTCTCTAGCATTGCATATGACATTTTAAGTAGATAGATGCATCAGAAGTCAAAACGAAAGGGTCAAGAACCATTGCATTTTAGGAGCTAAAAATACACAAGATTTGTTTGTCCAGGTTTTATTTGTTCTACTGTTGTTTCCTTTTACATACATACATACATACATATATATATATACATATATATGTATATATATATAGTTTTTCTTTTTTTTTTTTGTTTTTTTTTATTGTTTGTCGGATGTAGAGAATAAAATGTATCAATGATTGAAAAGTTGGGCAAGTATTGATTTTGTGCTTAGCATGGAACGTTGTGTCTTGATGGACTTAGGTACAGACATTTTATAACCTTTTATATGGCACTGGACCAGAGGCCAGTAGACGAGTGGTCAGCTTCAGATTCACATGTTTGGTTGATGTGTGTATGTGTGTTTAGACAGAAAAAACAAAAACAAAAACAATTATATGTATATATTTGTACATGTCTAAATATGTGTGTGTATATATGTCTGTCTGCTGTGATTTTGTATGAATTCAGGATACATACATACTTACATATATATATATATATATATATATATATGTGTGTGTGTGTGTGTGGTATGTATATATATAATATATATATATATATATATATATATATATATAAAAAGACTTTTACATGTAAGTATGAGTATCTATATACTTGTTTGTGTGTATCTATGTCTGTCTACTGTGCTTTATATGCATCCAGGATATATATATATAATATATATATATATATATATATATATATATATATATATAAATGCAGACACAGACTTTTACATGTATGTAAGTATGAGTATTTATATACTTGTATTGTGCTTTTGTATGCATGTACATGTACTGTGTGTGTATATATATATATATATATATATATATATATATATATATACAGACAGACATTTTTACATCTTTGTAAGTATATGTATTTATATATACTAGTATTCATATATATTTATGCATATATGTGTACAAAACTCATATGCATCCATTAATATATACACATACTTGCACAAATGTGGATATGTGTTTGTTCATATCTATATAAGAAAAAGCATGACACTATATGTATATATATATCTATGTGTGTATATATATATATATATATATTAATTATATATATATATATATAATGGTAGTTTTGTATTTTGTTGTGTTCAATGTGGGTGATTGTTTCCCTATAGTGGATTTTTTTAAGACATATAGATAGTTATGATGGAATAATAATAATATAATAATAATCACTTTTCTGTAGAGGTTGATGAAAAGTGGAAAAGCATAACTTAAATAATGTCATAAACCTAAAGAAAAGCAAAGATATGAATGCTGAAGAAACATCAGCAAAAGCAAACAAAAACTATTTTGCCATGAGTTGACACACACAAATACATGGAAACACACACACACACACAAAAAAAAATGTTTCTATATTCATAAAAGGAGTTTACATCTAAATAAAAATAAGCACAATCTACTAAACAATAATATTGTACCATATATATATATATATATGTATATATATATATATATATATATATATATTAGTAAATGAAGAAAAACTCTAAACTTGCTTCATTACAATAATTTATTTCAACCATATTAATACGGCATCTTCAGGTAATCACAAGAACATGACTCTTACTGAGAATTTCCCAAAGTAACATCTCTTTTATATCTGTCAATTTAGGGGAGGGAGGGTTGGTGTCTTATTTTGGAATGGGTAGGGTTAGTTTCTTTGGATGAGGCGGGGAGGTCTATGTTTTGGATGAGGTGTGGCTTAGATGGGGGCAGATTCATTGGGGAAATAGTTGTAAGAGTGTATATACAAAATGAGCAGAATTTAAAGGCTAAAAATAAGAAAAAGAAGAAAAAAAAGAGAAAAATAAAGATAACAAAATAATATAGAAATAAAAGTAAAGAAATAAAAATAAAAATAATAATAATAATAACAATAAAGTAAAGGAATAAAGCATAATAATTAAAATTAATAAAATAATAACAATAAAGTAAAGCCTATATATATATATATTAAAAATTGGACTCTCTTGTCGATTTTTGACGCATGAGTGTTCATCCAGTGAACAACCAACACAGTGATTTGTTTATAGTGGTGAAGGCTTGTGTTGGACCATCCGCACTTTTTGGCACAGTCGATAGGAAAGAATTGGTGCATCAAGGAATGCCACGAACCCAATCAACGACTGACCTCAGGAATTTTGAATTCAGAGTTATCCCTCTCATAGACTGGTTACCTACCCAAGGTTAAAGAGCCCAGTCTGCCCTACTATTTAACCCATAGCTGGAGGGAGAATATATGGATTCATACCTTTCCCTGGGGTATTAGCGCTATGTGAAATGCCAACAGCTTCGTCTACGAATTGAACTCGAACCGACGAGTCCATTTTCCACGACTCTAACCACTAGCCCACATGCCTCCATATATATATATATATATATATATATATATATATATTCTTCAAATGCTACTCTCACGTTTGCACTGTAGTAGCATTAGTAGTTAATCCAAAATGTGCTCAATATATTTTGTCAAATATAGAGCATTAATTGTTGTAGAAAAAAGTTTGTCTTTCTACCAGGGTTTTGGTGTTCTCCTGAAGAAAGAATTAATGCTATTATTCTCCCCCAGTGGGTCACCTTTTTGCCGTGGGTGGGATCTGTAATGCTTAGGGAAAGAATCCGGGAGGCTAAGGATTCCATAACATGCAAGACTACACTTTGGCCCTTACTTGGGGCAGTCAAAGAAGCCCCCGCCAATCAGTTGGACCATCTATATGATTGTACCAACCATATTGCTCTCATGGGAAACCCCTAACCTTTTTTATCACACACATATATATATATACATATATAGTTTTGTATTTTGTTGTGTTTTGTGAGGGTAAGTGTTTCCCGAATTTTATATATATATATATATATATATATATTATATAGTTTAAATGTTGTGTATTTTGGCAGCAAGTTATTTTTCAGGCATGTGTTATTGAATAACACGGAGTACTTCTTCTTCATTTTTTTGAATCTGTGTCATTTCCAGTCATCTGGCGATCTTTCTCGTGTTTGGATCAAATTGAAATAGGATATTTCCCATACTGTTAGCCTGAGCGCTTTCGACTGCTTCCTCAGTCGTCATCATGGGGTATATGAGTTGGTTTTAGTTGTTTTTTTTTAGGTCTTTTATCTATGTTATTTTTTGTTATTTCTAAAAAAATTTATTTGAAGAGTCTATTATTTTTTTTAGAGGGTTGCAAGTTAAGTGTGTTAGTTATTAAAGATAGTTAACATGTTAAGTCCGACATTGAATGCTATTTTATTGATGTTAGGTTTTTATTTTTTATGCATATTGCTTCAAGAATTTGTAGGCGATTCTTATTGTTATATTTATAGATAATTTTGGTGTTTTCAGTGAGAATTTTCCTAATATCGGGGGAGGTGGATTTTTCTCATATACCCCATGATGACGACTGAGGAAGCAGTCGAAAGCGCTTAGGCTAACAGCATGGGAAATATCCTATTTCAATTTGATCCAAACACCAGAAAGATCACCAGATGACTAGAAAAGACAGAGATTCAAATAATGAAGAAGAAGTACTCCTTGTTATTCAATAACACATGCCGGAAATATATATATATATATATATATATATATATATATATATATATATACCAACCCCTCCGCTTGAGCAGCATGCGACACAAGGTCAATTTCTTAAACAGAGTTCAGCAGGTTTGAATTCAGAGTTTTCCTTCTCCTAAACTGGTTGCCTAACCAATGTTAAAGAGCCCAGTCTGCCCTGCTATTTACCCATAGCTGGAAGGAGAGTAGGATTCATACTTTTCCCAAAGGTATTAGGGATAAGTGAAATGCAATTACCACGTCCAAGATTTGAACTTGGGGCGACAAGTCCATTTCCCATGATTTTAACCATTACACCACGCACTAAATTAGTGGAATTTTATAAGCAAGAGTTTCTATCAAAACTTTTAAATTTCATCATCATGAATACAAAAGTCTGAAAGAAATAGTGACAATTTCTATGAATTTTTGAGATAAGGCTTGATAATTAATTTTATTTGGATTATGCTGTGGAACAATTGGACACATAGCTTAGTGGATAAAGGAGGTAGGTTAAGACCGTTCTAAGCGACAGTTATCTCTAGACTGCAGGTTCAATCCTGGTCAGGGGCAGCAGTAACATAGAATAATAATTAATACAGCTTAATGCCTGTACCCCAGCTAAGGTTAGTGGAATGAGAACAGAATACTTCTGTGGACTGAATAAAGAGTTAAATTCAAAGTTCTGTGATGGCTCCCAATTATGACATGAAGGTTCCAGAGTTCAAGAAAGTTCCCGAGTCCGACACGAAATATCTGAAATAGGCAGGAAGGCACATCGGCCGAAACGTTGTACAAATAACAATAAAGATGAGGACAATAGTCCGAATAATCCAAATAATATGAATAATGACAATTTTTTTGTACTTTTACAGCATAAGCAATTAAGAAATAACACATGCTATCCAAGAACAATAGCATTATTTATGAT
The DNA here is from genome assembly GCA_023376005.1 of Doryteuthis pealeii. Taxonomy (NCBI): domain Eukaryota; kingdom Metazoa; phylum Mollusca; class Cephalopoda; order Myopsida; family Loliginidae; genus Doryteuthis; species Doryteuthis pealeii. The sequence continues at coordinate 69,649,780 of CM042153.1, forward strand.
CAGAATAGTTATTTGAAGCTATAATGATTTACAAATGATTATATTCATTACTTGAAACCATATGATTGCTTGCTAAGACAAAATATGACTTTGAAATTAAATGACCTAATAAGTATTGACATTCCATAAATCCAACCAACCAACTAACCAACCATGTGTTTTGAAATATGACAGAAAAAAATGAGAATTAAATTGTTATAATTAACAATTTATTAGTATTTAAGTTTTCAGCTATTGACCAGATATTATAAAATTGTCTTTTTAAAGGGATAAAAACATTTTTGATGGAAATCAAGAAGAAAAAATACCAATTGGATTCTGTTTAAGCTACCTTAGAATTTATATCAATCAAAGTATAAAGATGAAGATACGAAAAATAAAACCGGATTTTAACTTTTTTTTTTATTACCCCCCTTTTTTTTTTTCATTATCCACTTTTTTAATTTCCCAGAACTAAACTCATCCATCCAAAAACGTGTGTTATCTTATGAGAGAGACAGAGAGAGAGAGAGAGAGAGAGAGAGAGAGAGAGAGAGATAATACATACACCCAAAGTGGCATCTTACAAATATAGAAAAACGTTTTTCGTCCAGCCAACACAAGAGACAGAGCCTGACACTATATATATATATATATATATATATATAATATATATATAATAATTTTATTTGGGATCATCAATATCTCCTGTACATCCACAATGCATGTTCATGTTGATGCAAACTTATAGATTCATACGAGGATTTTTACAAATCCCTAAGGGAGCTCAATGTTTAATAACTAATCAATCAATTTATATACAGAGAAATATTTATACTATCAAAGAAAGAGAAACTTCACGTATTGAGTTCTGGTTGAAATAAATTTATAATAGAAAAATGATGGTGTGTTATGTTTTTCTTTCTTTGAAAGTATATACAGGGTGTTCGGGAGAAATGTGACAGTTTCATAAGGAAAAAGAAAAAGTGCTTGGTAACTACAAAATTTAATGGATTGTAAAGAAATTCAACAGGAACGGAAATTACACTACTGTCAACAAGTTTCACTCAAAATAACCACCATTAGCGTTGATCACAGCCTCAATCCTGCTCCAGAACCTGGAGCAAGCTGATGTTACAGTTTCCTTGAGAAGGGTCTCAAAACTACCTTAATTCTGTTGATTAACTGGGCTTTTGTAGTTCTGGCACGGTGATTGGTGTCCTTCTCAACAGCGCCCCATACATAATAATCCATGGGGTTAAGATCTGGGGAGTTCGAAGGCCAAACATTAGGACTGGTGTAGTCATAAAAATTTGCTGACAACTATTTTTGACTTTTCCCAGAGGTGTGGCAGGGGGCCGAATACTGCTGCCATACACATGGCCTACCATTGGCTACCCTTGTTATCCAGGTCTTGACAACAGTGTTTAGCAAATCCACGTAGGCATCTGAGGGCCCTCGAACACATTTTTTCTGCAGATTTTTGAGGAATTCTGCTGTACGAACGCAATCAGGTTGTCTGTATGTTGCTTTCTTCTAGCTACAGCCTCGTAGTCTCCATTGCAATTCTCCAGTTCATGCCTGATTGTTTTTAAAGTTTTCAGGGACCACTGGGCAGCAACCATAATCTCCTTGTTTTGATGGCCGGCACAGATCATCATGATACATATTATTCTCTTCTATGATTCAGGTGGTTTCCAGTCATCCATTCTCTCTGTCATCACGTATATGAATGCCGAAGGGTCCAAGCTTTTAAATGATGCATGGTGTGTGTCAATACCACAAACCTACAGAGAAAAATAGCCAAATATATATATGTCAAATTTATCCCAAACACCCTGTATATATATATATATATATATATATATAAAGAAAATTTGAAAAAACAAGTATTCCGAAATTGGATGAATTTAATAATCGATGTTTAAAACATTTCGGTTACATTGAACCTTCATCAGGATGTCTCTTGGGGTGAAGAAAATGATGGATGTTTTTATATGTGACAGGAGATGAAAATCTTTTTAGTTATGTAACTGTATTTGATCAGCGTTTTAATTTTGAAAGGCAAGTCGCGATCTACTCACGCGAAGGTGTCATGACGCGTGACGCCACTCGAAGAAATACAAAATACAGTTACATAACTAAAAAGATTTTCATCTCCTGTCACATATAAAAACATCCATCATTTTCTTCACCCCAAGAGACATCCTAATGAAGGTTCAATGTAACCGAAATGTTTTAAACATCGATTATTAAATTCATCCCAATTTCGGAATACTTGTTTTTTCAAATTTTCTTTATATTGTCGGATTTAATTTCCATATTTACTCCCATATATATAATATATATATATATATATATATATATATATATGAGAGAAGAGAGAGAGAGTAGCTAAATATAAAAGGTTTAAATATTTTGGGATTCACATTTAAAAAATGAGTAAAAGTGCTCAATAAAAAGACCTAAATTACATGAGTATGTCCCTCTTTGTCAAGGGTTTGTCATAGACTCCTATCGCAAACTCTTGACAAAGAGGGATGTATGCTCCTCGAAATATCGGTAAATAAATAGGGTTTAGAACACAATATTCAACGTGTAGTCTCTGACCTAAAAAGTATCTTGATTTAACTCTTGCTGTTTTTTTCTTTTTCTTTCTTTCCTTCTTTTCTTTATGTTGATTGAAGTAGATTAGTGTTATGGCTTCCGCACGCTCACCCCTCTGTCTATATTTCCCCTACTCTTTCTTAATATATTATTTGTGTGTAGCTTGTCCTTTTTCTTCGCCTTCTTTCATTATAATCAAAACAGAGTGATCCATTATTTTGCTGAGGTAACTACACTCATAAGAAAAAGGAATTCGGTGTATAAGAGGGTGCTGCAAGATGATAATGGTTAGAAAATTAAGGAACAAGAGTATTAATATGTAGATGATGTCTCTCTCTCTCTCTCTCTCTCTCTCTCTCTCTATATATATATATATATATATATATATATATATACATACATACATAGGTGTGTGTGTATGTATATATGTGTATGTATGTCTCTCTGTATATATATATGTGTGTATTTATAATTATATATATATATATATAAAATGTGTGTGTGTGTGTGTGTCTCTCTATCTCTCTATCTCTATCTCTCTCTCTTATATATATATATAATATATATATATATATATATATATATATATTATGATTTTAATTAATATAGATAATGTGGTTATATATCTAGTAAACTGTACTCGATATCAGGGACAGACCATTTATATCTGTTTTCGTAGTGTGGACATGAAGTCAATGCTACTTGGTTACTGACATTTTCTCACCTATGCAATTAATGGCATAGACGAGAAACTGTCAGTAACAAAGTACCGTTTATGTCCGTGCTACCCTAACATATATATTTATATCATTCGGTCTCTCTCTCTTCTTCTCTCTTTTCTCTCTCACTATATATATATATATATATATATATGTGTGTGTGTGTGTGTGTGTGTATTTTCATCGTTGCTTTTTCATCTCTTTTATACGCATCAGTCAGTGTCTGTGTGTTTATATATATATATATATATATATATATATATATATATATATATGCGTGTTCATCTCATCCTCATGTATATATAAAACAGCCTAATATTATTTTCACACATACATTTTTTTTTATATCTAGATCTCCGTGTTTATTGCCTATAAAAAGCAGAGATATATGTCCGTGTGTATTTTTACGGATTATATTCACAGGTGTGTAGATTGCAATGGCACGCCCATCAGTGTTTTTGCATATGTAAAAATATCTCTTTGTGCACATATTTATAGCTTTTCAATGTTGGACTCCTAAACTATGGTGAACGCAGCCAGTGTGGAACTGCCACCTGTACTGACCCTTGAGTCGCATGAGCTAAGCCAGAGTTATCTCCCTTGTCCCTTTCCTTTTTTTTTTTTTTTTTTTTTCGTTCATTCACTTTCTCCAAATCTTCACGAATTTCTGGCCACAGGCAATTATTTATGTATCGGACATGTGTTCGTAACATTCTGACAGCTTCCTACTCTCCCCCCACAATCTGTCTGCTGTTCTCCCTCACCTACTCCCTCTCCTTTGCCGGCCATTTGCACTGGACAAAATCTGTGAGATAATTTGCAACTTAGTTATTGTGTGTGCCAGCTATATTTGATATCTGAAATCTGACGGGCGTTTGTATAGAGAGTGGCAGACAGACACAATAGACAATCAATATATATATATATATATATATATATATATATATATATATAATATATATATATATATATATACACACCTCAACCAACCGAATCTCTCAGATCAGGATCTGACTGGCACTAACCCTAAAAACAGACCAAGATTGTGTTATGAGAGAGGTGGGGATTGTTAAAGATGATATAAGATGGAGAGTAAGGAAAGGGAGAGTAAGAAAAGGGAGAGTCTGGGTTGGGAGTAGGGACGGTATAAAGAGTAAGGAACTGGAAATCCATAATGGTTTCCCAAAATTCCCGGTATTCTATTTATTTATTAACTTATTTCTTTTTATCTACCCTGTGCTAGTGAACTTAGCAGGCTTTATACTATTTGCGTGATAATCTGCACCCAGTACATTATTGCAAATTGTTGCTACCCAGATTACTACATTTTTTAACGCTCATTTCTTGTATTAAATCTTGAGACTAACTTGTCCCCGCATTCTTTGCATATTGAAATAGAATTTTAACTAGGAAATGTGATATATCTCTTGTTATCCTAATCGTTAGTTTTGATATCACCTCTTTCTCTACTTCACACAGGCAAGAAATGTGTTAAGAAGCAATCGGTGTAATATAGAAACTCACCTTAACTGACGGAGATATTTATTTAATTCATTCATTTATGTCTTTTTTTTTTAGGATTCTATTTCTCTTTTATTTATGGTTCTAAATCTTTTTATATGATTTTACTCTTTTCTTTATTTTCCTATTGATAATTTATTTGTTACACCGTTTATTTTATTTTTATTTTTCTGTCTGTCCATTTTTTAATGTCTATTTTTCTCTATTAATTTCTTGTTTTTTAAATGTTTAAAGACTTTATATATATATATATATATATATATATATATATATATATATATATATATATATATATAAAGTTTGTTTCCCTTTATTTTTATTTGAAATTACTTTAATTTTTACTTCATCAATAACGTTACTTTAAACTTTTTAGATCTTGTGGGAGAGGCAGGAAGTTTCAAAGGTGTAAAAGAGAAAGTGATGCGGGTCTTGGTTGGGGGGGTTGGGGGTTTGAGTATCAAGTTGGTATAAAAGTGCTGAAAAATCCATACGTAGGCCTAAAAGATATTGCACTCCGCCTGCTACCATAAATACATCCATAAAAGTTACTACGCGGAGAGAAAAGAGAGACGGTATGTATATTTTCCCCGGCAGTGTTTATAACTTAAGGAATTTATGATTGTCAGGTTTATTGTTGTTGGCGAAGAAAACAATGTGCTGGGGGTTGGAGGGGGTGTCAAAGACTTGTGGGGGGGGGTGTTGGGCGACTGCAGGAGTTTGGAACTTAACATTATTTCTTCTTCTTTGTCCTCACGTTTTTCGCTCTGTTTATTGCCGGCCAGCTGGGTCCATCAGCTCCTCGTTGTAAGGTTTTTCGCGCCGTTTGAGTTGGCGCGTGGGTTTTGGCGGGAAACTATTAGGAGGTTGGGTAGAGGGGTGAGTTAGAGACATATGCTCCTCTATCTGATATTTGTTTGTGTTTACATGTGTGTGCTTATGTGTACCTGTATGCATGCGTACATGTGCATATTTATAAAAGCTATATGTGTATAGTATCTCGATAAAGTGTTTTATTTGTGTGTTTATATATGTTTGTGGGTGGGTGTATGTATGTGTGTGTATGTATGTATGTATATATATATATATGTGTGTGCGTGTGTGTATGAATATATGATGTGTGTGTGTGTGTGTATGAATATATGAGTGTGTGTGTGTGTGTATGAATATATATGAGTGTGTGTGTGTGTATGAATATGTGAGTGTGTGTGTGTGTTGAATATATGAGCGTGTGTATGTGTGTATGAAATATATGAGCATTTGTGTATGAATATATGAGTGTGTGTGTGTATGAATATGAGCGTGTGTGTTGTGTGTGCATGAATGTATGAGCGTATGTGTGTATGAATGTATGTGTATGTGTGTATGAATGTATGAGCATATGTGTGTGTGTGCATAGGAATATATGGTCATGAACATGTGTGTGTGTGTATGAATATATGAGCATATGTATGTATGTATATATATATATATATGTGTGTGTGTGTGTGTGTATGTATGTATGTGTATGTATATATATGCATAAATATATATGTGCATATATGTGTGTGTGTGTGTGTATGTATGTATGTGTATATATATATATGCATAAATATATATGTGCATATATGTGTGTGTATGTGTATATGTGCATATATATGTGTGTGTGTATATATATATATATATATATACACATATGTGTGTGTTGTATATGCATATGTATGTTTCTCTATTATTTTGTGTATGTGTGGATCTTTTTACTTGTTTTATGAGGGATGGGTTTCCTTGATAAAAAAAAAAGAGAGGCCTAACACAGGAGCAGATGGATGTGTTTGGGGGTGAGGTCTTAATGTGTGGGTGTGGGTCTGAGGGGGGGGTCTGTACCCATGGTGAAAAGCAAGAAATAAAAAGATTTAGTATGGAAACAATATAAGTTTTCCCGCTACAAATCATATAGAATATATTGAATAATTTCCCTTGTAATAAATGTATATTTGCTTACACAGACAAACCACAGTCATTGTTGATGTTTAGATTGGGGATCATTTTTTAATATATATATATATATATATATATGTATATATATTTACTGCAGTTTTCTTGGATATTATATTTTGGTGGTGGAAAGTCTGTACTTGGTTATATTAATAGTATGATCCAAACTGAGCACACACACATATATATGAATACACACCTATGCATAACTGCATATATATATATATATATATATATATATATATGTGGGGTATTTAGGCAGCATTCTTTCATTTATACATGTAGAATTAAACAAAAGTCACATTTACTGTTTAACAATTTTATTAACAATCTTTTCCATCTTTCTGGCCAACTTTTTTACATTTGGATGGAATCCGTAAATTAGTCCACCCAAAACTGGAACATAAACACATCACCCCTGATGATGGCACTTTGAAGTGCTGAAAGTACTTGGGATAAGAACTTTGTTGTTCTAATCAACGGATTCCATCCAAATGTAAAAACGTTGGCCAGAAAGCTAAAAATGATCATTAATAAAATTGTTAAACAGGAGACCTGCCTTTTGTTTAATTCTACATGAATATATATATATATATATATATATATATATATATATATATATATATCCGGTTTAGCTCAGTCGGTAGAACATTTGACTAGAAACCACAAGGTTCTGGTTCGATACCACCCCTCGCCAACTCAGCATATTAGTAGCACAAGGATCTGTGTGATAAAGTAAGGAGCTGATGGTAGGTGTGGCGCTCCACCTCAGATGCTAAAATAATCTCCTTGGTCTAGTGCTAGTGAAAAAGGGATAGACTCCCTTGCTGTCTGGCTAATACCGACTTTAGGCCACCCTGACTATATATATATATATATATATATATATATATATGTGTGTGTATTTATGTATGACTTTTGTATACCTGTGTGTGTGTATTTATGTGTATGACTTTTGTTATACCTGTGTGTGTGATTTATGTGTATGACTTTTGTATACCTGTGTGTGTGCGTGTGTATTTATGCGTGTATTTTTGTATACCTGTGTGTGTGCCTGTGTGTGGCTGGATGTATTTGTGTAGATATGTTGATATTTACATGTCTATTAATCTATTCATTAATAACAGTAATGACAATAGTAATAAATCATTTTTAGAAAAGATAGTTAGAAAATGATCAACATTTTAAAAGCATACACGAATCCCTTACAATTTTAATAAAATTATTTACTGTAATATCTATCTATCTATCTATCTCTCTCTCTCTCTCTCTCTCTCTATATATATATATATATATATATATATATATATATATTTAGTAAATGAAGAAAAACTCTAAACTTGCTTCATTACAATAATTTATTTCAACCGTATTAATACGGCATCTTCAGGTAATCACAAGAGTCATGTTCTTGTGATTACCTGAAGTTGCCGTATTAATACGGTTGAAATAAATTATTGTAATGAAGCAAGTTTAGAGTTTTTCTTCATTTACTAAATATCTTGCTCTGTCCTTCTACTCACTGGTATTAGGTACATTGAGCTCTCCTTATGGTCTACCTGCATCAGCTTGGTTAAACCACACATGGAAAGACCCTAACTACGGAAAAAAACTATATATATATATATATATATAATGTAAAAGTGTTTTATAATTTGCTTGAAGCATTGTGTTTATATTGGTTTGGTGGTTGGTTTTGAAGGCTATCACAATGCAAGTGTAAAGAAAAATAAGGTAACTATGGTGTTGTTTGTTAACCTTTAATTTATTCTTGAAATATTAAGAATAAATTAAATGTTAACAAACAACACCATAGTTACCTTATTTTTCTTTACACTTGCACTGTGATAGCCTTCAAAACCAACCACCAAACTAATATATATATATATATATATATATATATATATATATATAACTGTAATATACATATATATTATAACTTATTATTACTAATAACATCTTAATTTTAAACACCAAATAGTTTCTGTGAATTCAAAAACTATAACATCTCATCTTTAATCTTGATAATAATCAGTGATGATGGAAGATGCTGGAGGAGAAAATTTTGGACAATTTTTGTACAAGATTGAACCTAAGATAACTGTCTTGTATGAAGACAAGAAAGAAACAAACAAAAAAATCAATTACAAAAATATCAAAAATAACCTTTTCTTTGCTTTTTAAATTAAATGTATTTATATGCACACACACACACACACACACACACTTTCAGCAAGATATAAGGCTCCTCCTACTCCCTCCTACTCCTACTATCGTTTTTATCTAAGTGACAATGTTTGAGTTATTTATTTACTTTTATTCTATTAGATTTTTATCAAAATTTATGCATGTTAATATTTCTCATTGTACACTCGCCTTTTGTATATGTTAAAGAAAATTAGGAGAAAAAAAAATTGTTGTGGGATGTCAAATGTTCTTGTTGGTTGGTTGGATGGTTGGTTTTTACAGCATGTCAACCTTTATTGGTATTATTAGCGTTGTTCGGACTATTGTCCCCATCTTCATTGTTATTTGTACAACGTTTCGGCCGATACACCCTCCGGCCTTCTTCAGGTATTTCTTGTCAGACTCGGGAACTTTCTTTTCGAACTCAGGAATTTTCTTGTCGTATTCGGGAGCCATCACGGAACTTTGAACCTAACCTTTATTTATTCCACGGGGTATCCTGTTCTCATTCCGCTAACCATAGCTGGGGGGTAGGAGTTGTGCTAATTAATTATTTTTCTAACTGCTTTCACTCAGGAATGAACTCGGGAACCAGAGATAACTGTCACTTAGAACTGTCTTTTAACCAAACTGCCTAATCCACTTGGCCATGTGTCCAATTGAAGATGGGGACAATAGTCCGAACAACGCTAATAATACTAATCTTCAAGCCTCATCTCAAACATTCAGAGAAATAACCTTTATTGGGTTATTTTATTCCGAAGACATTTTGTTTTTTTCATTCATAATGGGTATTAAACATTTTTTTTTAAATTCTAAACTCTCTCTTTTCTTTTCAACACATTTTTTGAACTCATTTTTTCTATTCAACCCATAGATGGGGGACCCTAACAGGCACTACCACTCCAGGTCAGAGTAAACTTGGTAATATTGGAGATGAAGGGGTACTCCACATTCTCCAGAGCTCCAGAATTGAAACTCCACCATGCAGTTTAACTGAATACCCAGGAGACTAAGATCTTCAGCTACTGCCTTCTAGCACATATGATAGAGTTGGGAGTTTGCTATACGGGTAATAGGTTTGAGACAATCATATAGGTGCTAGAGCTTGGCGTGAACAGCTAATTGATTGGAGGAGGCCTCTCCAATGTAAAAGCCAAAGTGAAGTAGAAAGATGTTGTATTAGATTTAATCCTTGTCTGTTAATCTATCCTAGTCCATTCATGTATTTGGGTGATTCCATTCCTTGAGTCCTGATTGGCTGCTTGGTTTCTATGATGTTATGAGTCTTAATAAATACCCTGGCATTCTACAGTAGTATTGCAGCAAGATAGATTCGTATTAAGTTACGATTAATTGTTGCCTTGTCTTACCAATTCGATGGTAATTGGAAGTAATATGATTATTCTACACAACCGTTTATGGACATGAAGAAGTTTTGAAGAAGGTTGTTCTCAGCTAAATCTGAACATACTCTATTGATACTTGTAACAAAACCTTTGGTGATTTGAACCATAACTACTATTTTCCATCAAGTGTCACTCACAACAACCTCAACTCACTTATCAAATCAAGCTCCACTCATACACTCAACACCCAACTGTTTATGTACCCTAACCCTCAGATGAACAGAGGTGACTAGAGATATCAAATAAAGTTCATTTGATATCACTCAACTGACAACCACTGATACACTCTGGCCCTCAGTCAAACAGAAATGGCAGGAGGTAAAAACACCGTCGCTGTGAGATTAGTATTCATTGAATTAACTATCCAACACTTTTATCTGATTTTTTTTTTCTAAACTTGTAAGTTTTCTTTTTTTGTCTTTGGGAGGGTTTATAGCAAAAGTCCTTTAAATCAAAGCCCTCTAAAGACAAGTGACAAAGTAAACACTAGGTTAACATCCTGACAGCTATTTCAAGGGTCACTCCAACACCAACCCCCCACACACACCCACAAAAAAAGTCACATCCTTACACAGAGAGTAATTAAAAAAAGAACACTCCAACTATCAATTGAAAATAACACTTGTTAAAAAAAATATCCTAACATGAAAAAGAAAAAAAAATCCATTATCAAGACGTACACAAACTATTTGTACGACAGCTTTCAAAGAACGGGATTCTTAAAGACAGTGTCAATCAAGTAGCAACAAGAAAATACACTCCCCCATCCTACACACACAACAAAAAAAAGCTTATCATGCTTTTTTTTTCTGAAATAAAGGAAGGAAAACAATAAAAGGTTTTAAAAAAGTGAAAAAATCTATAAAAAAAAACAAAGGGGCAAAAAGTATATTAAATAAGTATAAAATGTTATAAAAAAAGTTTTTAAAAAAAAGGTAAAAAATATTGGAATAAAAAAAACGAAAAAAATTCCTAAAAGAACAAAGATGGAAAAAAATACTAAAAATAAGTATATAGTAAAAGAAAAAATCAATGTAAAGAAATAAAACAAAAAAAAAACAAAGGTTTTTCCCCTTTCCTAGGAACTTCTAAAAAAAAAGAAGAAAAAAAGGGTATCAGTACCAAAACACTGAGGTGAAGAATTCAAGGAGAAAGTCTTGAAAGCAAATCAGCCTTCAAGGCAAAACACAAAAACATTGTCAGGAAAATCTTGGAAACGCAAACGGGATCAACACACACACACACACACACACACACACACGGACTGACACTTGTTCATTTCATCAGACGATCAGTCATAGAGTATAACACATTTTGACCCCTTCTAAAAGTCATTAACTTATAAAAAGAAAACAAAAAAACCTACCATTTAAAAAAATACTACCTCTGTATACTAATAAACTAATAGTAATAATGAAGTGTATATTTACCAAGTGTACTGGGATAAATACAAGAATGATAAGATGGGATAAAAGTAGATGTAGTAGTAGTGATGGTAATGATGATGAAGAGTGTAATGATCCTGAATGTTGGGATAAAAACACCAATAATAAAGATGGAATAAAAAAGAGAAAAAGAGGTAGTAATCTTATTATAATGGAAATTCAGTGTCTGTCTGTAACAAAACTACATCACTGCTAACTTCACAATACCCTCAGGAATTGCATAAGTTTATCAATAAGTATTTAATTTTAATCAAAATCATTAATACATACAATAAATCTTATTTATTAACGATGTCTCTATGGAAATCTGAGTTAGATTTGTTTCAAAACAGCCCATGTTATTAGTGAATTTAGATCCTGCAATGTGTCTTACATATCGCTAAGAAATAAAGCTTTACATAATATATAGTGTGGTTAATTTGCGTACTGGTTTTAACAAAACCGGGTTTAATAAATAATTAATTGGTGTTATTGATCTCTGATATTATTGTTTTATTCTCCAACATATAAAAATCAATCCTATGAATAATTTCAGATAGAAACCAATTAAAATATAATTAAAATAAGTGTAATCTTGTCCAATTTTGTTAGTCTTTCTAATCTAATATATTTCATTATATTAAAATTTAAATACTTATACCCAGAGGGCGCATATCATTGCTAGTATGTATAATTATTTCTTATTGGTGGTGATGTTGATTGTGATGATGATGTTGATTGTGATGAGGATGTGTGAGTGTTGGGATAAAAAGCAACAATAATAAGATGGAATAAAACTAGTAATAAGACAACAACATATGTCTACTTGGTTTAGACCATTCCCATATGTCCCCTAACCTCAGACAACCAGAAACCATCTGCCAAGTTTTGGATCATGGGGGAGGGTCTCAGTTTTCTATAAACATTGGCACATTAAGGGCAAAATAAATAATAAGACCTTGAACGAGGGAAAATACTATTTCTCTGAATTTTTGAGATGAGGTTTGATAATTAGTATTATTTGGATTATTTGGACATATAGCGTAGTGGATAAAGGAGTTAGGTTAGGACAGTTCTAAGTGACAGTTATCTCTAGACTGCTGGTTCAATCCTGGTCAGGGGCAGCAGTAACATAGAATAATAATTAACACAGCTTAACACCTGTACCCAGCTACGGTTAGCGGAATGAGAACAGGATATCCCCTTGGACTGAATAAAGGATTAGGTTCAAAGTTCTGTGATGGCTCCCGATTATGACAAGAAGGTTCCCGAGTTCGTGAAAGTTTCTGAGTCCTACAAGAAATACCTGAAGAAGGCCAAAGGGCACATCTGCTGAAATGTTGTACAGATAACAATAAAGATGTGGACAACAGACTGAATAATCCAGATGATACAAATTATATTATCATACTGTGTTATATGAACAGGTCCTGCTATTAAAGAATTAATACAAAGAAATTGAACCAAGAAAAAGGTTACAAAAAATTTCTTTAAATGATAAAAAATGAACGAGTCAAGATGTATAATAAATCTTTTTTTTTTTTTAAATAAATTTCACAACAAAAATTATAATATAATAATCCAAATAATACTAATGATCAGAAAATACTTTCCTAGTTCAGTTTATCCCTGTCCATTAAACTAGCTCAGATCATCCTTGTCTATCCACTTGCCTGTGATCTCATATCCTTAAACCTGAGATGAAGACAAAGATGAACCATCTGCATCCAAATCATTCTGCTGATGATGCTTTAATCTATAAAGAAAATCTGTTATCATTTGAAATGTACAGAGTGATTGAGAAAATTTGACATCATTTCGTAATCTATCTTAACAGTTATATATATTTACCAACCCCTCCGCACGAACAGGAGGTTACATAAGGTCAATTTCTTAAGCGGAGTTCAACAGATTTGAATTCAGAGTTTTCCTTCTCTTAGACCGGTTGCCTAACCAAGGTTAAAGAGCCCAGTCTGCCCTACTATTTATCCATAGCTGGAGGAAGAGTAGGATTCATACCTTTCCCAAGGGTATTAGCGCTAAGTGAAATGTAATTACCACATCCAGGATTTGAACTCGGGGCGACAAGTCCATTTCCCATGACTTTAACCATTAAACCATGTGCTTATTATTATAACTTAACAGTTATAATAATAATAATATATCTTTTCCAACTAGTATATTAGGTCTGAGACCTGTCGGCTATTCCTTATATTCCAAACATTTATCTTAATTCCACAAAATAACCAACCTTGCCTTAAAGGAGTTCAGAGATGGAGCATTCACTATTGATGATGGTAGTTTATTTCTATGTATTCACCACACTAAAATAATTTTGCCTTGCATTTGAATTTGCTTTCTTTTCTGAAATAAAGGAAGGATATTATTTTAATGCAAATTTAATTTTAAGTGTCTTCGAAAATATTTATCAAATCTTCATAATTTTCAACACAAAAATGAAGATCTGGTGATAGTGAATGTGTATATATATTTAATTTATCGTTAATTGTTTTATTTTAGTAGTTTCATCCGGACATACATACACACGTACATATATACACAAAACTTCTCTCTGCTGATGAGGCATAATGGGCTGAAATGTACATACAGAGATTGACTTTTTCTCGATTTGTTTAGCCATACATTTGAACAGGTATGCCTACCTAATTCATTAATTATCAATTAATTAATTTTCAAAAATTAGGTATGACTTCAATTAAGCACATATTCTCCCAAAAATAGATAGATAGATAAGAAAATGTCTTGGCTTAGTCTTGAGAATTCCTGAGAGTTTTATGATGTCCACAAAAGATTATCTTAGCCAGAGACCTGATCATTTAGAATCAAAATATTCCTAAGAACTTACACATTTACAGTGTTTTCTGAAGTCTTCTTGCCTTATTTTTTAAATTTTCAAGTTTTAAATTCTTCACGCATATGTATAGGTGATTGTACAAGAGATAGAATTTTAAAATCTTGATTTATAAACAGATATATGAGAAGGTCTTAAGTTTGAAAATATGCGTACTTAATACATTTTCTATTTGTAGTTTATTTTATAGTCGTGTTTATTTTAACGTCCTCAAATCTTACCCTTGAGATAAATTAAAGAATAACATAACAGTTAACATTACATTACAAGTGCCTCCATATTAAACATCCTTGTGTAGTTCCCAAGGGTTTTATTAACCCTTTATCTATCAGAGTGCCCCAAACCAATTAAGGATAGGGAAAACTCTGAATTCAAACCTGTTAAACTTAATAAATTGACCTTGTGTCACATCCTACTCACATGGAAATATAAATGATAAGTTATGGTTGAGTCATCTTGAAAGCACCAGTTCCCGCTTGATCACTGATTTTTTAGCAGTGATGAGCCTGTTCAGTACTTGGATGGGTGACCATTTAAGCAACAGCAGGTACTGAAAGAAACCTGATATCAAAAATGATTTGATTTGGCATTCATCGGGGTGGCCTAAAGTTGGTATCAGCCAATCAGTGAGGGAGTCTATCCCCTTTTCACTAGCGCCACACCAAGGAGATTGTTTTTTTTTCATCTGAGGTGGAGCACCACACCTACCATCAGCTCCTTACTTTACCACACAGATCCCTGTGCTACTCATACGCTGAGTTGTCGAGGGCCATTACCGAACTAGGAACCTTGTGCTTTCTAGCCGAATATTCTACCGACTGAGCTGGTTGATATACCGTAAAACTAAAACAACCAACCAACCAACATTTTTGTACTAATCTCCGTCATTCGGACTATTATCCCCATCTTCATTGTTATTTGTACAACGTTTCGGCCGATATGCCCTCTGGCCTTCTTCAGGGCATATCAGCCGAAACTTTGTACAAATAACAATGAACATGGGGACAATAGTCCGAATGACGCAGATAATACTAATCTTCAAGCCTCATCTCAAACATTCAGAGAAATAATCTAATATATTTTTATCTTCTGTTTTTAAGACATCCAGGTAACACCAGGTAACCCTGCTATTGTTAATTACATGCTGTGTAATTAAGATACTTTCTTGATAATACTGTCCTTGACTTCTTCTTGGTGTGTGGGTAGACTGATACTGATACGAGGATGATCTCCTGCGTCCTTCTAGTTGGCACCTAGCGCCATTAAAGCCACAACAGTTGAACAATAAAGCTTTGATATAAAACCATTATTCGTCAGCTAATCAATTAACTTTGACTTCTGTCTATGATAGTATTGATCTTTGTCAATAAAATCAGAGACCCATTCCCTTTCGTGTTATTTGAAAATGGTGAATTGGCCAATACCATCGTTAGATTTCAAGTTCCTATAATAAAAATGATGAAGGTGAATAATACAATGCAGTTAGGTGTGTCATTTTGGACATAATGACATATGAGAAAAATGGTAGTGTGTATCTGTGTTGATAACGAGTGACCTAAGATTTCTTTTTTTTTTTTTTTTAGCTGATAATAAATAAATAAAAAAAAAACATATTTAAAAAAATACATGAAATATTCCCACAGATAGAAGCTTGCTGGTTTAGCTCAGTTGGTGGAGCGTCCACCTAAGAGCCACAAGGTTTGATACTGGCTTTTGTCAACTCAGCGCATGAGTAGTACAGCCTGGATCAGTGTTGTAAAGTGGGTTAGTTGGTTGGCATCCCTCCGCCTACGAGAGACGATGGAGTAGTGTCCCTTTTTTTTTTTTTTAACTACGTGGCCTCAGCAGGTCCATATGGAGAATGAGCTGTTGCTCAAGCTTCTCCAGTAGTGCCCAGCATGTTTGTTTGCCTCACATGTATGTATGTCCATCTATACATATATAAAGGACAGTTGTGTGTATGTATGTCCATCTATACATATATAAAGGACAGTTGTGTGTATGTATGTCCGTCTATACATATATAAAGGACAGTTGTGTGTATGTATGTCTGTCTATACATATATAAAGGACAGTTGTTTGTATGTATGTCCATACATATATAAAGGACAGTTGTGTGTATGTATGTCCATCTATACATATATAAAGGACAGTTGTGTGTATGTATGTCCATCTATACATATATAAAGGACAGTTGTTTGTATGTCCATCTATACATATATAAAGGACAGTTGTGTGTATGTATGTCCGTCTATACATATATAAAGGACAGTTGTGTGTATGTATGTCCATCTATACATATATAAAGGACAGTTATTTGTATGTCCATCTATACATATAAAGGACAGTTGTTTGTATGTATGTCCATCTATACATATATAAAGGACAGTTGTGTGTATGTATGTCCGTCTATACATATATAAAGGACAGTTGTGTGTATGTATGTCCGTCTATACATATATAAAGGACAGTTGTGTGTATGTATGTCCGTCTATACATATATAAAGGACAGTTGTGTGTATGTATGTCCATCTATACATATATAAAGGACAGTTGTTTGTATGTATGTCCATCTATACATATATAAAGGACAGTTGTGTGTATGTATGTCCGTCTATACATATATAAAGGACAGTTGTGTGTATGTATGTCCGTCTATACATATATATATAAAGGACAGTTGTGTGATATGGGGCAGGTGGCCATACAGCTTAAAACCAAAATATAAAATATTTGAATCTAACGATTCTCCCTCCAGCTATTGGTATATAGTAGGGCAGACCAGGCACTTTAGCTTTTAGTCTATAGCAACTGGTCTAGGAGAAGGAAAACTCTGAATTCAAGCCTGTTAAATTCCACTTAAAAATTGACCTTGTGCCGCATCCTGCTTATGCGGAAGGGTTGGTAAATAGATATTGAAGTGCCCCTAGAAAACTAAACCTAAATGACAAATTTATGAATCCAGCTTTTAGTAGGGCAGACTCAGGTCTTCAACCTTAGAATGGCAACCAGTGTAAGAAAAGGAAAATTCTGAATTCAAACTTGTTCTGCTTAAGAAATTGACCTTGTCTCTCATCCTGCTTGTGTGGAGGGATTGGTAAACAGATACTAAAGTACCCCTTAAAAAGTAAACATAGCTTAGATTTGGTAAAAGCTGGTAAGTATACAGCACCCTGTGAGGATCAAGCTCACTACTGAGTAATAATTGATCTACAAAACTAGGTTCAATTGTATTTATGAATAGAAATGTATTAGAAAACTGAAGAATTCTTTCTTTCTTTGGGATGTTCAAATGGAGTCAAATCTTCTCAGGTTGGCATCAATAAAAAATAATCTTGAGATTTTCTTGGATTTTTTCAAGTGGTTAATCTTTAATCTGGGATTAAAATGTTAATCAGAAATTATCACATCAAATATTTTATCTTTTATTTCATTCTTTAAAAAAAAACAAAAAAACTTTTTCTCTTCTTGAAAGGTCAGGTATTTTTCAATCAGCATTTCAGCACATAAAATCTTTTTCTTTTATATAAGTATTTATTAATCTGGCATAAAGAAATATGTGCAAAGAAAAGAGTTATGCGAGCAATGAGTGAAAAAGGAGGAGAAGAATGAGGAGATGGAAGGAGAGTGTGGAGGAAAAAGAGAGATTGTGATTGAATATGGAGGAAAGAGGGGGAGAGAAATGAGTGTAGAGGTGGGAGGGAAAGAAATGAGTGTGGAGGGAGAGTTAGTAGAGAAAGTATGAAGGATGGAGTGAAGAGAGAATTGAGTGTGAGGATAGAAATGAGTGTGGAGGTAAGGTGTAAGGTAAGAAAGGATGGAGCAAGGAGAGAAATGAGTGTGGAGGGGGAGTAGGAGAGAAAGTATGGAGTATGGAGGTAGAGTGTGAGGAGAGAAATGAGTGTGGAGGGGGAGTAGGAGAAAGTATGGAGTATGGAGGTAGAGTGTGAGGAGAGAAATGAGTGTGGGAGGATAGGAGAGAAAGTGCGAATTGTGGAGGTAGTGTGAGAGGAGAGAAATTGGAGTGGAGGTAGGGTGTAAGGAAGTAGAGCACCCATCTAGGAATTGCAAGGTTACAGGTTCAATACCATTCCCCAATTACTCAGTGCATGAGTAGCACAGGTTTGGTAATCTGATCTGTGTGGTTAAGTTGGGAGCTGACGGTAGGTGTGTCGCTCCACCTCAGAAAAAAAACAACCTTCTGGGTCTGGGGATAGATTCTCTCTCTGTTCAGCTGATACCGAGAATAGGTCACTCTGTGCAATATTGTGCACTGGTGAGTCTCTGTGTTTAATGTGCACATGCAGTTCATCAGATATGTTTTAGTCATAGGGGGGGGGAGATTATCTTGCTTAAGCCAGCTACCCCCATTCTGCCAGGCAAAAAAGAAATGTGGGATAAAGTTGAAAAATAAGAAGGGTCATTAAAAGAAAATTCCTGGACTTATCGAATGCTAATAATTTTTAAACAGATCTATTTGACCTACCATGGGACTACCATTCTGAGTCCGCCCTGGGGCGTTAGAATGCACTGACTGCAGAGGGTAAGACTCCCCCAATGGGTGCTAGAAGGCAGTGGCTGAGAGTCTACATGTCCAGGGAATGATGTTAAACTCTATCTGATGGTGAGGTTCCAGTTTTTGAGGTTTTTGGAATGTAGAGCACCCCTCCATCACCATTGCTCCCTGGTCCACTCTGAGCCGGACGGTAGTACCTGTTAGGGTCCTATCTATGTGTTAAATAGAAAAATGTATTTATAAAGATTGAGTATCCATTAAGAATGACTTTATTTCAAAACTTTATCGATATTAAATGACCCACTGAGGTTGATATGCCGTAAAACAAATGAAACCAAACCATTCTGAGTCAGAGTAGACTTGGGAGTAATGGCAATGAAGGGGTACTCCACACTCCACAGAGCCTCACTACTGAATACAGTTTAGTGTCTTGCACTATTTTTTTAAGGGTAGTTTACTTTCAGAATAGGAGCCTCATCATCAGATGCAGTTTAGTGTCATACTGTTATAGGTGATACACCCTTAAAGACTAATGGAATGCGCCGACAGGTTACTATAAATAACAGGGATAATTGTGGCTTAGCAGTAAGCCAATGCGAGTATGCCAATAACTCTGTTCGTCGGACGTAATTTCCACATCTCTCTATTGTATTTGTCTACTTTCTGTTAATACATTTTTCTACATTTGTTACCCGTCGTTTTGTTCTTATTTGACCCCTTAAAACCTCACAACACATACCCTGGACACCTCTGTAAGGGTGGGGGTATTACCTCTTTGTGGTGGATATAGTCAGTGTATTCTAAACCCAGCCAACAGGGTGAGCAGTGAATTAAACAAAAATAAATTACTAAAGCAGAAATTAATATTTCTTATCAAAATTTAGAAACCAACATTTTTTTTTTAATTTTCTAAAAAATTATTTAGATTTTTCTATTGTAGTTAATTTGATAATTTATCATTGGAGAAGCGGATTTGTTTCTTTTTAAAGCAAACAAAAAAAACAAAAAAACAAGAGAAGTAATATATAAAAACAAAACAAAAAAAGAACAAAAAAAAATATATATACAAACTACAGCTGTAGACATAGACAGAATTGGAAGATAAAAATACTTATTTCTGAAAATGTTATATTTAAAAGAATCTTTTCCTTTTCTATTTTATTTTTTTATTTAGGAATTTTATTTCTTCCTTTCTGTTTTATTTTACTTATAAAAATTCCTGAACGTATATCAAGAAATTTCCTATAGCTTCTGCAAGGCACCTCTACAGAGGTTCTTTTTAAGTAGATCAGAGATCCACAATCTTATGCCTGTGGGTGCCTGTTAGCCATTTTGCATGCGCCTGATACAATGGTTACCATTAATTAATTATTGGGCTGATCAAGGTTTTAGTCATTTTTTAAAAATGTGCCAGACTATAACATTGTGGTTAGCGAGTTTGAACCCCAGTCATGCTATTACATTTACTTTTGTATTAATTCTCTTAGGAAAAGTATGAACCCCCTGATCACTCAGCTACTGTTCTTCTTCAAGCTTTGGCATTAAATAACCTACAAAGATTGATATGCCTTTAAACAAAGAAACCAAACCAAAGGTTGTAGAAAAAATATTCTAAAATTATTTGTATATATATATATATATATATATATATATATAGTGATCAAACAATGTGTTTGAAATGGCGATCGAAAATTTGGGGAGATTATGTGCTTAATTAAAGTCATACCTAATTTATTAATTAAGTAAGTAAAGTCAACGGGCAGCCTAAAATCAGCCAGTCAGCGAGGGAGTCGATCCCCTTTTCAAAGCGCTAGACAACGAGATTGTTTTCATCTGAGAGCGCCACAATCAGCTCCTTACTTTAAAGATCCCTGTGCTACTCATACGCTGAGTTGGCGAGGACCGGTATCGAATAAACCTTGTGGTTTCTAGCCGAACGCTCTTACCGACTGAGCTATTAAATAAATTAGGCGTGCATTCGGTTTAAATTTAAAGCGTAAACAAATCAAGAAAAAGTCGATCTCTATATGTACATTTTCAGCCTATTAGGCCTCATCAGCAGAGCTATAGACAGGGCAGTGCTTTGTGTGTGATTCGAACCCTACCTTTCAGGCTGACACATTGTTTGATCACTTCATACTGTCATGCCATAAATCACCCAAAAAGTGTGATATATATATATATATCACATATATATATATTTACCAACCCCTCCACATGAGCAGGATGTGACACAAGGTCAATTTCTTAAGTGGGGTTTAACAGGTTTGAATCCAGAATTTTTCCTTCTCCTAGACTGGTTGCCTAGCCTAGGTTAAAGAATCCAATCTGCTCTGCTATTTACCCATAGCTGGAGAGAGAATAGTTGGATGCATAGCACCATGTGAAATGCAAACAGCCACGTCCAGGATTTGAACTTGTCTCACCGATTCCACTTCCTACGATGGTAACCATTCACCACCAGAGCCTGGTTTTGACATTTAGAGTTGAACTCTGATCAAGGGGTTGGAAATTTTTGGCACAATGTGTTTTTATTTCAGCCTTTAACTCTTTGGGTGCACCATATTTCTGTCCATTTTTCCCCCTCAAAAAAGAATGTAACTGTTAAATTTACAAGCAGCAGATGCTGGAAAAAAAAAAATTCATTAATCATTGTCAAAAAGTTTAATTTTAAATCTGTTGTCATGATTGGGTATTGAATGTCAAATTACTATATTTTTTCATCTGGTAAACTTACTTTTTTCATGAAAATATAACTATTAATTTTGTATGTTTTTATGTTATTATAAAGAAATGTGTTTTTCAGATAAGAGACAAAATTAAAATATAAAAATTGTTATTAAAACTAGTAAAAGTATGAGCACCCTGGGTGCAAGTATTTAAGTTTTAATGTAATAGAATATCATATTGAATTAGAAAGATTGACAAAACTAAACAAGAATGAATATAAAAATATTACCCTTATTTTAATGTTATTTTTATTGATTTCTATATGAAATGATATATAGGATTGCTTTTAATACGTTTGAGAATAACATGATAGTATTAGAAATCAGTAATAGCAAATAATTATTTATCAAACCCAGTTTTGTTAAAATCATTATGCAAATTATTCCCACCATATTCTTTGCAAATCTTTATTTCTTAGAAGTGTATAACACATATTTTAGGATTTTAAATGCATTAATAATATAAGATTATCTATAGAGTAGATAATGACTATTTCATAATTCTTGAGAATATAACTTAAATAACTGTGACGTCAGTGGTAACATAGTCTCAGTTACAGATGTTGTATACTCTCTTTCCTTCTTTCTTTCTTCTATTCTTCTATCTCTTCTAGCGTCTTCTGGACTTTGTCTTGGGGACTTTGTGTCTGGTCTTCTATTGGGGATTTCTCTTCATCAGAAGCCCTGTGTCATTGGTAGTTTTTAGATAATAACACAAGACTTCGATTTAACTTAGATCATATTTTATTCTGAAATCCCCACCAGACTACCTGCGCAGATTGAGTCAGCCGCGTGCATAACACGACTTACCACCGACTAAAAATCTCTTTCTAATCTAAACCGGAAGAGGGTCTTCTCCACCGATTCTCACGGTATCCACCGGAAGGATCAGGATGAGGTCAAGCCTTGTCATTCAATCCTTCAAGGCCGTGGCTGAACTTATAACAGCCATTTTGGTTTCTACACTACTGTACATAAGTATTAGGAATCTAATAATTATGTAACACAGACAGTTACATAATCTCCATTATAATAAGATAGTTTTGATGGGAAAGGTTTTATTTTTAGATTAGTGGATCGTGCTCATTTTTAAACAAATGTCTTAGACAAATCTTGGAAGCAGCACCTCACAAGGAAGCAGCTGTATGGACCACTTGCCTCCTATCACACAAACCATCAGAGTAAGATGAAAAAGACATGCTGGACACTGCAGGAGAAGCAAGGATAAACTCATTAAGGGGTGTTCTCCTGTGGACACCTGCACATGGACACACCAGTGTAGGCTAACCAGCAAAAATCTACATCAGTCAGCTCTGTGTAGATTTTGGATGCTGTGTGGAGGACCTACAAGGGGCGATGGCTGATAGGGATGGCAACTAGTGATGGTTGGATAGAGAGAGAGCCAGCATGACGTGATGATGATGATATTTAATATACAATTATTTTTTTATATCTGTAATTATGTTCCTTTTCTATCTATACATATATAAAGATCAGTTTGTGTGTATGTATGTTCCGGAAGAAACTATGGAAATAAAACAACTAACGGCAAAGTAAATATATATACACATTCACGATCAACAGATCTTGGTTTTTGAGCAAAAATAATGAAGGTTTGATTTATATTTGTGAAGATAATTAAAAAAGAAAATTTAAATGATAACAGCATTGAATTTTTTTACATTTAATATTCTAGATAGTAGGCATTAATTTTTCTTTTCAGACTGTTTTTTACATCGGGATTTTACTGGGGCATACTACGAGGATCCAACTCGCGATTCAATGATAATGGATCTGTGAGACTAACTTTTTTAACTCTCCCATTACCCAGTCAACCCTGGATATCCACTTCTAGTTAATTATAAACCTGCTTTGGCTTTTTCCTATCCTGTTAGTGAGGCTTAGGATATGCTAATTGCACCCTTTCCATGGTATATAACACTAAACTGTATTCAGTAAAGAGGTTCCAATTCTAGAACCCTGGGGAGTGTGGAGTCACCACTTTATTTCCATTACTCCCAAGTCCACTCCTACCCAGAATGGTAGTGCTTGTTAGGGTCCCATCTATGGGTCATATAGATTGGTTAGAAAATCATTAGTATTAGAATCTGATATTAGTATTAGAATCTAATACTAATTATACTAATTTAGATAGGAATTGTTGAAAGTATATAACTGCATAGAGGTGCATGGTGTAATGGTTATTGTCGACCCGAGTTCAAATCATGGACGAGGCTGTTTGCATTTCACATAGTGCATGCCTTGGGAAAGGTATGGATCCATATAATCTCCCTCCAGCTATGGGTAAATAGTAGGGTAGACTGGGCTCTTTAACCTTGGTTAGGTAACCAGTCTAGGAGAAGGAAAAATCAGAATTGAAACCTGTTAAACTCCGCTTAAGAAATTGCCCTTGTGTCACATCCTGCTCATGCGGATAGGTTGGTAAATATATAACTGCATAGATTATTTGCATTAGATAGGGGCCCATCTGTGGGTTGTTGTTGTTATCCTTTCGTCTACTAAAGATGATGACGTAGTGTCCACCTTTTTTTTCCTACTTCTTTTCTCTTTTTTTTTTAATCTGCAACCACGTGAGTGGCTGAATAGACTAATTTTTGAATGGCAATCTCTGGTGCAGTGACTGCAAACAATTTGGCTGCCCAGGTCAAATGTCTTCGTTATGTCTATGAATGCAGTGTAGAGTGGCATCTGCTGCTTTAGAAATGTACAAGACATGTCCAACCACTGAAGTAAATTTATTTGCATCTATGGGTTAAATAGATAAAAAATGTATTTTTAAAAATTGAGTACCCATCAAGAATGAATAAAACAAAATATCTTTGGTATAAAATAACTCAACAAGGGTTGACATGCCGTAAAACCCAACCACCCAAGTCATGCAACCATAGAATAGTACTGACACAGCTACAATATTTTCAAATTGTATTTCGTTCAAATAATAAGCAACTTTACATTTCCTTGTTTGTTAACGTTTCTTTAGGAGTTTTACTCTCAGTCGGGTGGAGTTTGTGTGGAGCAGCTAAATTTGACTTGCCAAAAATATATGATGGACAGGTGTGACAAAAATATAAATTGAACTATCAAAATATTTTTGGAGATGTCTGAAACTTCCAAACAAATTTTAAATGATCAAGAAATAAGATTTTGAAACTTTGAATTGTACTTTTTGTATACTGTCTGCATTTTTTTTCTTTTTTTAATTTAAATTTTTTTTTAATTAAAAGACAAAAAAAAAGTTTTGATATGAATGTAGAGGTAGTCTCAAAAAGACATTTCAAATTGAGAGAAATCAAAAAACTTGTGATAATTGAAATGTGGGAAATATTTTAGGCTTTTCCAGATGTACAATTTTTTCACCTCTCCAAGTGAATATATATATATATATATATATATATATATATATATATGATTGACAATATTTTCCTAAAATACATATTTTTACACTCAGTTGCACATATTTACAAATTTATGAATGTGTATGTAAATATGTGAGTCCTTCTATTAATTCATGTGTATGTCTGTATGTATATATGTATATATATATATATTATATTATATATATGTATGTGTATATATTATATATGTATGTGTATATATTATATATGTATATGTATGTGTATATATATATATATTTTATATATATAGCCCCATTTTATTCATCCCAACATTTTTGCATGTGTATATGTGTGCACATATATATTTTTTCTTATTATTTATCTATGCACATGTACACAAACATATTCTCTCTGTCTCTGTCCCACTCTGTTTCTCTGTATATATATATATATATATATATATATACATACATACATACATATATATATAATAGTAATAGTAGAAAAGAATTATGGTTCTACCAAAGTTTTAATCTACATGATCTCATCAGGACCTTACCTTATACTTTACCGCCCTGAAGTCATTACTCAAACTGAGATAAACATATTTTCCTTTATCTCAGTTTAGCTAAGTAATAACTTCAACTAAATAAAGTTATAGGATAGGGTCCAGATGAGATCGTGTAGATTGAAACTGTGGTAGACCCATAACTATTTTGTACTATTTCTAGCAGGGACCTGTGGATATACCACAGTATGATAATTTAATCATTACGATGTGTGGTACATTTTAATTAAGAGCTATTGCATTTGTTCAATATGTAAAAAGTTTGATAATCTTAATTCAACTCTCTCTCTCACTCTTTTTTTTTTCCTTTTTTCATTTTCTCATTTTGTTCAATTGAAACTGATTAGTATTATCATTTCCATGTGCTTACCCCTCTCTCTATCTTTCTCCTACTCTCTTTCTTTCTTATATTTTTTCAGTGTAGTATGTCCATTTTCTTCCCTTTCTTTCTTTATAATAAAAATGGAATGGTCCATTATCTAGCTGAGGTGATGACACTTATAAGATTATAAGAATTTGGTGGATAAGCAATATCAGATAATCAGGATTTACATTTTTGATGATTAGTATGGTCTCATTTTTAACCAGAGGGTGTTGCAAAATGATAACAGTTGGAAGATTAAGGAACAAGAGTATTTAGATAAAGATTATAACTCTATGGTTATGATATATTGAGCACTCTTGGATAAATTATTAATGCCACTGCAATCGAAAAGTTAAAGCAGCAATTGCACACATATATATATATATATATATATATATATATATACAGAAAGAAAGAAATATATATGCATGTAAACACAATCATATATATATATATATATATAGAGAGAGAGAGAGACATAGAGAGAGAGAGAGAGAGAGAGAGAGAGAGAGACATAGAGAGAGAGAGAGAAAGAGAGATAGATAGATAGATAGATAGAGATAGCAAGAAATAAATATATATGCATGTAAACACAATGATATATATATATATATGTATATATATATAAAGTGTATAGCCTATATGATCTAATAAAACAGACATTCATATTTTTCTTATATATATATATATATATATATATATATATGGGTATATAATTTGTTATATATATAGCTGATTCAATAAATGTTTTTCCTTTTAGTGTATGGGTATGTGTATATAAATATATATATATATATGGTATGATTATGTGTATATGTAATTATGTAACCA
>CM042153.1:69681832-69719332 GCA_023376005.1 Doryteuthis pealeii
TACTACTAACACAGCTCAACCCCTTTTTATCATATGGGTGTTAGAAGGCGGTGGCTGTGGGTCTACATGTCCTGGGAATGACGTTAAACTCTATCTGATGGTGAGGTTCCAGTTTTGGAGGTTTGGGGAATGTGGAGCACCCCTTCATCACCATTGCTCCCTGGTCCACTCTGACCCGGAGTGGTAGTACCTGTTAGGGTCCCATCTATGGGTTAAATAGAAAAATGTATTTATAAAAAAATTGTATTATCCATTAAGAATTGATTTATTTCAAAACTTTATCGGCATTAAATGACCCACTGAGGTTGATATGCCGTAAAACAAAACAAACCAAAACCAATAACACAGCTCAATTCCAACAGGTAAACTCAACCAAACAGAAGCCAAAGAATTATAAATATTATATAAATATTATATAAATAAATATTATATAAAGAATTATAAAGAAGAATTATAAATACTCTATAAATAGTTGGAGGCACGTGGTGTAATGGTTAGAGTCGCAGGAAATGGACTTGTCGACCCAAGTTCAAATCCTGGAGGAGCACTAATACCCTTGAGAAAGTGGAGTTTAACAGGTTTGAATTCAGAGTTCTTCTCTTTGACTGGTTACCTAGCCAAGGTCAAAGAGTGCAGCCTGCCCTACTATTTACCCATAGTTGTAGGGAGAATAGTTAGATTCATACCTTTCCCAAGAGTATTAGCACTATGTGAAATGTAAACAGCTTCTTTCAGAATTTGAACTTGGTTTGCTATGTTCATTTCTCCTGCCGATAACCATTACACGATGAGCTTCTCTACAAACATAAAAAGTACTTGATGATGAAGGCATGAGGTAAAAAGGAGATTGATATTATCCGTCAGCCTATAGCTACCCCAGACTGTTCCTGTCTATCTTGTCTGTTTCTTTCTGATTTCTATCTCAGACTTTTCCTTCCTCTCAGTCGATCTCTTCCTATTTCAAATATTGGCTGAATAAATCATTTTTTTCACATGTTTGTTCATACATATATATATATATATATACTAGCAAATATATGCACCCTCCGGGTGCAAGTATTTAAGTTTAAATGTAATAAAATATTAGATTAAATCAGAAAGGCTAATGAAACTAATTAAGAATTCAAATAAAAAGATTTGAAACGGAGGGGGTATAATCGGAAAATAGAACAACCAAAACTTACTCTTTCATCACTTCCGTTTTTCAATGCTAAATTTTCCTAATTTAACTATTTAGTTAAAATAGGAAGTAAAGAATAAAATTACAGTTATTTCTTCTTGTTAATGAATTTCTTTTAGGATGTATTGAAGAGATTTTTACTCATATTCATTAAGATAAAACCAAACAATTAGAAATCAATAATACCAAGCACATTTTTATTAAAATCAGTTTTTTTAATATCAATATGCAAATTAGCTTTACGTTTACACTGAAAACTGGTATTTTGTTGTATATATAAATACAATTGCATGTTATTAGTATTTAGGTAAGGCCAACAGTATTAATAATGTCAAACAGTTTTATTATTAATTGCAGTTTAAATAGAAATAGAATCACGAAGAATGTGATGTAAATAACTAAGGGAATTGTGACTTGAAGTAGTAATAGAGTTTCGGTTACAGACAGAAAAACACACAATCTCCATTATAATAAGATATTAATAATGGAGATTCACTTCCGGTTTTTGTCTGTAACAAAAATTACGTCACTGCTTACGTCACATTACCCAAAATTGTCATAACAGAGTAAATACACTCAAAATTTGAACATGCAACATTAGACAGGCCTCATTGTTTTTAAAACAAGTTTTAATAAATGCATGACTGGTATTATATATCTATATATAGTTTGTTTTATTTTAATACATATTCAAAGTTTACATTTCAAATTGTTTTATTTTTTATGTTTTTCATCTTTAATGAATTTGATGATTTTACTTACTTAGGGTACAAACTTGCTGACATTGAATTTTTTACTCCCACCCCTCAGGCAATATGTTTCAAAATCTATTTTTACATCGCGGGTGTTTTTTTATTTTGTACTAGTATATATATATATATATATATATATATATATATATATCGTCGTGTAATAAAGTCACTAGATATTAACCTACTCTAAACAAATCATAAAATCTAAGAAGTTCGTTTAGTGTAGGGGTTATGAGATCGGCCTGTCAGCTTGGCAGTCCGGTTTCAAATCACGCACAGGGCGGTCTTCCGATCTATAGCTCTGCTGATGAGGCCTAATAGGCCGAAATGTACATACAGAGATTGATTTTTCTCGATTTGTTTAGCCATACATTTAATAGGTATTCCCGCCTAATTCATTATTAATTGATTAATTTTCAAAATTAGGTACGACTCCAATTAAGCACTTATTCTCCCAAAAATTATCGGCAAAAAGCCATTCTAAACAAACCTTGTTTACATATATATATATATATATATATATATATACATCCTTTCGGTGTAAGTATTTAAGTTTTAATGTAATGAAACTAAATTAGAAAGACTAACAAAATTAAATAAGAACTCATATAAAAAGATTACACTTATTTTAATTATATTTTAATTGGTTTCTATATAAAATCATTCCTAGAATTGATTTTAATACATTGGAGAATGAAACAATAATATTAAAGATCAATAACACCGGGTAATATTTCTCTGAATGTTTGAGATGAGGCTTGATGATTAATTAGTATTATCTGCATTATTCAGATTATTGTCCTCATCTTTATTGTTATTTGTACAACGTTTCGGCCAATATACCTTCCGGCCTTCTTCAGGTATTTCTTTTCGGACTCGGGAACCTTCTTTTCGAACTTGGAAACTTTCTTGTCGTAATCAGGAGCTGGAACTTTGAACTTAACCCTTTATACAATCCATGGGGGGTATCCTGTTCTCATTCCGCTAACCATAGCTGGGGTAGGAGTTGTGTTAATTATTTTTCTATGTTACTGCCGCTACTCAGGATTGAACCCGAAATCCAGAGATAACTGTCTCTTAGAACTGTCTTAACCTAACTACCTTTTATCCACTAGGCCATGTGTCCAATTATATATATATATATATATATATGAATTTCATTTCACATATATATATATATATATATAACCTAACTACCTTTTATCCACTAGGCCATGTGTCCAATTATATATATATATATATATATATATATATATATATAATTTCATTTCATATATATATATATATATATATACGTATATTTCATTTCATATATATATATATATATATATATATATATATATATATATATATATATTATATTCATATATATATATATATATATATATATATATATGTGTGTGTGTGTGTATTTCATTTCTGTCTATAAAGTATTGAAGTCCTTAGTTTAATCAAAGTTGTGGTTTATATATAGTGTTTTAATTTAAAGTGAAAAAAAAAAAACAAATTTTCACAAAAAAAAAAAGAAACAAAATAAAACAAACTCTGTTGCTTCTTAACAGAAAATAAAATACACACAAAAAAAACAAAACAACAAATAATCATAACACATTTTTTTTTCTGCCTAATTCAATATTGATGTTGTTTTTTTTCTTATCTTATTTTTCTAGACACAGAATACAAAATTCTTTGAAAATATTTCAATACTCACTAAAATGATAATTCTTATTTCTAAGTTCAACTGTTTTGATATTTTCATTTTCAATTCTTCTGGGAATGAAAGGAATTTTAAATCTACTGAACGGTTTCCTTTACTGGTCACTAATTTTGACTGTTTATCGGTTCATTAAGGGGCTGGTTTACTTCAGTTGGTAGAGCATCTACCTTGGAACCACAAGGTTCTGGGTTTAATACCAGCCCTCGCCAACTCAGCGTATGAGTAGCAAAGGGATCTGTGCAGTATAGTGAGGAGCTAATGGTAGTTTTGGCACTCCACCTCAGATGCTAAAATAATCTACTTGGTCTAGTGCTAGTGAAAAGGGTATAGACTCCCTCACTGTCTGGCTGATACTGATATTAGGCTGCTCTGCAGACTTTACTTTTTAACGAGCCAGTTTAGCTCAGTTGTGAGAGTATCTACCTTTGAACTGCAAGGTTCCAGGTTTGATACTGGCTTTTGCCAACTCAGCACATGTGTAGCACAGCTCAGATCTGTGCAGTAAAGTAGGGAGCTGAATTGTTTTCTTTACTGGTCACCATTTTGGACTACGCATCTGACTCAGAATCATGCAAGCCAGCCTTAATTTATTTTACATATGCCTTAATACAAAATAACCCAACAGGGGTTGATGTGCCCTAATATCCAACCAACCAAACGTTGTTGTACTAATTGCCACTTTTTAACTATTAACTTTTTCCTCGAGTATAGAATCAGTGTTGATTATCTTTCTTCCAGATCTCAGGCATCTGGCTCAGAATCATGCAAGCCAGCTGTAATTTATTTAGCATATGCCTTAATACAAAATATAAAACAAAGCCTTTTGTTTAATGTGGAGAATTGATAAAAAAAACAAAAAAACAACACAAAAAAAACCTACCTGACCTGAATTCATTTGTCTCAGTTCGAACAAACCAAAGAATTAATGAAATAAAATGTTTTGATGTAAACAGCAAAAATGGCGATATTAATATGAATGACTATCAGGATCTCAATCAATGTTTAACATAAAAGATGTTTCCCGTGTCTACACTCGTACACTGTAGATTTCTGTGTCTGGTTTTGCAGAAAAGTAATTCAATTAAGTCTCTATCTCTGTTTGTGGTTTTAATTATTATTTGTTGAATGCAATTAAGAGAAAAGGTGATAATAGGCTGCTTTTAATATTTCTTTGATTTTCAGGTAATTTGGAAGTGGAAAACAGAAGTATTAAACTTAGACCCATTAATATCACCAACGTTTCTTAGCAATTCCTTGTCTGCACAAACACGCAATTTTAAAATACAAGTATTTTAACTCTGAATAGATTAAAATAGTATTTAGTAAGCTTTAATACGTTATGGGAACCACACAGGAGTCCCCGAGATGTAGTGGCTAAAGTACTGAACTACAGCATTGTATTTGTTTGAATTTTTGAGACGAGACTTGATAATTTGTATTATTTGAATTTTTCGGACTGTTGTCCTCATCTTTTGTGTTATATACACAGCATCTTGGCTTATGTGTCCTACAGCCTTCTTCTGGTGTTCCTGGTAGAAATTTTGAGATGAGGCTTGATAATTTGTATTATTGGTATTTTTTGGGCTGTTGTCCTCATCTTTGTTGTTATATGCACAATATCTTGGCCGGTGTACCCTTTGGCCTTCTTCAGGTGTTTCTGGTTGATTTTCTGAGATGAGGCTTGATAATTTATATTATTTGGACTGTTCTCCTCATCTTTATTGTTATATACACAACATCTCAGCTGATGTGCCCTCCAGCTTTCTTCAGGTGTTTCTGGTCAAATTTTTTAGGTGAGGCATGATAATTTGTATTACTTGAATTTTTCGGACTGTTGTCCTCATCTTTATGTTATACTCAACATCTTGGCTGATGTGTCCTCTAGCTTTCCTTAGGTGTATCTGATCAAATTATAGAGATGAGGCTTGATAATTTGTATTATTTGGATTTTTCAGACTGTTGTCCTCATCTTTATTTTTATATGCACAAAATCTCAGATGATGTGCCCTGGTCTTCTTCAGGTGTTTCTGGTTGAATTTTTGAGATGAAACATGATAATTTGTATTATTTGTATTATTTTGACTGTTGACCTCATCTTTATTGTTATGTACACAAAGTAACACCTGAAGAATGCTGGAGGTCATATCAGCCGAAACATTGTGTATATAACAATAAAGATGAGGACAACAGTAAAAAGATCCAAATAATACGTACAACATTGTAGTAAGTGAGTTCAAACTCCAGTCATGTCTATTACATTCACTTTCAGACTAATGCCCTTGGGGAAGGCATGAGCCTCATCACCAACCATATATGGTTTAAATAGTACCACTACTGCTCTTCTACAAGGATGACTTTAGCATTGAAAAAGCCCCACAAATGTTGCTATGCCATTAAACACAGAAGCCAAACCAAATTTGCACAAGAATGCTGCGTGCCGTTTTGAACAAATCCTGGAAATAGCACTTCACAAAACGATAAAATAGCGGCTAAATTTGCAAATTGTCATCAAAATTAAAACGGAAACTTATTTGGTGGTGATCTATGACAGTTTACCTACAGTGTATGAATTAACTTTTTTGCGAATTGGGTTACGGTTTAGGGGTTTGGGAATTAAGGTTGTTTTTAATTATGTATTGCTTAAAAAAAAAAAATTACTATACATTTAATTAACCATTGAAATTAATTATTGAATCCAACGGTAGACACATTAGTCCCAGTTGTTTGTGTTAGTATTGCAATATATAATTTCAATTAAACTTGGTTTAAAAGAAATTATTTTTCAACATTAAATGTATGGTAATTCGGGTTTTTTTCTTGTTTTTAAGCAATACGTAAATAAAAATAACCTTAATCCCCAAATCCCTAAACCATATCCCAATTCGCAAAAAAGTTCATTCATACACTGAAGTTAATCTGTCATGGATCACCACCAAATAAGTTCCTGTTTTAATTTTGATGACGATTTGCAAGTTTAACCAAAATAGCTACTGTTTTGTGAAGTACTGCTTCCAGGACTTGTTTAAAACAGTATGATAGGAGGTAAATGGCTCCTATTATACAAACCATCTAAGTAAATTGAACAAGACATGTTGAGCAGTTCTGGAGAAGTAATGAACTCATAAGTGACATTCTCCTGTGGACTCCTACACGTAGACACAACAGTGTACGCTATTGGATGCCGAGTTGATGACCTGCCATATATATATATATATATATATATATAGTAAACTACAGACACGTGTTTCGAGGTATCATCTCTCATCAGTGCAGTTATACCGTTTTTAGCAGCTACCTCTGGCCGGGTTTGAGACCCGAACAAACTTTCGCTCGCCAATCCTCTTACCCATACAGCCACAGTCAGCTGCCAAGTATAGCAAGCTATTTAATCGCTACATTTCTAAGCGGAAATGAACTCACCTAGAGGTCTCAAACTTTATGTAAACAAAGTGAGTCTTAGCTGTACGCCGAATACGGTGAATTTTGCAATTAAATCCCTTCTAAATAAAGTGCTCAACCGAAATTGGGAGTGTATAATATATATATATATATATATATATATATTATAATCTCTTCAATTTAAAAATACATTTTTTCCTTGTTTATTTCCCTGTGCTTTGATAATGGGCCAGTCCATTTCCAAATACATTTATACCTACATTAACAAAACAATCCAGATGAATTTAACCAGAAAATGGTTTCTAATAAATGAATGGATTGGTCACATTTGAAAGTTTTCTTAAAATAATTTTTTGTGACTTTTTTCCAATTTTTTTTTTATTCTCATATTTTCTCCTGAAGATGACCAAAGGTCGAAACTAGTAGAGAACTATTAAAAAATAAATAACATAAAAATATTCCTATAAAAATATTCCCGTTTGTCTTATCACTTTTTGTTTATATACACACACACACACACACACACACACACAGATTATATATATATATATATATATATATATAGATCAAAATATTCATAGTATGTATCCTATATATATGATATGTTGATGTTTCATTCTTTTTTGTTAAACCATTTTCATAGCGATTAATAGCAGATGTTAAAAGGTTTCATACCCAAAAACTTTCCAAATGTATTTTACAAAAGTTTTTCACATTTTTATATTCACTTATTTAATTTATCTACATTTTCCTCTAATATCTATATATAAAAAAAAATTGTCGGGGTGGCCTAAAGTCAGTATCGGCCAAATCAGCGAGGGAGTCTATTCCCTTTTCAATAATGCTAGACCAAGGAGATTGTTTTTGCGTCTGAGGTGGAGTGTCGCACCTAACATCAGCTCCTTACTTTACTGCACAGATCCCTGTGCTACTTATACACTGAGTTAGCGAGGACCGGTATCGAACTAGGAACCTTGTACTTTCTAAGCGAATGCTCTATCGGCTGAGCTTACCCAGCCCTCCTATATATATATATATATATATATATATATATATATATATTAATAAAATAATAAAATGAATGAAAAACCTTTAGGTATTCATCAAATGATAAACTCATTTCTGCTTGTTGGCCTTGCCAGATTTGACTGCAAGGTGAATAAAAAATAAAAAAAGCTTCAAAATAATTTTTTTTAAATTGCTTACATATATGTATATATATATATACACACACATAAATAAATAAGATTCAGTGCTCTTATTTAATTGTAGCTTGTATAACCCAAGATTTATTCATTGATTTTTCTCCAAAATTAATTTTGTTTATTCAGTATTGTTGATTATGAATCTACAACTGGATACTTGTGTTTACTTGGTCATAATTTGTGCACTCTGCAATTATATATCCGTCTTTTTTAATGTCACATGATTAGACGAGTGATGGGGTTGGAGAAGAAGAAGAAGAAGAGTTGAAACTACAAGTAGATAGTGTTTTCTACTCTAATAAGTTTATTCTCCTGTCTTGTTGGTCAGCACTAAAAATAAATTTTCAGCAGACAAATGAAGATTTAAATGAAAATTATTTTCTTTCTTTCTTTCTTTCTTTCTTTCTTGTTGGTCTCCCGTAATAAATCTGAAGATTAATAAAGATATTGTTTTGATATTAGGTTCTTTATAACATTTAATATTTTTTTGTTTGTTTGTAAATTTTTTTTGGGGGGGGGGAGAAGAAAGAAAGAAAGAAAACAATCTAAAGGAAATAATTATCCATCAGAACTTAAAAAATTTTTTTTTTTTTTTTTTTTTAGGAAAAAAAAGTGTTTTAAAAAAATCCTAAGAATCAAATGTACAATCAATTTAGTTGATAATTAATGTTGATTAATGTTTGGTCTTTGTCAGGGTTGCGCAAATCTTAATTCATTCAGAAATTCATTCGTTTTTAAAATAAGAATTTGCTTTTCATTCTTTATTGAAATATTCCTTCTTTATCCATGTAATTTCATTCCTTATTGAAAGATTCTTAGTTTCATTTGTTTTCATTCTTTATTGAAATGGAGTGGTATTACCTGTTAGGGTCCTATCTATGGGTTAAATAGAGAAACGTGTTTATAAAAAAAATTTGAGTATTCATTAAGAATGACTTTATTTCAAAACTTTATCGGCATTAAATGACCCACTGAGGTTGATATGCCGTAAAACAAACCAAACCAAACCAAACCAATCTTTATTGAAACATTTTTTCTTTGCTCTTGTAATTTCATTCCATCGTTTATAAAAAAAAAATTCTTTCATTCACTTTCCCCATTTGCTTTTTTTTTTTTCATTCATTATCTTTTATTTTATTTCTTTTTCATCTTAATGCATTGTCTTTCTGTTGTTTTCATTCTTTTTTTCATTCAGTTTTTCATTTTCATTATTGCCTGACTTGTCTTTTTTTTTTTTTCATTAATTTTTATTTTCATTTTTACGAGAGGTGCTGAAAATTTCTTATCTTAACCAATTAAGCAACCTTAATGAACACAAACATAACTTTTTAAGGGTTATAAGTTATCAAATTTTATTCATTGAGTCCTTCTCCTTTCCTTTTTTTTTTTTTTTTTTTTTTCTTAATTTTTATTGAATATACTAACCAGAATATACACCCACTGAGTGTAAGTATCTAAGTTTTAATGTAAGGAAATATATGTAATTTGAAATACTAACAAAGTTAGATAAGAACGCATATAAAAAGATTAAACATATTTCAATTACATTTTAATTGATTTCTATATAAAATCATTCATAAGGTTGATTTTAATATGTTGAAGAATAAAACAATAATGATAGAGATCAATATCAAAGGTAATTATTCATTAAACCCAGTTTTGGTATGCAAATTAACCACATGATTTACTATGTATTTATTTGCCTCAAAAGATATACAACACATATTGCAGGATTTTAAACCCATTAATAACAAGGGCTGTTTTGAGGCAAATCTGACCCAGATTTTCATAGAGACATCGTTAATATTTATTCTATGTATTAATGATTTTGGCTATAATCTAAATACTCATTGATAAACTTACACAATTCCTGAGGGTATTGTGATGTAAGCAGTGATGTAATTTCGGTTACAGACTGGCACCAAATCTCCATTATAATGAGATATATAGATAAACTTTGTGGAGACATGTGTTGCATACTGACGTTTCCACAGTACCAAATCGATCTAATGTTGTATACCCTTTCTTTACTTCTTTACTTCTAGTCGTCTCTTGTTCTGGCCGGCTTTGCTATTCTGATCGTCTAACATCTTGGTCTGGTCTCTTCTAAAGTCTGGACCTTCTTGCTATATTCCTGCTGGCTGGTTGTCCTGGATTCATTTCTTAGTCTTGTTACCAAGACATTCATCAACCACAAGAACATATTACTTATATAAACTTTTATTTCCTTAACTATACATTTCACTTAACTAAATATCTGACTAACATAGCGAGCGCGTGAGTTCCAGCCTTAGGCAGAGCACAAAATGGCCGCTGCTCTGCCTGACGTCCAACTGCAAACTGGGGACTCTGAAAAAGGTCCCACGTGACTTCACATATTTGGCGGGCTTCTGTAATTTTCCATAGAAGGACCCGGCCATGGTATGAAAGGGGTCATCCCCATAGAATTACAGGGGATTGACAATAATCTTATGCAACTGCATAGATTATGTAACACATGCAGTGTAATGGTTAGAGTCATAGGAAATTGACCCGGTGATGCGAGTTCATATCTTGGATTATGCTGTTTGCATTTTACATGATGCTAATACCATTAAATTTTTGGTATTTCTTTAACTTGTATCCTTTTTCAATACGGAGCAAATAGCTCAGTCGGTAGAGCATTCAGCTAGAAACCACGAGGTTCTTAGTTCGATACCGACCCTCACCAACTCAGCGTATGAGTAGCACAGGGATCTGTGCGGTAAAGTTAAGGAGCTGATGGTAGGTGTGGTGCTCCACCTCAGACGTAAAAAAAAAAACAATTGGTCTAGCACTAGTGAAAAGGGGATAGACTTCCTCGCTGATTGGCTGATATCGACTTTAGGCCACCCCGACGACTTTACTTTTTTACTTTATTAAACCTTAATAAAAGAGCATCTGGCATGTTTGAAGTGGATTTCCTTTATGAGAATAATCTAGGAGTAACTGATTTCCACTTGAAAACTTCCGAAACCACTTTAAACAGTATAGTCATTAACTTTATCTCCACCAGATGACCAGTCCTTTCAGTGAGGCTCAAAATATACCAACTGTATCCCTTACAGAAGGATAAGACTCACTCAAAAAAAGGGATGTACTAGGATGAAACTAAACTTCATCCTTTGGAGAGGCCCAAGTTCAGTAACATTGGGTAAGTGTGGAGTACCCCTTTGTTACCATTATTCCAAGATTCATTTTGACCCAAAATGGTACCACCCACTTAGGGGTCAAAACAGAGCTCTTTGAAAATTAATAGTATTAGATAGGAATATTTGAAACCATATAACTGTTTATATATTATTTACATTTGATAGGGGTACTTGAAACCATGTAATAGTCTGCAAATAAATTATTACCATTAAGTAGGAATAGTTACTTGATACCATAGATAGGAATATTTGAAACCAAATAACTGTGTGCAAAGTATATGTATTACTTGAAACTATTATATAACTGTGTGAAAACAAATTATTATTATCTAATAAATATAGGCAGATGAAACCATATAAATATGTTCAAATTATTTGTAAAAAATAGGAATACTTGAAACCATGTGATTGGGTTCAAATCATTTATTAAAAATAGGAATACTTGAAACCATCGGGTTGTGTTCAAATTATTTGTAAAAAATAGGAATACTTGAAACCATGGGGTTGTGTTCAAATTATTTGTAAAAATAGGAATACTTGAAACCATGGGATTGGGTTCAAATCATTTATAAAAAATAGAAATACTTGAAACCATCGGGTTGTGTTCAAATTATTTGTAAAAAATAGGAATACTTGAAACCATGGGGTTGTGTTCAAATTATTTGTAAAAAATAGGAATACTTGAAACCATGGGGTTGTGTTCAAATTATTTGTAAAAAATAGGAATACTTGAAACCATGGGATTGGGTTCAAATCATTTATAAAAAATAGAAATACTTGAAACCATCGGGTTGTGTTCAAATTATTTGTAAAAAATAGGAATACTTGAAACCATGGGGTTGTGTTCAAATTATTTGTAAAAAATAGGAATACTTGAAACCATATGATTTTTGTTCAAATTATTTGTATTAAGAATAGTTAGTTGAAGCTCTGATTGTTTACAAATAATTCTTATCATTAGTTACTTGAAACCATTTAACTGCATGCAAAAAAAAAAGGTTCTTTCTTTGTTTAATTGCATAACAAACTTGGTGAATTATTTAATGCCAAAGCCATCTTTGGATTAGAACAGTTGTGGAACTATTTAATCCATAGCATGGGGGAGTGAAAAGGATATTAGTCCGAAAGTGAAGGTATTGGAATGACTGGAGTTCAAACTCACTTACTATGATGTCACAGTTCTGCACATTAGCCACTACACCACTGGGATTCCCACCATAGCTGGAGAGAGAGGATTCATAGCTTTGCCAAGGATATTAGTTCAAAAGTTAATGTAATAGTTTGACTGGAATTCAAACTCGCTTACTATGATGTCACAATTCTGCACATTAGCCACTACACCACTGGGACTATGACCAGAACTCGAAAGGGCAATAAAAGAAAGCTGATCATAAGGCATGTACCTCTAAAAGTCACTGCAAATTATTTCTCTCTCATCCAGTCACATGTCAGTAATGTAATTAGCAGTGAGTATTAAAAGAAAATAGTTCTACAATTAAATTCGGAAATTTCTTCTTTTTTTTTGTTTATTTTTTCTTCAAATGCTTCTTGAATGTTACGAACAAGTTGCAGCACTGATGACGGTGAAAGTAGTTGTTCATTGAAAAATTAAGTTTTAGCAAGTATCACTAATTAAAATTTAAACACACACCAATTTACACCGTGCAATGGTTAATGAATCTCTAATTAAAGCCACCATGTTGACTAATTTCTCTTCAACATTTAAACCGTGTCATGTCGGCAGCACAAGAATTTCATGTGTCAATACAAAAAAGAAAAAAAAGAAACAAAAAATGAAGTAATTAAGTGTCACATTGTAAGAAGACGTAAGATGAAAGTTTTCTACATTCACAGGAAAGGGAGAAGATGAAAAGAGAGGAAAATGAAAAAAAATTAAAATTTGTCGTATTTAATATTTTTTTTTTTTTTTTTTTTTACTTTTCAAATTAATTTTATTATTTATTTTTGGTTGTTTTAATTTTTTTAAAGTAACATAATTGATATCTATTCATTAATTTTTGTTGTGAAATTTATTTAAAAAAATAAAAAAATAAAAATTAATAAATTGTACGAAGATTTTCAGGAAAGATAAACATGTCATTGCAAAATATAAGTTAATTCCATTTTTTTTTTTTCATGTTGAAGAAAAATTTATTATACATTTTTCACTTGACTCGTTCATTTTTTATCATTTAAAGAAATCTTTGTAACCTTTTTCTTTAAAATTCCATTTTCTTGGTTCAATTTCTTTGTATTAATTCTTTAATAGCAGGACCTGTTGATATAACACAGTATGATAATATGATTTGTATCATCTGGATTATTCAGACTATTGTCCACATCTTCATTTTTATCTGTACAACATTTCAGCAGATGTGCCCTCTGGCATTTCAGGTATTTCTTGTCAGACTCGGGAGCTTTCTCGAACTCGGGAACCATCTTTTTTGAACTGGGAAGGCCAGAGGGCACATCAACCAAAACGTTGTACAAATAACAATGAAGATGAGGACAATATTCCAAATAATCCAGATGATACAACTTATCAAGCCTCATCTCAAAAATTCAAAGAAATAGATAATTTAATTATTACAGCATTTGATATGTTTACTTAAGAGCTATTGAAAAGTAGTTCAATATGTAAAAAGTCTAATAATCTCTATTTAACTCTT
The DNA here is from genome assembly GCA_023376005.1 of Doryteuthis pealeii. Taxonomy (NCBI): domain Eukaryota; kingdom Metazoa; phylum Mollusca; class Cephalopoda; order Myopsida; family Loliginidae; genus Doryteuthis; species Doryteuthis pealeii. The sequence continues at coordinate 69,695,925 of CM042153.1, forward strand.
GCTCACTTTTTTTTTTCTTTCTGTTTTTTTTTCATCTTTTATTATGTTTCATTGAAACAGATTACTGTTATCCCTTTCACATGCATTCTCTCTATCTTTCCCCTCTCTATCTTTTTCTTCTTCAAAATAAAAATAGCTGGGTTTACAACACTCAAAAAAAATTCGGTGATTAAGCGATACCAGATAATCAGGATTTACATTTTTAGGGCCGGTTTAGCTCAGTCGGTAGAGCGTCTGACGAGGAACCACAAGGTTCTGGGTTCGATACTGGCCGTCAACAACTCAGCGTATGAGTAGCACGGGAATCTGTGCGGTAAAGTGAGGAGCTGATGGTAGGTGTGGTGCTCCACCTCAGATGCCAAAACCACTCTCCTTGGTCTAGCACTAGTGAAAAGGGGATAGATTCCCTCGTTGTCTGGCTGATGCTGACATTAAGCCACCCCAAACTTACAATTCATCTTGGATCATTTGGATGGTCTCATTTTTAACCACAGGGTGTTGCAAGATGATGACAGTCAGAAGATTAAGAAATAAGAGTATTGATATATATAGATATTTTGTGCGGATCCATATTAATTCTTTCAATTTTTGTTGTATGCTTTTTAAGTTCTCAGGTGGCTGGGCTGCAATATCATAGTAAGTGAGTTTGAACTTGAGTCACACTATTATTTTCACTTATGGACTGATACTTTTGGGAAAGGTATGAAATTCCTCATCCTCTCACCCGTAACTACCACTAGTGAAAAAGAAAAACACCGAAGGAGTTTACTAAGTTATATATTATAAAATATTAAAATTCGAAGGCAATACAATGCGTATAAAAAAATAAAGACAAAAAGATGTTTTTTATGTCTTATCGATTTCGAAGCTAGAGCTTCATCATCAGAGTTTATTTTCAGAAATGACGTGCTTATGTTTTTATCTATGTGGTTATAATTTCTCTTCTTATTTCCTTTTCCTCCTCTCTTTCTTCTTCTCCTCCTTTATGAATGAAATGGGCAAATAACTGTAATTTCTTATTTCTTTCTTTTTTTTTTTTTTTTTTTTTTTTTTAATTTGTTGAGAACGAATATTCTTAATATCGGCTGACATCCGGTCAAATGTTGCCAATATGTATACATGTCAAAATTTAAAAACAAAAAATGAATAAATAAAATAAATAAGTTATATATGTAAAAGGTGCTCAATATGCTAAATAGAGCATAATTATAAGGACCTACATGAGTCAAACACTATCTACCTAGGTTTCACCGGAAACGTTTTTAAAAATGAGACAATGGAAACATCCCACCAGTTCCACACCTGATGATGGCACAAAGTTGTGCAAAACCTTTGGTGGATTCCTACACCAATTCCACCCAGATATCAAAAATATGGCCAGACAGTTTTAAAGGATCGAACAAAAACTCGTCCGACAAGAATTGTCCATTGAGTTTAACAAAACATATATATATATATATATGTAAATGTGTTTGTGTTTACAGGTAAGAGCATATTTCAATGTTTTTATGTGTACCCTATAGATGCAATGAAAATATAGATTTTTCTAAGAATATTCTGAAATAACATGTTTCAACTTCAACGTTGGAATGGCTGAGAACTTTGCCTGGAGCTAATGTCCTAAAAATGTTTCACCTCTCCAACATTAAGCCAGTTCACAAATTCTCTTCACCATCTCCCATCTTAACTGCTGCTTCAGCAACTTAAGTTCTGCAACCATTCTCTGAATGCAGAATGTGTGCTCTGCTCAGTGCACCCCATGCTCTAATTTTGTCCGTGTGCCTGGTCATGAGGTGAAATATTCAAGTCATCGCTTTTGTCATCTGACCTTCTAAGAAGTCCTGTTATTGCTTTTGATTTTTAACTTGATTTTTTTTTTTTCTTCTTAAAAACAAAAAATCAAAAACGCTGGAAACTTTTGCACATGTCTCAAAGATATATAAGATGTGTGCAAACGTTTACAGCATTTTAAACTTTTTACACAGTAAAAAAACAAACACAATCTAAAAAATTAAAACTTATATCTTTGAGATGTGTGCAAAAATTTCCAGCATTTTTAACAATTGTTAAAAATGCTAGAAATTTTTGCACACATCTAAAAAAACAAAAAAAAAAACAAAAAAAAACATTTTATCTAAAAAAAATTTAAAATGCTGGAAACTTTTACACACCTCATATATCTTTGAGTCATTTGACTGACAAAATGTTTTTTTGGGGGTGGGTGGGGGATTTCTAATAAGAAAAGATTAATACTGATCCCTCATGAATCAGATTTTTTTTTTCTTTTCCTGACAATTTTGAAACTGATTTTCTTTATTAAGAATTAAGTGGTTAATGAAATAAATCATCAATTTTCGATTGGGGTGGGGTGAGGGGTAGAGGGGAGGTGCCAGTGTTAACCGCTGGGATCCCCTCACTTGACGCCTGGTCATATAAATTAAGTTTTCAATCTATCGATTTGTGAACTGACCCATGCCTTCATTTATCTTCCTCTTTAAGAAAGAAAGTGCAGAACATGAAAAGAATTTTCTTGAAAATTTTTTGTTGTTGAAAATCCGCCTTAGATTAGCCAGAGTGCTCTTTGTTATAATGTCTGACCCCCTCTGACCCAGACGGGTTGTATATCTGTGGCTATGTCTAGCTAAGCTACCTTCTGACCTAAGGTTGATATACTAAAGTTATCATATATATATATATGTATATATATGTACTACCCTCTTGTATTTATGCTGGAGGTTATTGTTTATGACTTATATTTATGTTATTAACATTTCATAATGTTAGTGCTCTCTCTCTCTCTCTCTCTCTCTCACACACACACACACAAGGCGGTCTTCCTATCTATAGCTCTGCTGATGAGGCCTAATAGGCCGAAATGTACATACAGAGATTGATTTTTCTCGATTTGTTTAGCCTTACATTTAAATAGGTATGCCCGCCTAATTAATTAATTAACTTTCAAAATTAGGTACGACTTCAATTAAGCGCATATTCTCCCAAAAATTGTCGGCTAAAAAAAACCATATCATAAACACATCGCTTGTGTATTTACTTCTCATATATATATATATATATATATATATATATATATATATATTTAATAAATAAGTTATCCACATTGACACATGTTTCGAGGTATCACCTCTCATCAGTGTGGCTACCCTTTTTTAAAATATTTACTTTCTCTTATTTCTTCTTCCTCTCTTTCTATAGCCATCCACCCAAAACTTCGGACCTTCATAATCCGTTACATTGAGATGTATGGTCCAAAGCAAGATTATTCCACTTGTCTTAAATTGAAACATGATAAAACTACCTTTACTCTAAAAGATGGTTTTTAGTGTAACAGAAATGTACTTAATCAGCCAAATGTGGATGAGTCCATTCTTGACCTTTTTAAATCAGGGTGAGACAGCTAATTCCTTAATGGTCCATCTGTAGGTGAGGTCAAAGATATTACCCAACAGATAGACAGCATCACAATTGAAGTTCTCAGGTGTGGCAGTGAGAGGATAACAGATTTCATCCGTGAGATCATATTTAATATCAGACAAGAGCACTCTGATAGTCTGATCCTAAGCACAATACACAGATACTCTTATCCTATGGAGAAGCTTCCTATCGTGGTGTGGAGTGGTAGTACCTGTTAGGGTCCCATCTAAGGGTTAAATCATCATCATCATCATCATCATGTCGCGTTGTTGGCATGGATATCCATGACAATCTCTCTCCATCTGTCCCTATTGCTCATCATTCTTGGGAGGTCCTCTGTGCAGCATCCTCTATCAGCACAGAGCTGATCAATGTACGTCTTTGCTGGTCAGCCCAAACTGGTGTGCCCATGTGCTGGCTTCCACAGGAGGACGTCGATTATGAGTTCATCCTTGCTTCTCCAGCAGTGTCCCGCGTGTCTTGTCTGTCTTACTCGGATTGTTTGGGTGATATGTGCAGGTAGCCGTACAGCTGCTTTCTCGTGGGGTGCTGCTTCCACGTCTTGTTCAGGATCACTGCAGCATTCTTGTGCAGCTCCCATCTAGTTTATTCTCTAGTCGCTTTGTTAGGGTCCAGGTGGTGCAGCCATATAGCAGCACTGACATGACAACGACCTGGAAGAACTGTCTCTTCAACTTGTCTGTGAGATTGGATTTCCATATGACCGATAATTTATTTATAGCGGCCCATGCCTTTCCTATACGTGCATTAAAGTCGTTTTCTGTGGAGGAGATGTTACTGCATAAGTATCTAAATTGTTCTACTGAGTTTAGGAGTTTGCCATCGATGGTGGAGATGTCGCTTTTGTTTTTGAAAGACATGAACTCAGTTTTATCAGAGTTTATGTATAGGCCGACATTTCTTAAATAGAAAAATGTATTTATAAAAAAAATTGAGTATCCGTTAAGAATGATTTTATTTCAAAACTTTATCAGCATTAAATGACCCATTGAGGTTGATATGCCGTAAAATAAAACAAACCAAATCTCATTGTGGTGTAATGGTTAGCAAGTAATTCTCTTCTTTTTCTGGATCTAACACATTGAAAAGTATGTACTCACAATGAACACCATTCAGTTCAAAATAACTCTAAAAGAAGTATTAACCAACATTAAATGTTTCAGTTTGTATATCAAACCATCATCAGGGCATTATTGACATTGTAACTTAAGTTAATTCAACAATTCCCTGATGATGGTTAAATATACAAACTGAAAATTTTTTATCTATAAACTATATTTAACCATTATCAGGGCAATGTTGAATTAACTTAAGTTACAATGTCACATATCAACAATGCCCTGATGATGGTTAAATATACAAACTGAAACGTTTAATATTGGCTAATACTTCTAAATATAATAAAATCATCCTCTGAATACCTTATTTTTCATATTATATATATATATATATATATATATATATTGGTAGTCTTTTTTAGTATTGGAGAATTGAAAATAAAGTACTCGATTATGGGTGTAAGAGCTGTATTTATTTATTTATTCATTATAGTGTACAATACATTTAAGGTGCAATTGTTACCATTGGTTTCGAAGCAGCATGTTACCCACTTTTCATCAAGACAATGTGCCTCTTAAGAAAAGAAAAAAAATTATATATATATATATATATATATATATATATATATATATATATATATAAGATTTTTGGATGTTTGTTTATTTTAGAAACGTTGCTGATAAAGTATATATTAAATTTTTACTTGAAGGCACTTACAACGCATGTATCGCATAAAATTCGATACTTTTTCTTATAGAAAATGAACTTGACAAGTGGAATTACACTTGTCAAGTTCATTTTCTATAAGAAAAAGTATCGAATTTTATGCGATACATGCGTTGTAAGTGCCTTCAAGTAAAAATTTAATATATATATATATATATATATATATATATATGAATTGACATTCCCTGCGTTTCTTAACAGATGTGTTGTCATGATGAAAAGTGGCTATCATGCTGCTTGAAAACCAATGGTAACTATTGCACCTTAAATGTATTGTACACATAATGAATAAATATATATATATGGACCATAATCGCTATACCTCCGGTGTTTAAGTCTTTTTTCTTTACAAAAATATATATATATAGTGTTTGTATTCATATCATAGGTACTGTATTTTGTATACAATTTGTAATGTCAAAATTGGAAAATATATTTTATTACAAATAACCTTGTTTCTATTTGTTAGTTTTGTTTTTATTTCTTCAAACTGAGATTCCAATTTTTCCTAATAAGAACTATTGAATTATAATTTCCTTCTTTGCTGTTTTATTTTGACACAAATACATTCCACATTTTTAGTGGTTGAAGCAAAAAAACATTAATTGAATTTCTTCCTTTCTCTTTCATGTTTATTTTCTACTTATTCAGCTCGGAATAAAAAGGAAAAAGAAAAGAGAACTCAACTAACAAATATTGGTGATGATCTCAAAAGATTTTTCATCAAATTTTAAATTCTTTCATATCTATTTACCTATCTCCCCCCCTCTCTAAAAATATTTAACCAACCACACACACACACACATGTATATTTATTTATATAAGAAAATATTTTTCTCCTCAACAAAATATACCAGGATTTTATTATTTCGCATGAACATCACGTAATCAAAATGGATATTATTAGGTATTATTTATTACCCAAAATATGTTTATCTTTATCTTGTTCTTTATATATATATATATATATATATATATATATATATTCTATCTTCAGTTCATGTATGCTTCTTTATATATATACATTTTTTTCAAACATAGCTTAACCCTAAAACTAAGGAATATTTTAAGATGTATTTTGTGTCATTAAACTAAATAAGAAAAATGCATTTAGCAAACAGTCATTGATTTACTCAGCTTTGGTGTAATAATAATAATAATAATAATAATAATAATAATAATATATATATATATATATATATATATATATATCTTAAGTTTCATCAGATGATTTTATCCTAGTTGATACATGAAGTATTTAAAAAAAAAAAATAAAAAGAAGTGAGATCTTTTTCTTTTAGATTTTATTCTGCCCTGTTGGCCAGTATTTTTTTTTTTATTTACAATAGGTTTTTAAACAATTTATTTATTCATCTGATATATTTATATATAATTATAGTTGAAAATGTAAACAGTGCTGTACATCTTGAAATGAAACTTGAAATTAAAAAAAGAAACATCCACAATATTTCAACTCTCTTACTCAAAGTTTTCTGTAAAACAACCCATGATCATCATCCAGGTTTTTGAATTTTAGGTTTTATATATATATATATATATATATATATGGTACTAATGCCCAATAGCACGCAAGAGATAATATCATTAGAACTGCATTTTACATATAAATAGTATTAGATTCGGAAAGTCTGAAGTAGCATAATCCTTACTTTAAGCCTAACATCTCAAAGTTTTTATGTGTAATCTAATGATATCATCTCTGCGTACTATTGTGCTTTAGTTCTATATATATTATATATGTTTTTTTTTTCTGTAGTTAGGATCTTTCCATGTGTGGTTTAACCAAGATGATGCGGGTAAACCGTTGAGAGCTCAATGTGCCTAGTGCCAATGAGTGTACGACAGAGGAAGATATTCAATAAATGAAGGAAAAATTTTTTAAATTTGTTTCATTAAAAATAATTTATTTCAAATGCAGTTGAAATAAATTATTGTAATGAAGCAAATTTATTCAAATGCGGTTGAAATAAATTATTGTAATGAAGCAAATTCAAATTTAAAGTTTTTTCCTTCATTTATTGAATATATATATATATATATATATATATATATAATTTTACCTACATTTCCTTGGAAGTAGTAAATGCATGAAAGAAAATGGAAAGAATAGCAATATTTGGTTCTATTCATCCATGTGCTGTTCAAGTTCCTCAAAGCTTTCAGTAAAAAACAAAAAAAAAAACTTATATATACAAATAATATATGTGTATATGTCTATCCCCGTTGGGTTGTTAAATCCAGTAGAATACTAAGTGATGGTGTGCAAAGATAAGTCATGAAATTGTTTATTGGAGCTGATGGCTTAGATGAATTACTATCCCGTGATGACAGAATTTTCCATATTCGCTCTAATCCATTGGCTTTGGTGTTTTTATGGCACATAATTCTAGATACCATTTTTGATTTGTGCGCCATAAAATGTCCCAGATCTCTGTGTCAAGTTGTGGGCTACACCCTTCTTTGATTTTTTCCAATAAAAACAAAAATTCTCATTCTCCCGTTTCCATATGAACAAGGCATAAACAAATTCATTCACACTTTCAATGACCCTAACGTTCACAATTTTTCATCTCCTCTACTGGCATCACGTGCCATACAATTGCCACTTCTTATGGACAAAACATTTGATAGACATTTTTACTGGTTATCTTTACATGAACCAGTCATTCTCGCTTATTGCACACATATAAATAATATAGATATAGAATATCTATATACCTATCTACCTATCATATATATATATATATATATATATATATATATATATATATATATATATAAGGTGTGTCAAAAAAGTATTGAGATTTTTGTACTTTTTGACACACCTTTGTTTCTGAAAAAATGAACATTCTATTCATTGCTCATTTCTATATTGGCAAATACTGCTTCAAACACAGCACTTTTATGACACACCTTGTATTCTGAAAAAAATTAATGTTCTATTTATTGTTCATTTCTATATTGGCAAATACAGCTCCAAATACAGCACTTTTATGACACACCTTGTATTCTGAAAAAAATTAATGTTCCATTCATTGTTCATTTCTATCTTATTAAAAATTATTGATAAATATAGCTTATTATAATATATATTTTTCTTTAACACATTCCAACTTGTACGACTTCAGTACCAAGGCAAATATCAAAGCAAAAAGTTGTGTACAGCTTTTCAGAGATAAGTCCTATCAAGGTGTGTGATAAAAGTATTGAGATTGAAGCTGTATTTACCAATATATGAATGAACAATAAATGTAATGTTATATTTTTCGGAATACAAGGTGTGTCAAGTACAGATTTTAAAGCTGTATTCATGATAGAAATGAAGAATGAATGGAACGTTAATTTTTTACAGAATACAAGGTGTGTCAAAAAGTGCGTCAAAAAGTTTCTTGATGAAACTTCTAAATTAAAACTTCTTGATAAAAACGTCAGAACCACCCTCCTTTTTATGTAAACTTTGTATTTTTAGGGTTGAAACTTATTGGAGTAGGAGAGTGAGGTGCTCTCAAAGTAGTTTTGAAAACGAGAAGAGTGGCCCTTTGGTTTGAATTCAGGATTTCCCTTCTGAATGCAACACAATGATTAATTTTTAAGTAGAGTAATGCTGATGATTTTTGTGAATAATTTGAAGGCATCTAACTAGGATTAATTGAAATGCAAGGATGTGAGTTAAGAAGAAAATATGATAGCAGATTCTGTATACCCCAACGATGGGTTTTTCGATCATATTCGCACACATAGAAGAATCGACCTTCATCAGAGTGAACATTTATTTTGAAATTCAAAAGATATATTCAAAATAAATGTTCACTCTGATGAAGGTCGATTCTTCTATGTGTGCGAAATATTTTCACACACATAAACTGACCGAAACACATGTGTAAGCAAGACCAAAAAGCAACAGATGTTTCTAACCCAATTGTTTTCTGAATGGCGACAAAAGAACAATCCCGTTTGCTATGCTTTTACTGTGTGAAAAGTCTAATGATAAAAATAAGACGGGCAAGCTTGAAATGGAAGAAGAAGAAGAAGAAGAAGAAGAAGAAGAAGCTTGAATTAAAAGGAAGGAAAGAGAAAGAACCAAGAAGATTAAAATATTTAAAATTTAAACAAGCTTAGATAAGTAAATATATATATATATATATATATATATATATAAAGAGAGAGAGAAAGAGACAGAGAGAGACAGAGAGAGAGACAGATAGAGATAGACAGAAGCAATAAAAGGAAATATAGATAGACAGATTGGATTTTTGCGATATGTCCCGGACCGGAAAGCAGAGACAATTAAGGAAATGATCAAACCAGGAACGATAATACATTTGGACTCATGGAAGGCATATCAAAATATAAGGGATATCGATATGACACCAATATACATATTTTGCAACACATTTCGCAATTGTACCATGTAAATTTAAAAATTAATTGTTTGTAGCACCTAAATTTATGTTGTACGATTGCGATACCATAAAATAAGGACGTTTTTAAATTAAAAATGACGTGACATTTTTTTTTTATTAAAATAAAAAAGAATATCTAAATATTATGATTTTTTTTATTTATGTTTGTTTAATGTCTTGATTGTTTTTGTGACATTTTTTTTTGTTAAAATAAAAAAGAATATCTTGATATTTTGATTTTTTAATTATTTTGTCATTTGCAGTTACAAATACGATTTTCTATTATATCGTTGTTTACTTTGAACACTCATTAACAGTATTAATGTTTTGTATTCTGAAATTTGATAATGAAAACTGATTTATGATGATTTTAAGAATATATATACTTTTATATGTGTGTAAAAGGCCGGTTTAGCTCAGTTAGTAGAGTGTTCGGCTAGGAATCACATGGTTCTTGGTTTGATACCGGCCTTCGCCAACTCAGCGTATGAGTAGCACAGGATCTGTGCGATAAAGTAAGGAGGTGTGGCACTCCACCTCAGGTGCTAAAATAATCTTCTAAGTCTAGCACTAGTGAAAAGGGGATAGACTCCCTTGCTGTCTGGCCGATACCAACATTAGGACGCCCAATGACTTTACTTACTTTACTTATATGTGTGTAACATATATGGCATACATTGTGCTTTCGGACAGTTCTTAATGTACCATAAATAGTGCACTTTGTGGCCAATGTGTTAATAAATAAGTGGAATGTAGGTCTATGATAAAATAATTTCCAATATCATATTCTATTAAATAATTTCCAATATCATATTCTATAAATAATTTCCAATATCATATTCTATTAAATAATTTCCAATATCTATTAAAATAATTTCCAATATTATATTCTATTAATAATTTCCAATATCATATTCTATTAAATAATTTCCAATATCATATTCTATAAACAATTTCCAAAATCATATTCTATTAAACAATTTCCAATATCATATTCTATTAAATAATTTCCAATATTATATTCTATTAAATAATTTCCAATATTATATTCTATTAAATAATTTCCAATATCATATTCTATTAAACAATTATTCAATTTCCAATATCATATTCTATTAAATAATTTCCAATATCATATTCTATTAAACAATTTCCAAAATCATATTCTATTAAACAATTTCTAATATCATATTCTATTAAATAATTTCCAATATCATATTCTATTCAATTTCTGTCTATGCTTATGGTATTTGCTGTATTTCCATATATATAATCATTGAAGGGAATAAGTTTTAACATATTTATTTAATGAGTCCTACCTGTGATATCATAGGTTACATAATTATTTTGGTAACTTTTGAAAATTTTATTTGTCATATTTTCCCCCAGAATTCCAGCAGTCGAGTCACAGTTCAATAATTAATCATAAGAAGTGAAATTCTGATTAATATTTTTAGAACAATAAAAAAAGAATTACTCACGTGTCAGACTTTATTGATAGATTATGCAGACGTAATATGAGATTGTCCTGGGTATAACATTAAACTGCATCTAACTCAGTCGGTAGAGCGTTCGGCAAGAAACCACAAGGTTCCTAGTTCGATACTGGTCCTCGCCAACTCAGTGTTATGAGTAGCACAGAGATCTGTGCGGTAAAGTAAGGAGCTGATGGTAGGTGTGGCGCTCCACCTCAGATGCTAAAAACAATCTCCTTGGTCTAGTGCAAGTGAAAGGGGATAGACTCCCTCGCTGACAGGCTGATACCGACATTAGGCCGCCCCAACGACTTTACTACTATATGTAGCTCTGGGGAGTGCTTCATCACCTTTTCTACCAAGTTCACTCTAATCCAGAGTGGTAGTACCTGTTTAGGGTCCCATCTATGGGTAAATAGAAAAATTGAGTTTGAAAAAAAATAAAAATTCAAATACCATCAAGAATGAATAAAACAAAACATCTTTGGCAAAAAATATCCCAATTACGGTTGACATGCCGTAAAATCCAACCAAACTAACCATAATACAAGAGTTTTGTTTTTTTAATCATCATTTCCCATTCTAGTCAGTCAGAAATTTTATGGATGTTGATTCCAACTTAGTGATTCGTCTGTAAATCCACCCAATTTTTAAGAATGTTATCCTTAAATGTGAAAAATTCTATGTTGGTATAGTACACATCCCTAACAATATCTTTATAAAAAGTGTTGTAATTTGACTATCAGAGTTAACAGAGAAATCATAGGAAGAAACACAATGAGTATTAAGGATAGGAAAAAGGTTTACTAAGCAAAGATACAAGATGAACAGGGTAATTAAAAATTGCTAGGTTGAATTAACAAATCCCATGAGATCTCACTGTTTCTCTCCTTTGAAGTTTTGTCCGACATTATCTATAGGAAAAACACATGATTCCATTCTCATTATTTAGGTACTATATAACAAAAAATAATTTTTTCCTTACTAAAGATACCAGTGCTTTCCCAGAACAACAGACTAATGAAATATTTGTTGTAATGTACACAATAATTATATAGTAATGTATTACTTACATTCACCATCGGGATAAAAGTAAGTTTCAGTCATTTGCTTTCTTTTCTTACTGTGAATAGTCAAGTCCCAAAATTACATCTTCAACGAGTTATAATTTGGTCATTGGCCATATTTCTTTAGTCTTTCTAAAGTCTATATATATATGAGAAATACCCCATGTCTACTTGTATATATATATATATATATATATATATATATAGCATAATCTTTACAGATCATTACCATCCCTCACAATCCTATAACTCCACCACCAGAACCTTTCCTCTCATGAGCCCTCTTATGACTTATCAAACCCACTGCAGATCCACAACGTTTGATGCAAATATGACATAGGAAAGACGTCCTTCCCATTGTATCAGATGATAAAATTTGATGCTTATGTACCACCATATATCTCTTAAGACCAGAAGCTGACTTACAGACTTTGTTACAGATTGCACAAGACACATTGTTTGTTCCTGGAGTTTGCATGAATTGTCCCTGATGAGATTTCCTATGATTGATATATCCAGCCTTAGAAAGCAGAATTTGACCACATGTCTGACATTTCCAACCCTCCATGTTCTCTCCAATATGACAGGTGTATCCCTTTTGAAGTTGTATATATATATATACACACACACACACACATATATATATATATGTATATACACACATATATTATATATATATATATATATATATTCACACACACACACGCACACACAGACTGAGAGCATGTGCAGACACAAACACATATATATGTAAATGGATGCAGTGTAACTCTATCTGTCTGTGCATGTCTCTCTCTCTCTATATATATATATAGATATCATAGTATATATATACACTCCTACTCTGAAATGAGCCTGTCTTAGAATATGCTAATGTCCTTCCTGTTATTGTATGGTGTCATTTTATATGAAATAAATTTGTGTTTCATTTAGTTTCCCAGTGTTTGAGCCAGCATTTGAACCAATGACCAGCCATCAGTGACCAACTTGTAAGTCAGGATCAAGACTGGATTAGTTGACTTTCTTTTCATTTGACTTATTTGCAATTGGCCACAGTGTAAAAGTATGCAAGGCATTAGAAACTTAATCTTGTGTTTCAGGATTTGATTGCCTATCTACTAACCTATATAAATATGTATTTTCCATGTCTCCTTGCTTAAAACTGGGTTTTTCTTTCCTATCATTATTCTCTTATTGTATTCTCTCTTTCATACTTAACTTAGCACTCTCTGTTTATTGCATCCATTGACTCTTTCAATATATCTCTCTTGCAAGCCCATTGTTTCTCTCTCTCTCTCTCTCTCTCTCTCTCTCTCTCTCTCTCTCTCTCTTGCTATTTCTCTCTTTCTCTCTCTCTCTTACACTCTTACTATTCCTGTCTCTCCCCGCCTGTCTCTCTCTCTCTCTCTCTCTCTTATAATTTGCTATTTGTCTTGCAAGCTCACTGTTTCTGTTTCTCTCTCTCTCTCTCTCTCTCTCTTGCTATTTCTTTCTTTCTCTCTCGCTATTTCTCTCTCTCTCTCTCTCTCTCTCTTACACTCTTAAAATCTTGCTATTCCTGTTTCTACATCACTCCCTCCTTCCCTCCCCCTCTCTCTCTTCTCTCGCTATTTCTATCTCGTTTGCAAGCTACCTGTTTTTGTTTCTCTCTCTCCTTTCTCAATCTTGCTATTTTGCTCCCTCACTTTTTCTCAATCTGGATATTTCTGTCTGTCTGTCTCTCTCTTACAATCTTGCTATTGTTTTTTCTCTCTCACTATCTCCCTCTCTCTACCATTCTCTTTCTGTCTGTCTGTCTGTCTCTTACTACTCATTTTGTCTCTCTTTTGTCTTGCACAAACTCTCTCTCTCTTCTCTCTCTCTCTCTCTCTCTCTCTCTCTCTCTCTCTCTCTCTCTCTCATTTGATCACAATTTCTATCTATAACATTTCTGTTTCTGTATCTTTCTGTGTTGAGCTTTTTCATTTGATCATGCTCTCTCTGTCTAGCTTACTTTTACTCTCAACAACTTTCTCTCTCTCTCTCTCTCTCTCTCTCTCCTCATATTTCCTCTTGCTAGCTTGCTGTTTCTCTCTCTCTCTTTTTCAAACTCACTATTTTCTCTGTTTTCCTCTTGCTATTTTTGTCTGTTTTATACCCTACCTATGAACATTAATGGGTATTTCCAATCCTCTTAACTACAGGAGTATTATGCTGACTAAGTAGTCCTATACCACTAACAGTGGTTTAACTTCTTCATGTCACTGGTTAGTTAATGTCATAAAAATTTCATTTCTTTTCCAACCTCTTGTTTGGCTATTTCTCATTTAGTAACCTTTGTTAGGTTACAACAGTCTCTCTCTAGTTTGTTTCTATCTCTCTCTCTCTCTCTCTAGTTGTTTCTATCTCTCTCTCTCTCTCTCTAGTTTGTTTCTATCTCTCTCTCTCTAGTTTGTTCTATCTCTCTCTTTCTCTAGTTTGTTTCTTTTCTCTCTCTCTCATTTGTTTCTATCTATCTCTCTCTAGTTTGTTTCTATCTCTCTCTCTATCTCTCTCTCTCTCTCTCTCTCTCTCTCTCTCTCTCTCTAGTTTGTTTCTATCTATCTATCTCTCTCTCTTTTCTCTCTCTCTCTCTAGTTTGTTTCTATCTATCTATCTCTCTCTCTTTCTCTCTCTCTCTCTCTAGTTTTTTCTATCTATCTCTCTCTCTCTCTCTCTCTCTCTAGTTTGTTCTCTATCTATCTCTCTCTCTATATATATATATATATAGTTTGTTTCTATCTCTCTCTCTCTCTATATATATTATATAGTTTATATCTCTCTCTCTCTCTCTCTAGTTTTTCTATCTTTCTCTCTCTCTCTCTCTCTCTCTCTAGTTTGTTCTCTCTCTCTCTCTCTCTCTCTCTCTCTCTCTCTCTCCAGCTTGCTCTTCTCTTAATCTGTCTCTGTCATCCTCTCACTTTCTTACTCTGTCTCTCTTACTAGCTCACTTTTACTCTCTGTCTCACACCATTTTGCTTTTTTGTCTGTCTGTCTGTCTGTCTCTTAATCTTCATTGACCTAATTTTGCTTTCTATATCAAATAAACATTTCCTTTCCATTGCTTAAAATGATTATAAATAATTATCAAAAATCTTCATCCTGCAAGATGATTGCTTCAAATCCCAGATGCACCAAATTCATTCCTACCTTCCTCCCTCAAACCGTTCTTTCTACCTGTCTTCTTCACTTTTTTATTCTTTTTTTAGCCACACCCTTGTATATCTGATTAAGCTCCTCACCACTGCTAGTAACACATTCACTTTCTGCACAATATGCATATAGTGCCTGTTGCCCTCATCTCCCCCCCCCCAGATATATCATTATCATAAAAGGTCCTTGAGATCCTGACCCACAGTTCTAAAATTATTTACAATCTTCTACCTCGATCTCTCAAGCAGCAGAGGGTGTTGAGGGCTGGTCGGAGTGTGGGTGGATCAAACTATTGAGGGGTGCTTCAATGCCTTCAGATTACAGTCGGGAGTTGCTCCCTTGACATTGATAGGAAACAGGACAAGCCGTCTTTATTGAATGCCTTACTGTAATTTTGATAAGACGGCCATAATTTCTGTCAGGCCATCTTTTTACTTGGCTCTCTCCTCTGGTCTGTCTGTGTGTCCAGGCGATAATTTCTTATGGACAGTAAACTTTTGTTGCCATGGTAACACATTAAGGTGGTTGCAATCAGCAAAGTCCAAAGCAATGACCCCTGTCCTTGGCCCTACATTCTTTGACCATTGTAAGCTGGGCCAGCCAGTCTTGTGTATTTGACTTAAGAAATAAAGTTGCAAGTTATATAAATGTATGTGTTTTTAATGCATGCTCATATGTATACACTTCTCATGTGTATATCAGTGCATATATGCACACGCACATGCACACAGAAGAATATAACTATGTTGGTGTATACATATATCCTCATATAGGTATGAGTATACATATATATATACATACACACATACACCTGTATGTAAATGTGTGTGTGTATATATATATATATATATATATATATATATATATATATATATGGAGGCGCGTAGGCTAGTGGTTAGAGTCGTGTAAAATGGACTCGTCGGTTCAAGTTCAATTCCTAGACAAAGCTGTTGGCATTTCACATAGCGCTAATACCCTTGGGAAAGGTATAAATCCATATATTCTCCCTCCAGCTATGGGGTAAATAGTAGGGTAGACTGGGCTCTTCAGCCTTGGGTAGGTAACCAGTCTAAGAGAGGGATAACTCTGAATTCAAAATTCCTGAGGTCGGTCGTTGATTGGGTTTGTGGTAACCTTTCATGCACCAATTCTTTCCTATCGACTGTGCCAAAAAGTGTGGATGGTCCAACACAAGCCTTCACCACTATAAACAAATCCCTGTGTGGGAGTTCATTGTGTGTATGAACCCTCATACGTCGAAAATCGACGGAGAGTCCATTTATATGTATATATATGCATAAGGATAACCTTACAAAAATGTATATATGTGTGTGTGTATGTGTGTGTGTATGTATTTTTACAACTTTCCTTAATTGCATTTTATTTTTATTGTATAAGTTAAGCTGTAATGAGTCTGTTCAGTACTAAGTTTGGTGACCATTTAAGCAACAGCAGGTACTGTAAGAAACCGAATGTCAAAATGACTCGATTCAGCATTAAATGATGACCTGAAAACAGTTGATGTGGTGTAAAACAAAAACAAACAACCAATAACCTAATAAAACAGCTTAAACTCTAAATCTAAAATGCTGATTTTTGAGGCTGGCATTCTCTCCTTTTGGAATTTTGTTTCAGTATAAAATGTGACATTACAGGATCAAAAAACAAATAGAAGATGTAACAATACGACGGTGGAAAATTGGATGTTCCAAGTGAGAAACATTTCCAGGATGAACACATTGGATCTTTATTGGGATAGGCCAGAGGATATTGACAAATGTAGTGATGATGATGATGATGATAATCAGAAAATTAGGTATACTCCAGAATTTCTTACTTATGTGCCATTCATTTTGTGTTTGAGCATCTCCAAGTTTTATTTTTCTGGAAATTATCCAACCATTCTGTATATCTCCAGAACTGGTTTGAAGTCAGTTTTCCTTCTCCTATACTAGTTGCCAATAAAGAGTCCAGTCTGCTCTACACTTTATCCATAACTGGAGGGAGAATACCTTTCCTTGGGTTATTAGGGCTATGTTAAATGAATAAAGTCTTGTATAGGATTTGAACTCACGTGTCTATGTCCTTTGAAACAGATGGATGATTATATAAATATGAAAAGGAATAGATATGAAAATATTAAGATTGATATATATATATATATATATATATATATATATATATATATGAATAGAGATAGTGAGACATCGAGGGAGTCTATCCCCTTTTTGCTAGTGCTAGACCTGGGAGATTGATTATTTGCTGAGGTGGAGTGCCACACCTACCATCAGCTCCCCACTTTATCCAATCTGTGCTACTCATGCACTGAGTTGGTGGGGACCAGTATTGAACCAAGAACCTTGCAATTCTTAGGCGGGTGCTCTACCAACTGAGCTAAACCATATATATATATATATATATATATATATATATATATATATACCTCTTTTTCTCTCTCTCTCTCTCTATATATATATATATATATATATATATATAGAGAGAGAGAGAAAGAGAGAAAGAGGTAGATTTATATGAACAGAGATCAATAATGAAATAGAAATAAACTGTGATAGACAGATAGAGCTGTTACCTTCACTACCATCATCATAAACTTTGTCAGAGACTAATAAATGACTGAATAATACCAACGTCTATACATGACTGTATGCAATATATAATGTGTATATTTGTCTTTGCTGTGCTGAGTTACCTATGTAATAGTTTTATATATAAAATATATATATATATACCCTTTATCACGTATATATATATATATATAATATATATATATATTATATATGACTCCTTTTGTGTATGTACAGTTCATATATTCTATATAGGTTTCTCCCTTTCTGAAGTGCTGATTTGTAATGTGTATGGTGGCTTTGTTTTCTGATGTTCATGGTCCTCGGCTTTGAACTGGGGAGGATAAATCCAGGGTAGTCATTCCATGTAAACACGCACTTGGGCATGAGTAGAGGGTCTTGGGAAATATTAAAATAGCCATGGTGGCACTAATGTGGGTTTCCAAGCATAGAGAGAATCATGATATTTCATGTGACTTATCATGCTGACGTTTGGGGGTTAAAAAGTCACAAGTTGTTTACTTCACTGACAGAAAAAGGAAGAAGAAAGTGCATTTTCGAGGGAACTGGACAAAGTCCATAATTCCGGTTCTGCAAAGAGTTATCTAGCAGCCTTTGTCCTGGGAATGTATTTAAGTTAGTGGATAGCCAGATGTAACCGCAGACTCAGGGCACACATACAATTATAACTTTTGGAAGATAGAATGGTTAAAGGCAAATGAATCTATATTTGGGAAGAGTTTGTTCTCTATGTAGACAGTAGAGGCATATAATATATATATATATATATATGGAAGTGCGTGGTGTAATGGTGAGTCATTGGAAATGAACTTGTCAACTCGTGTTCAAATCTTGGACAAGGCTGTTTTCATTTCACATAGTGCTAATACATTTGGGAAAGGTATGCATTCAACTACTCACTCGCTCTCCAGCTATGGGTAAATAGTAAGGCAGACTGGGCTCTTTAACCATGGCTAGGTGACCAGTCTAGGAGATGGAAAACTCTGAATTCAGACCTGTTAAAATCCACATAAGAAATTAACCTTGTGTCACATTCTGCTTGTGCATAGTGGTTGGTAATATATATATATATATATATATAATATATCTATATATATATATATATATATAGAGAGAGAGAGAGAGAGAGAGAGAGACAGTGTAATGTTTTGATGTGGACTCTGGAGGCATGTTTTAGCTTAAAAAAACAACAGTTTTTATCATGTATGTGCTAAAAGGCAGTGGCTGAGGGTCTTAGGGTTCAGGGTATGACATTAAACTGCAATGGTGAAATTCCAATTTTGGAGTTCTGGGGAGTGTGGAGTACTCCTTCATCACACTTACTCCCAGGCCCACTTTGGTTCACAGTGGTAGTACCTGTTAGGATCCCATCTATGGGTTAAATATAAAAAATGAGTTTATAAAAAAAACTGAGTACCCATCAAGAATGAATTTATTTCAAAATTTTATCAGCATTAAATGATCCACCGAGGTTGAAATGCCATAAAACAAACAAACAAAAAGCTATATATGGAAAGGGGTGCATCACGAGAGAGATTACCTACAATAAACAATTATTAGCTCAATGACCTGTTGCATATCAACCCTTTTCAGATCATTTAATGCTGAATCAAATCATTTTGATATTTGGTTTCTTACAGTACCAGCTGTTGCTTAAATTGTCACCTGTCTAAATGGTGAACATGGTCATCACTCCTTAACTTTGGTGATCTAGCAGGAACCAGTGTTTTCAACATGATTTGACTATAAGCCTTATGGTGATAGGGGTGCTCTCATCAAGAGAGGGATTACCTACAATAAACAATAATCAGGGTTAAATCCTACTTAATGGACATAAATTCCACCATCATATGTCACCCCGCCGAAAGAAAAAAATACTAGAAATCAAGGAATTAACCGAATTAAATTGAAATTGTTTATTGTAGGTAATCCCGGTGAAATCCTACTTAACGGATAAATTCACCATCGTATGTCACCCTGCCGAAAGAAAAAAATACTAAAAAAATACTAAAAATCAAAAATTAGCGGAATTTAATGGAATTTTCAGTGTTGATACATTAATGAATAAAAGATATAATGCACCAGTTATTTTATTTAAAAACTTTACATTTTTTCAGGTCAATTAACTTTGAACCACGTATGTTTGTGAATCTGTGTTACGCCTCAAAGATAAGTGGTTCACAGTTAGCCGACCTGAAAAAATGTAAAAGTTTTCAAATAAAATAACTGGTGCATTATATTGTTTATTCATTAATATATCAACACTGAAAATTCCATTAAATTCGGTTAATTCTTTGATTTTTAGTATTTTTTTTAGTATTTTTTTATTTCGGCAGGTTGACATACGATGGTGGAATTTATATCCGTTAAGTAGGATTTCACCGGGATTACCTACAATAAACAATAATCAGCACAATGACCTGTTGCTTCATGATATAAATAATCAAAGAGAATTTAAATTTTCTAACTTCAAAAGAAAAACAAAAATGAATTGTCTTACCAAAATAATCATTCACATTTAATTAAACATGAGCAATTAGGTTTACAAGTAGTTCTTTCGGCTTTAGATGTAAAATAATTACATAGCATTATTGCTTTGTTAAGGAATGACAATTGAGACAAAAAATAACATTGTTTAAATTGAATAAACCTCTCAAGTGTCATTCACTTAAAAGATATTTCTCTATAAATCTCCATGATCAGTGATAAGCAATTATTTCATTGTCGTTATGTGAACCAAATCTTCATCTCTTCCCTGCCATAGATGGGTACTTCAACTAGTTGTTGTTTGCAATAAACTAAATAACCTCTCATTCACTTAAAAGAAATTTCTCTATAAATCTCCATGATCAGTAATAAGCAATTATTTCCTTGTCATTATAACCAGCTGTGAACCAGATCATCATCTTTTCCCTGCCATAGATGGGTACTTCAACTAGTATTTGCAAGAAGCTAAATATCAGAATAGGTTTATATTTGCTGATTTTCATTTTTTCATTTTATTACAAACTCGTTACCCTAATTTTCTAATCCACATTACCCTCATAACAAATTCTGTCACCCGTTTTCTTTTTTTTTACGATCAGATGTTGATCACTGATCATCAGAAGATGACCACTTTTGTACCTGTGTTTGGAAGTAGACAGCAAAACACATAAAAAATTGTCCTTTTCTCATCTTGCATAAGAAATTGTGAATGTCTTCATGCACTACCTGCCTGATAAAAATAGGTTGAAATGTAATAAAACACTTCATCTTAGAAATTCAGAAGAATCAATTTTTCAATTAAAAATGACTTATAAATTACCCATGAAGATAAAAACAAAAATGAGAGTTGTGTTTTCTTAAAATTTAAAAAAATACCTTGTAATATAGTATTCCATTGATATAAGAAAACCCATGAAGGTGATTAAAATATTACTGCATTTTCACGAGAAAGAGAGGAATAAATAAAGTAGCCAACTTCTTTCCTTATCGATACACTTCACAATCCTCCTTGTCCTAAGCACTTTCCTTGTTCTGTAGGTTAACTCTAACTAGAGGTGTTCGATACTGCATAGACTGGATGACTACTTTAGAGAAGCCTTTGTTCAGTAATTGATATAGACTTTCACTACTTTCACTTTCACTTTCATTGGTCTAGAATTTGTATAGAAGGATCAGACAATCTTACAAGAAAAAAACAGACTAACAAAATGAGTGGGTGCTGAAGTTCTTAACCTGACCAAGAAAGGAATGACTCAGAGCCATGAAATATACATGTTATTCGAAATATACACCCCCTCATTTTGCATATCGCTTTTCAAGTTTATCTGCCCCCCATCCCTGTGTTGGGTCAGTAAAACGTTAAGTCTGGGTGGACATAAGTCCAAATAGGTTTATCTTCTCTTGATGCGGTTCGTTCGCTGATAGGTGGCGTGAGTATTTTGGCCACAAAGTGGGAATTCTGAATCCCTATTTCTCTTTCCTCCCAGGCCGGCAATGAGTTAACATGGGTTAGGCGCCTGATGCCTCTGCCCCTTAGGGGAGGGGCTTTGCCTTCCAACCAGCTACCAGTAAGTAACATTCCCTACAACACAAGTCATACGCCTAATTCCTCTTATAGAGCGTTATGTTTTGTATATCTTTGTCTTAGATGTATCTTAGATGTTGTTGTTGTTCAATTCAACAATGTACAAACTCAATTCAACAAGTTGTAGGTGGTTAAAATGAAATGTTTTAAACCAGAAAGTGGAGGCATATAGTGTAATGGTTATTGTTGTAGGAAATGGACACGGCGAACCGAGTTCAAATCCTGGATGAGGTGGTCTGCATTTCACATAGTGCTAATACACTTGGGAAATGTATGAATTTAACTAGTCTCCCTCCATTTTTGTCACATCCTACTCGTACGGAGAAATTGGTAAACATATATACATCGCCCCGAGTTCAAATCCTGGATGTGGTAATTGCATTTCACTTAGCGCTAATACCCTTGGGAAAGGTATGAATCCTAATCTCCCTCCAGCTATGGATAAATAGTAGGGCAGACCGGGCTCTTTAACCTTGTCTTAGGCAACTGGTCTAGGAGAAGGAAATCTCTGAATTCAAACCTGTTGAATTCTGCTTAAGAAATTGACTTTGTGTCACATCCTGCTCGTGCGGAGGAGTTGGTAAATAAATATATACATCAGAAGGCGAGCAGGCATAAATATGGCCACCACATGCAGGGAAGGCATACAAATTGCACAGACTGGGAAGAGCGAGTGACCATATGTGTTCTATCTTGGGAAAAGATTGAAAACTCAATGATTGACGGTGAGAGTATGTTCTACTTGAGATTAGGATTAGTAGTTAACAGCTGCATCTTCTGGTTTAGAAAAAGGTTAATTTATGAGGAAGAGCGTCCCGGTCTCCTGCCTCAGAAATTGTTACCCAGTGACTATTAAAATAATGTCCCCAGCTATGTCGTCTCTGTGGTGTTACTTGAAAGAAAACTACCAACTTAGGGCGTTAACATGTATTTTAGAGGGGGGGCTTCTCTTTTTTGATATGAACAAATGGAGATGGGTGGATAGATATATATAAACAAAGTAAAAAATAAACAAAGTAAAAAATGAACAAATTGAGATAGATAGATAGATAGATAGATAGATATCCATCTTCATATCTAAACAAGAATTACGACAAATTTCTATAAATAAACAAGAATTACGACAAATTTCTATGAATAAATTTCGAAACAAATTACGATAAATAAGAATTACGACAAAAAAAAGAGAAGGCTCCCCCCCTCTAAATCCTCTAAAGCCCCTTCCTCATAAATTACCAGAAAAAGTTCTAGCCTGAAAACCCATAAATGTGTACTTTTGACTGGCTTCTGAAAATCATAAAAGTCTGTAATGGTCTCTAGGACTAAAGAGTTTCATCAAATATAGAAATAGAATT
>CM042153.1:69729332-69744332 GCA_023376005.1 Doryteuthis pealeii
ACTTTTCAATCTCCCTGTATATTAAGGAACATACATTAAAGAATTGAGAAAAATGTAACTGCATATAAAAAGATTATAAATAGTTTAAATTAGGGAGTTACTTTTCAATCTCCCTGTATATTAAGGAACATACATTAAAGAATTGAGAAAACTAACTGCATATGTAAAAATTATAAATAGTTTAAAACAGGGAGTTACTTTTCAATCTCCGTGTCTATGTAAATTCAACATTTTCATCATGTTTGATTGAAACAGATTGAGGCGTTATTTCCTCTGTACGCTCACCCCCTCTCTATATGTACTCTACTCTCTTTCTTTCTTCCTTGTATTTTTTCTGTGTAGCATGTCTTTTTTCTCCCCTTTCTTTTGTATTATAAAGACGGAATGGTCTATCATTTAGTATTTATTTATTTTTGTATTTCATTTTGAACAATTTAGACGGTCTTATTTTTAACCAGCGGGTGTTGCAAGATGATAACGGAACACGAGTATTAATATATAGATGAAAAGAAGTGGACTATTTAACGTAAATATTTAGGCTGATTAAAATGTAAGAAAAGAGAAGACAGTTTCGCTATTGAACTTGTTGATGTGTGCGTGCGTGCGTGCGTTTAGAATTAAAACGATTCTGTTTTTCTTTGTTTTAAAATGTTTGACTATTTAACAAGTGTCTGTTGTATATCTTCGGTGTTTTCTTGTTGCGTCTCTTCGCGAAACCTTCGTTCCTTCCTGTGCGGTCTTTGTCTTTTTCTTCTTTTCTTTCCGCACTTGGTTCGAATTCTTTGTTGGAAAACCAGCTTGCCTCTCAACCGCAAATGAACTTGTTCTCTTGATGTTTATTCAAAAAATTAGGGTGTTTATTTGCCACAGATTTTCATCGCCAAAGAAAAACGATGGAATGGGCAGTTTGAATAAACTAATAGAAAGATAAACAAAAATGGTAGGTAAATATATAGATAAGAAACTATTGATTATCTTTTCGCAGAAAAACAAGGCAACTGGCTTGGTTTGTTGCTGTTTCCACATCTTTTTATACAGCCTGGTTCCGCCAGTGCATTTTCCGTGCAAGGGTGGGGGTGTTTCACTTGTGGCCGACTGAGGGTGGGTGGGGAGGATTAGATTTAAAGATAAGGGACATGAACTGCTGATTTGATAAAAGTAATTCTGAAAAACATTCTTCCTGTAGTTTCATACTTGCTGACGTCATTATTGGTTTAGCTCTGTCGGTAGAGCGTTCGGCTAGGAATCGCAAGGTTCCTGCTTCGATACCGGCCCTCGCCAACTCAGCGTTTGAGTAGCATAGGGATCTGTGCGGTAAAGTAAGAAGCTGGTGGTAGGTCTGGCGCGCCACCTCAGATGCTAGAATAATCTCCTTGGTCTAGCACTAGTGAAAAGGGGATATACTCCCTCGCTGTATGGCTGATACCGACATTAAGCCGCCCCGACGACTTTACTTTTTACTTATCTACCCAACCCTTCCACCACAGACAGGATGCGGCTCAAGGTCATTTTTTAAGAGGAGTACAAATTGTTTGAATTCAGAGTTTTCCTTCTCCGATAGCAGTTGCAATATTTTTTTTTTGTGTAGGATATTATTTTTCTTCCCTTTCTTTTATAATAAAAATGGAATGGTCCATTATTTAGCTGAAGTGACGACACTCATAAGAAATAAGAATACGGTGGATAAGCAAAAACAGATAATCAGGATTTACATTTTTGCATTTCATCTTGGACGATTTGGAGAGTCTCATTTTTAACCTGAGAGTGTTGCAAAATGATAACGGTCGTACAATTAAGGAATAAGAGTATTATAGCATATATTGTTATTTACTGAGCTTAGCTTAGATGTGGCACAATGAGAATCAAACTCACTAACAATGGGTTGCGAATCTAGCTTATTATCCATTACAACACGTGAGATGCCCAATCATAAGATATATAGTTATTTACTAAGCTTAATTTAGATGTGGCGCAGTACTAGATGTATGGGACACCTAATGAGAATCAAACTCACTAACAATGGTCTGCAAATCTAGCTTGCTAACCATTACCCTTCATGAGGTGTCCAAATATAGTTATTTACTAAACTTAATTTAGATGTGGCACAAGGCCAGAAGTATGGGGCGCCCAATGAGAATCGAACTCACTTACAATGGTCTGCAAATCTAGCTTGCTATCCATTACACCACGTGAGGTGCCCAATCATAAAATATAGTTATTTACTAAGCTTAGCTTAGATGCGGCACAAGGCAGAAGTATGGGGCGCCCAATGAGAATCGAACTCACTAACAATGGTCTGCAAATCTAGCTTGCTAACCATTACACCACGTGAGGTGCCCAATCATAACATACACACACACACATATATATATGTGTATGTGTTGTGTGTGTGTGTAAACGTATATATGTGTGTTTGTGAGGATAATCGTCTTCCCTTGTTGTCTCTGATTCAACCCGTTGGAAAAGTGTGGAGCGTAGAGGAGAGGCAGAAGCGCCATGAACTCGACTCTAATTTCTCCAAATACCGATCTGTTTGTTCTGGTCACACAGCAACCTGAAATCATTTCTCCAATATTGATTGGGCTGTTTTTCTAAGCTGGTCGATGGCGAACCGCTATTTATTTATTTATCGCAACACTGTTTTTAAATCTTCTCTCCACATTAGACCCCACCCCCCAACTTACCCTACCCTTCTAGCCATTCCGCCCACTCTCGCTCTCGACTCACATATCCAGCCTCTCCCCTCCTACAACCTCCCTTACCCCCCTCTCTCTCTCTCTCTCTCTCTCTCTCTCTCTCTCCTTGTCACCTTTTTGCGCACATATATTCCGTTATGGAAAACTTTGTGTACAAATAAACACAAAATGGACGATTGTGTATGCATACATATACATCATAAGTATATGCACACACTCATAGATAGAACCATATACATAGGCATATATACTCCTTTGCACACGCGCACACACACGCGCATATCTGTGTGTGTGTATATATGTGTCGAGGTACGTGGTATAAGGGTTACTGTCGTAGGAAATGGACACACGAGACGAGTTCAAATCCCGGATGAGGCTGTTTGAATTTCACATAGCGCTGATATTCCTGGAAAAAGTATGAATTCAACTATTCTCCCTCCAGCTATGGGTAAATAGTTGGGCAGAACGGAATCTTTAAACCTGGTTAGGCAAATAATCTACGAGAAGGAAAACTCTGAATTCAAACCTGTTAAACTCTGCTTAAGAAATTGAAAGTGTCTCATCCTACTCGTGCGGCGGGGTTGATATATATATATACCTTAAGAATTTTCTGTTAAAAAACGGTAACAAGATTCATGTTAACGTTTTTTTTAATAATTTTTTTCGTAACGTTCTTATATAGCAAGAGGGTTAAGAGAAGGAAAACTCTGAATTCAAACCTATTAAACTCCACTTAAGAAACTGACTTTGTGTCACATCCTATTCATGTGGAGGGGTTGGTAAATACGCATAATGACAACATAACTAAGAAGATGAATCAATTGATACAAGATATTCCAAGGTATGGAAAGTGGAACGAAAAAAGAAGGTTGGAGAGATTGTTGCATAGCTTGCAACGGAAGATTCCTCTTCCGGTCAAAAGACAAAGAGAAAGATAAAAATATATATTTAAAAAAAAGGGAGAACGGAAGAGAGGTCTTCCGGTCAATACGCAGAGAGAAGATGAAGAAATAGATAAAAGGAAAACGGAAGCAGAGTCTTTCGATGAGGAGGCGGAGAGAAAGATAAAGAAATATATAACAAATGTCTGTTATCAGATCAAACGATAAATGGGCATAGTTTTTTGTATAAAAAGGGTAGTGGATGTAAATCCAGTCTCCAGCAGCAGCGAGAGGATAACCTCGTCTCCCGTCAACCACTCGGAAGTTCACTGTGAACACTGCGCTCTTCGCCAGCCACCCGGCATTTTCATTGTGAACACTCATCGCCCCTCACCACCCACACACCGAAGAAAATAAAGACGGATCCTATTTTTATATATACGTGTCTGTGGTTTTATTGAAGTCCAGTCAAGCGGCTATACAACAAGTACACCAGACAAAATATTCTGAGTCTAATAACGAAGATGAGGACAATAGCCAGAAACTTGTGACAAATTTGAATAATATCATCTCAGAAACCTAATCATCCAAAATGCTACATTTGTCGGAATTTTTTAGATAAGGCTTGATAATTTTTATTATTTAGATTTTTCGGACTGTTGTGCTCATCTTTATTGTGACTTACACAACGTTTTCGCTAATGTGCCCCCTGGCCTTCTTCAGGTGTTTCTTGACATGGTTCCCGAATTGTTTCTTGCAGACAGGACTCAAAGTCAATCCTGTCCGGGTGAGGAAAGACATTTTAAATTGACAACCATCGTTACAAAATAGATATTGTTTGGGAAATTGAAATATGTAGAAGAGATTTCTTTTCTTTTACATTTGTCTTTTAGCATAACATCCTGGCGGTATCTAGCTGGCTCTTTTCCCCAGCATAGTACTCAAAAGCTGTTAATCGTAATTCCTCTCCGGATAACAAAAGAAGTTGACAAACACACATTCATAGTTTTGTTCCAACTTTTATTACTTGATATTTTATTATATCAGACCGGCCTTTTCTGTGAGTTTCCAAACTATCGTTCGAAGTTCAAAGGGAGGAAATAACCCGTTGCGACTTCTTCAGTTTCTGTTGAGGCACCTCAAAGAAACTTCTACAGGTTAAAACCACGCAAAATGCGTTTGATTCCTCAATAACTGGAATTCATATCTCTTGAACTTTGTGTGTCTACCTCAAGCCAATGAATGAGCACCCATTTAATTTTAACTCTTTACCAGGATTGTTTCAGCTGGGATGAACTTTGATTTTCTACTCATGCTTTCGCAATTGATTATAATCAAATATTTACAAATGAATCTAATTTCGGCATTAAATAACACATAAGACTTTAATATGCCGTTAGATAAACCAAACCATATAATCGTGCAAAAATTATTAGTATCATATAGGAATACTTGATATTATATAACTGTGTGTAACAAATAGTTATTCTTAAATTAGAATAGATTATTGAAACCAAATAATAAATCATTTGTATCAACATTCAACATTAGATAACCCATTAATGGTTGATATGCCTTTAAACAAATAAACCAAACCAAAACAAACCCTTGAAGATGACCAGTCGTGGTTGAAAGCACTCAAGAAAAGAATTCAATTTTCCATATAAATTGAACCAAACTTAAGTTGATATCTGTATATTAGCATATAGACATAGTGTGAGGTAATAGCAGGTATGCATGTGTGTATATGTATATATGAGTACATCGTGAATAAATTAATACAATCCTCAGAATTTTTTAGAAGAAAAAAATATAAACATGCATATATATATATATATATTAAAAATGGAATCATTTTCAGAAAATTTAAAAAACTTGCACACACAGCAAATTATTTATATATATATTTATATATATATTTATTATATATATATATAAAATAAACATTCTCATATATATATATATATATATATATATATATATATATATAAGCACTTTCATATATATATATATATATATATATATATTATTTGTTTGTTTATGAGAAAATGGATTGAGGGGATCCCCGCAGGAAAATAAATTCTCACCTTTTATCTAAAAGGTAATTTGATTTTTATAATCTCTGGGCCGTTTGAAAGAAGAACGATTTTCGTAAATTCTGATATAAAGAATATTTTCTTTATACTAAACAGTCAGGTATTTTTATTATTAGTATTTGTATGAACTGTTTACGTTTGTTTACCGTATATGATGAAATTATAATAAACGGAGATAAATATGACCCTAGCCGTGCATCTTCTAATATATTTTTTTTAAATATATGAAATTTCGAACAACACTCAATGATTTTAATAAAACTTTTTCGACTTATTTCAACTGTTATATATTAATATTGGTTTGTATATATATATATATATATATATATATATATATATATATATATATTCAGCCTCTACCTGCTTATCCATTTTTTTTCTCGAATTACTTCCTAATAAGTCCCGAACCTAAACAACATTAAAGTTTTTAAAAGATAAACCCCTTGAGAAATAATTTTTCTTTTCAAAATAAATACTGTATTTGATGTCATATAAGATGTACCTTTTTGTCCCCTCCCCCCAATATAGTTAAAGAATGTCCCCCAGCCACTTCATATTTATCAATAAGTCTGATCTATCTATCTGCTTCTTTTTCTATCTCTCTATCTCTCTCTCTCTCTCTCCTCTCTCTCTCTCTCTCTCTCTCTCTCTCTCTCTCTCTCTCATATCTATCTATTCATATTCCTATGTATTTATATTTATCTCTCTATGTTTACTCATATCTATCAGTCTATCTATCGAAGTTACGTTTAGATGCATATTTGTAAATATTTTCTCTCTATTTCCTTATGAATCGAGTAGAGTGCCACAAAAATACGTATTGAGCTAATAGCAGGTGTGTCACTCTACCTCATATGCAAGAACAATCTCCCAGGTCTAGCGCTATTGAAGAAGGGATAGTCCTGCTGATACCGTCAATAGGCCACTCTGCATATTTTACTTACTATAATGCCATAAGGACCAATTATATTAAAGAAAAATATTGATAAGACGCAACTGAATAGCAAGTGTAGAATATGTGGAGACAAAGACGAATCTGTAAACCACATAATAAGCGAATACAGCAAGCTAGCATTAAGGGAGTACAAGACTAGGCACGAATGGGTGGGAATGGTGATCCACTGGGAATTGTGCAAGAAACTAAACTTTGACCATACTACAAAATAGTATATGCGCAAAGCAGAATCCCATTGTGTAATGGGCAACGTTGCTTTCTTGTGTTCCTAGATTATATGGATCCGCCGATCAAAGATTTCTCGATCAACGAGACTGTGCAATATGATGTGTCTTTGATTATGTACAATTGCAACTGCTGGGCAGCTTCAAAGCCAGCTAGGGATAGCAAATTGCAACTACAATCTATTGAAATTATATAAAAGTTCATTCAGTTTTTATAAAAGTTATTTTATGGGGGTGTTTGAATACTATAATATACTATAAAATCTAAAATATTTTTATCAAATAAATTTGATAATTTTTTTTCAAAGTTATAACAAGCGAAAGTTCCAGATTTTCAAAAGGTGCTTTCTACGTTCTAAAAATCATTGATACTTTTTGGTTGCACATTTGTTAACTCATCAATAGTATATGCGCAAAGCAGAATCCCATCATTTGCTCAGTTTAGTACAAGGTCACAAATATGTGACACCCAGTGAGAATTGAACTCATTAAAAATGACCTGTTAATCTATATTGGCGTGTAATTTAACCGACAACCCCGCCACTGGCAGGATTTGACACAAGGTCAATTTTTAAGCGCAGAAAAGCAGGATTTTCTTTTCCTAGACTGATTTCCTAACCGAAGATAAAGAACCCAGTCTGCCCTACTATTGTATACATAGTTGTAGGGGGGGGGGAGAGATGGGTCCTTGCCTTTTCCAAGGGTATTAACGCAAAGGGAAACGTAGTCTCGTTAAGGATTTGAACTCCGTCGTAGAATATGGATTCGGCGACACGAGTTCAAATCCTGGATGGGGCTGTTTGCATTCCACATAACGCTAATACACTTGGGAAAGGTACGAATCCAACTGTTCTCCCTCCAGCTATAGGCGAATGGTAGGACTGACTGGGCTCTTTGACCTTGTTTAGGCAACCAGTCGAAGAGAAGGAAAACTCTGCTTAAGAAATTTACCTTGTTTCCCACCCTCCTCGTGCGGGGAAGTAGGTAAATATATATATATGATAATACATATGTTTACATTAACATATGAAATATCTGTGCACCCGATGATGGCTGGAAAATAGATCAGGCAAAACATTAACGATAACACAACGGAATAATAACAATGAAAAACAAAATTAGCGATCCACTTTAATTTTGAACTAGTGGAGACTGTGGATATACCACAGTATGATAATTTAATTATTACAACGTTTGATATGGTTACTTAAAAGCTATGAAAAATAGTTTGATACTTGAAGAACCTGTGGATATACCATAGTATGATAATTTGATTATTACAACGTTTGATATGTTTACTTAAAGCTATGAAAAATAGTTTGATACTTGAAGACCTGTGGATATACCATAGTATATGATTATTACAACGTTTGATATGGTTACTTAAAAGCTATGAAATAGTTTGATACTTGAAGAACCTGTGGATATACCACAGTAATAAATTTGATTATTACAACGTTTGATATGTTTACTTAAAAGCTATGAAAATAGTTTGATACTTGAAGAACCTGTGGATATACCATAGTATGATAATTTGATTATTACAACGTTTGATATGGTTACTTAAAAGCTATGAAAAATAGTTTGATACTTGAAGAACCTGTGGATATACCATAGTATGATAATTTGATTATTACAACCTTAATTGACTTGCGTACAACGTTTGATATGTTTACTTAAAAGCTATGAAAAATAGTTTGATACTTGAAGAACCTGTGGATATACCACAGTATAATAATTTGATTATTACAACGTTTGATATGTTACTTAAAAGCTATGAAAAATAGTTTGATACTTGAAGAACTGTGGATATACCACAGTATAATAATTTGATTATTACAACGTTTGATATGTTTACTTAAAAGCTATGAAAAATAGTTTGATACTTGAAGAACCTGTGGATATACCACAGTTAATAATTTGATTATTACAACGTTTGATATGTTTACTTAAAAGCTATGAAAAATAGTTTGATACTTGAAGAACCTGTGGATATACCACAGTATAATAATTGATTATTACAACGTTTGATATGTTACTTAAAAGCTATGAAAAATAGTTTGATACTTGAAGAACCTGTGGATATACCACAGGATTATTACTTTGATATACTTAAAAGCATGAAAAATAGTTTGATACTTGAAGAACCTGTGGATATACACAGTATGATAATTTGATTATTACAACGTTTGATATGGTTACTAAAGAGCTATTGCGAAATACTTCAATATGTAGTAAGTAAAGTCGTCAGGGCTGCCTAATGTCGGTATCAGTCAGACAGTGAGGCAGTCTGTCCCCTTTTCAATAGCGTTAGACCAAGGAGATTATTTTAGCAAGTGAGATAGAGCGCCATACCTACCATCAGCTCCTCACTTTACTGCACATATCCCTGTGCTATTCATACGCTGAGTTGGCGTGGGCCGGTATCGAACCAAGAACCTTGTTATTGCTAGCCGAAGACTTTAATATGTAAAAAGTATAATAATCTTCATTTAACTCTCTCTCTCTCTCTCTCTCCCTTTCTAACTCCTTTTTTTCTTTCTCCTTCTTTTCATCTTTTCATAATTTTTGATTAAAACAGATTAGCGTTATTGTTTTCGCATTCTCACACCCTCTCTCTATCTGTCTCCTACTCTCTTTCTCTCTTATTATATTTCTTCTGTGTAGCATGTCCTTTCTTTCTTTCTAATTAAAAACGGGATGGTCCATTATTTAGTTGAGGTGACGACACTCATGCGAAATAAGAATTCGGCGGATAAGCGACACCAAATTATCAGTATTTACATTTTTGCATTTCATCTTGGACGATTCGGACGGTTTCATTTTTAACCAAAGGGTGTTGCAATAAGGAACACGAGTATTATATATATATATATAAAGATGATAATGGACGAAAGATTAATGAACACCAGTATTGATTAATTTTGATTATTTTATTAGAAAAGCATGAACTTTTTTCGCCCTGTATCTCTGTTGGCGAGGCTTAAGATATGCTGATTTATCCCTTGCACTGGGTTAAGCCCTCCATCTTTCTCCCTGGGCATGACACTAAACTGCGTCTGATGATGAGGCTCCTGTCTGGAGATCTGGGGAGTACCCCTTTATTGTCATTACTACCAGGTCCACTATAACCTGGAGTGGTAGTACATGTTAGTGTCCTATCTATGGGTCAAATAGATCTATTTAAAAATGTTCGTATTCGATATTACCGTGTGTAAAAAAATAACCAAGAAACAACTATACAATACAACGTACAATGAACGCGATTCCCTAACTTCAAGGCGAGTTGATATGATATTAAGATTAGTCAACCAATCTCTTCATTCTGGACTTATTCCATCGACAGATATCTTGACAAAATTCTCGAAACTGTCAGGGAAAAAGAAGGAAGTAGAATGAGTGAGCACTTAAGCAAACTACTCTCCTGCATAAGCTGTTACACGCCTTGTCAACCTTTACAGAGTCCAGTGAATGTTGTGAACTCAAACAATTATTTGATTAACATAACACGCGGAGAAATCAAGTAGAGTTTATTAATTTGGCATGTATGGAAGCCTCTAAGTATCAGCCAAGATATTAAATTTTAGAGCCCTTTTCTCTTTAAATAAAGGTCGACATTTTCTCTTTGTTGATTGGCAATCTGACAAAGAAAGCATCTTTTGTTTTCTCAAAATCCTTTTTTACTTACTACGTAAACAACGTATTTCCTGGCACAGCAGTCTTTACGAATATGTATATATATATATATAATATATATATATATATATATATATATATATATATATGTATGTGTGTATATATGTATATGTATGTGTGTGTATATATACATATGTATGTGTATATGTATGTGTGTATATATATATATGTGTGTGTATATGTATGTGTGTGTATATATACATATGTATGTGTATATGTATGTGTGTGTATCTATATATATATGTGTGTGTGTGTATATGTATGTGTGTGTATCTATATATATATGTGTGTGTGTGTATATGTATGTGTGTGTATATGTATATATATATATCTGTGTGTATATGTATGTGTGTATATATCTATATATATATATGTGTGTGTGTATATGTATGTGTGTGTATATGTATTTGTGTGTATGTATATGTATGTGTGTATATATGTATGTGTGTATATATATATATATGTATGTGTGTATGTGTGTGTATATATATGTATGTGTGTATATATGTATGTGTGTGTATGTGTATATATGTATGTGTTTATATATATATATATATATATATATATATGTGTGTGTGTGTGTGTGTGTGTGTATATAATGGTTTGGGGTTGATTTTGAAGGCGTATCACAATATGGAGGAAGAAAAGGTAACGAGCATGTTGTTCCTTTATCTGTATTTTTAAAAATGTTTCCTAATATTTCAGGATAAGTATCCCATCTTCAGAATACTTCGGAGCCCATAAGGGGATGTTCGTAGCTGTTTGTTTGGTTTGGTTTGTTTTGTTTTACGGCATATCAACCTCAGTGGGTCATTTAATGCCGATAAAGTTTTGAAATAAATCAATTCTTAAATGGATAATACAATTTTTTTATAAATACATTTTTCTATTTAACCCATAGATGGGACCCTAATAGGTACTACCACTCCGGGTTAGAGTGGACCAGGGAGCAATGGTGATGAATGGGGTGCTCCACATTCCCCAAACCTCCAAAACTGGAACCTCACCATCAGATAGAGTTTAACGTCATTCCCAGGATATGTAGACCCGCAGCCACCGCCTTCTAGCACCCATATGATAAAAAGGGGTTGGGGCTTGCCAGTAGCTGTTTGTATTAATCCCTATTAGTGTGAAGGTAGTAACATGTGTGTTTCTGAATTTGTTTTTAATGTTTCTAGCATTTGAGGAAATATTAAAATACAGGTAAATGAATAACATACTCGTTACCTTTTCTTCTTTGATATTGTGGTAAGACTTCGTAAGGTATTGATCCAACTATACTCCCTCGTGTTATGTGTAAATAGTAGAGTAGACTGGGCTCTTTAACCTTGGTGTGGCAACCGGTCTCTGAGAAGGGAAAACTTTGAATTCAAACCCGTTAAGCTTAATCTGAGAAATTGACCTTGTATCACATATTGCTTGTGCGGATGTGTTGGTATATACATACCACGCCGAGCCAGAATCTGAGAGTAATGTCAATGAGGGGGTGGTTCCCCACGTACCAAAGCTCCAGACCACACACATACACACACACACACACACACACACACATACACGCGCGCATGTCTATATTTATTCATAATAACAAATAAGAAAAGGAAAGAAAAATGAAACACGAACAATACATAAGAAATAAAAGCATTGGATAAAAAGTGCTCAAATTGCCTACAAGCAGAGCAGTATAAAAACTGAAATAATTGTAATCCGAATTTTCCTTTGTATTCTGTTGCTGACGGTTTAATGGGTTTAGAAGAAAATGTCTTCCACAAACTCCTGTGAATATTTGTGTGAAAGTAAAAAATTTGCAGTTTCAGTTAGGATTCGAACTCGGTTCGCAGGGTTTGTGTTTCAGAGTTGATAACACTTGTACGAGCTCTTACTTTCATCAAAGATGTTGCTTCTTGGCAAACTTTTCTGTCACATTAATCGAGTTAGTAAAACAAGCGATAAACCCCAAATGCTTTTATGTTTCTCTCTTCATCATTCAAGATTATTTGCCCTCAGATTTGTACGTCTGTTGTTGTCCGATGTCCCTCAAATATATCTTCATTGATAATTAAAGCGGGAACGATCTTCTTTTTTTTTTTTTGTCTTCACCTCATCATTTCAACCCCTTCCCCACAACATCGCCAAATGCTATATCGATTACATTCCTTGTTTCTGTTCATCCACCCCTCCATCGTTCAATTGTGCAATCTGCAAATAATGAACTCTGAATGTTTTCTTATGGATTCAGCTCAATCTGGACTTGGTGTACGTTTCCCAAGATTCGCCTCAATCCGACTTTGGTGGCAATGAACGTATTATCGGCGTTATTAACGCCGAGTACTAAGCTTCTTTGCACGCTCGCCTCACTCCTCACTTCTCATCCTCCTCCTTTACGCTCTTTTTGCTTCTCCACCCCTCACCCGCCGCCACCCTCTCTTGGACCTAATTTTAAATCTGGCAAATAAATGCAGGATTGTGTTGCTTGGATCTTCCCAGATTGTCCTTTCCTTTGAAATGGTCTTACCCATAATTCCTTATTCTGCGTTTATCCATATGTTCTTGGAGACATTACAGGCTTTTAGGAATCTCGTTTAGTCTAATGTAAGCATTTATTAATATAGTTTGCTGGTTTACGGAAATCTAGTTGGATTACATTGTTGAATTATATATATACATATATATCAATTTAAGTGGCTTTAGGTAGCGCCAACATGGAGTTAACACCTGGTTACTGACAGTTTCTCGCCTATGCGAACTTCAGACCAAGACCATGATATTGACCACCGTATACTAGGAAGTATAGCACTCATATTATCTAATGTGTGTGTGTGTGTGTGTGTGTGTGTGTGTCTTTACTAAACGGGATACACTATCTTCAAAAATTAATATTAATTGCCAAAAGCATTATGATTTACTTGCTGAATTTAACCGGGATTTTAAAAAGTTAAAAATAAATCTATTATCTATATTTATAAATAGATTAATAAAAATATAAATAATAATAAAATAAAAATTCATATAAAGTAGATATTATTATAATTATAATATCGTTGATTTTCATATGATATTATTATAATTATTATTGATATCAGTATTTTGATAGATATTATTATATCTATATAAAATAGAAATTTAATAAAAATTATTTTTCTATACGTTTGTTTATTAACTTTTATTCTTTCTATATTCTTGTTTTTAAGTTATTTTTATTCTTCTTCTTGTTTGTATTTTTTCTTTTATTTGCTTTTTAATAATTTGTTTTATTTTTAATAAATTCTTTAATATATCATTGATTTAATAAAATCTTTAATATATCATTGATTTATACCCTTATATTTTTATTTAGCTTTCCTGATGGAAAATGAGAGGTTAAAATTTTTTTAACTCCTTCTCGGACGAAAATAGGCTGTGGATTGTATTAAACTTTGGTCTTTATTGGTCTTCACCAATTTTCTTTTATATAAAGACGTGCGCTCAGTTATTGTACAAACAAACGTACAGACAGATATTCGGAATCTTTCTTATATATATATATATATATATATATATAGAGAGAGAGAGAGAGAGAGAGAGAAACTATAAATTCTTATTAGAATCCGTCGATCCTTCTTAAACAGAAATATCAATATCATTATACTCACAAACTCTATCCTATCCTCCTGACTTCATCACCAAACTCACCCCTACGCCGTTTACATTCTCTTCTATAAAAACAAATGTATCATGCACAAATGTTCAAATAAATGCTCAATGCACGACGAAATATATCGCCTACGTCTACTTGTTTGAGTTGTTCTTTTGTCCACATTTTCCCTCTATTCTTTTACTACATTCTGTCTGATTTACTCCAATCCTCCTACCTTCACACACACACACACACACACACACACACACACACACATATATATATATATATATATATATATATATATATATATATATATATATATATATATAGAGAGAGAGAGAGAGAGAGAGAGAGAGAAATAGAAAAAGAGAGAGATAGAATTATAAAATGCTTATTAGAATCTTTCAATCCTTCCTAAACAGAAACATCAATATAATTATGGACCGCTATTACGGGAAACCAACACGGCTTATATAGCAGACAATCATTTACACATTATTTTTATTCAAATATCTCTTTCGGAATATCTGGGAAACTCTTCTGGAAAATATCTTTTATGTGTCATAAAAATTTAATTGCGATTAAACTTGGAAGAATAAAACTGAAAATTAGCCTCGTACTTTATTTAACAATATTTGAATTTCTATTATTAGGCATCTACACTAACCTGTTTTGAACAATTCTAACTTTATTGTTAGAGAGCATTTTTCATCACAGTTATAGTAAATCATACCCACTGATAGAGCACACTGTTACGTAATCAACAGGAGATTACATTGGGGTGACGACTGTCCGGAGACCAGGGGAAGCTAACAACTGCAACAAAAAACAATGGC
>CM042153.1:69749332-69759332 GCA_023376005.1 Doryteuthis pealeii
CGAGGGCCGGTATCGAACTAGGAACCATGTGTTTCCTAACCCGACGCTCTACCGACTGAGCTATACCGTCCCCTTAAACTAGTCACGCAGATCCATTACTACTGAAAAGTGAGTTCTATCCTAATTGAATGCCCCATACTTACACCCTTCTGTCATATCCTACCCGTGGTGAATGGGTCGGGTAAATACCTCCTGTTGCATAGCGCCTTCTTACTGGCACTAAATAGGTATATGTTATATACCTTTCTTACTACTTCTTTACTGGCACTAAATAGGTATATGTTATATACCTTTCTTACTACTTCTTTACTTAGGTATATGTTATATACCTTTCTTACTACTTCTTACTCTGTCGTCTATTCTTCTGGCCGGCTTTGCTTCTGATCGTCTATCATCTATCTTGGTCTGGTATATCTTCTAAGGTCTCGTCTGGTCTTCTATTGGGGATTCCGGGTCTGGTTTCTGTAGGGGTTTCTTGTTAGCAGAAGCCTTGTGTCATTGTTAGTTTTTAGTAATAAACACAAGACTTCGATTTATGTTGATGTTACTTTATTCATAAATCCCCAGACTAGACAATGCGCGCGGATCCTTACATCTTGCTAGCTCGGCTTCTAAGTTCTAACTCTAACTGAGTTGCTTACTCCTTAAACCGGAAGGGCCTTCTATCGGGGTTCCCGGTTCTCACGGTTTATCCCGCAAGGCAAGGTCAGAGTGAGGTCAAGCATTGTCACTCACTCTCAAGGCCATCAGCTGTACTGATCGCCATAATGATTTCTACACTACCTTAAAAAGATATGTAACACTCCTAAGAACTGCCATGACTTAACAAGTTCTTCACTTTTATCATTGAAATGTTGACAAAGATGATTTTTGTATTGATTGATACCTTATAGGTGTTTTTTTTTTTTCGGATTCATTTCAAACCAGTTGAATCATAATTTTTGAGATGCATGTTTTTCTTCTTCTGCAGAACTTTGCCATTCCGTGGAAAGATCCGTCTTTTAGATGTGGGTAGCTGCTTCAATCCATTCCTCCAATTTGATGAATTCCTGGCGGTGGGAATTGACATTTCACCAGCAAAACCTGTAAGTCATACATTTTTTCAATTGACTAATTCAACATCGTTTTAATAGTTGTCATTAGTAATGTTATCATATATTTCTTTAGTCGTCGGGGTGGCCTAAAGTCGGTATCAGCCAAACAGCGAGGGAGTCTATCCCCTTTTCAATAGCGCTAGAACAAGGAAATTGTTTTCGCATCTGAGGTGGAGCGTCACACCTACTAATAGCTCCTTATTTTACCGCACAGATCCCTGTGCTACTCATACGCTGAGTTGGCGAGGACCGGTATCGAACTAGGAACCTTGTGGTTTCAAGCCGAACGTTCTACCGATCAAGCTAACCAGTATTTTATGAAAATTGGTTGGTTGGTTGGATTTTACGACACCCTTATTAAGTTATTTTATTCTTGTTGGGTATTCAAATTTTTTTTCAAACTCAATTTTTTTATCTATTCATCCCATAGATCGGTCCCTGACAGGTACTACCACACCGGATCAGGGTGGACCTGGGAGTAATGGTGATAAAGGGGGATTCCACATTCCCCAGAGTTCCAGAATTGGAATTTCATCACTAGATGCAGTTTAACGTCATACCCAGGATATATCAAAATTGGAATGTAGTACACTGTGTGTATGGGGGGAGGTGTATCATAGATTAAGTGTGTGAGGGTGTCATAGATTGGGGTGGGGGTGTATCGGATAATTTCAGTTATTATAGAGAGTATTTTTGATTGAATGATACTTTAATAGTCAATTTTGAAGTCTTTCTTGAAATTAACTGAGCTCAAAAATGATCAGCTCATACCAAGTGAATTTTTGTCTCAGACAGGCGGTAGAATCGATTATTGCAGTTTATTTATTTATTTTGGTGGAAGGAGGCAGGAGAAGGGGTGTCAGGTGTTGACAGGATTTTTAGATGTTGAACAGATAAGTACAGGGGAAAGTGAGAGAGAAAGTTAGAGAGAGAGAGAGAGAGAGAGAGAGAGTGTGTGTGTGTGTGTGTGTGTGTATGTGAGAGAAAGAGAGGGAAAACCAAATTCATACATAGAGAGAAGCACAAAGAAAATTAGAGAGGGAGAGAGAGGGAATCTAAAGCAGAGAAATAAAGAAAGAGAGAGGGGAGGAAGAGAGGAGAGAGAGAATCAGATGCAGAGATACCGAGAAGCACAAAGAAAATGAAGAGAGATAGATATATAGAGAGGGGGAATCAAATTCATATATACAGAGAGAAGCACAAAGAAAATTAGACAAAGAGGGAGGCATCAAAAGCAGAGAGACACAGAGGTAAGAAGAAACACAGAGAGAGGAGAGAGAGAGAGAGAGAGAGAGAGAGAGAGAGAGAGAGAGAGAGAGAGAGAGAGGAATAAATTAATAATAATAAAAAAACGAAACAAAACGGAATGATTGCTAAGAATCGTCCTAAATCGTTTCGGAAAATTCTTTTAACGTTTTATACTAGAAGAAAAACTGTTTTTTTGTAATGTTTTTATTTTCATGTTCTTATCTTTTTCTTTTTTTTTAATTCATTTTTTTCTTTTTTTTTTATTGGAGAGAGTATCTTAGTTTTGTGGTACGATTGACATTTATCGAAAAAGAAAAAAAGGAGAGGAAAAATTATTTATTAAGTATTTTTTTTTTCAATTTTAATGTGAATTATTGGGGGGATAGGGGAAGTGTTCGCAGACCAATTTGCCAGATCTTTTAAAGCTGAAACGACATTAACCTCTTAATATTGACTGAACACCAGATTTAAAAAAGAATGTATTTTTCTATTTTCTCTAATTTTTTCCCCTTTCTGTTCCATTTTATTTTTGGATAGAGCCATCTTGCCATTTTGCTAATAAACAAGCATTTTAATAATTCACGAAAAGTATCATTTTTCACGTTTATTTTTTTAATTTGAATTTTTGTTTCTTTTTTTGATCGGAATTGACATAAAATGCGCTGTTCATTATTTAAGTAATACTAAGAATTCATGTAAGGTGTTCAATCGTGGTCTAGTGGTTAGCAAGCTATTCTTGCAGATCCATCTATATATTAATACTTGTGTTCTTTAAAAGTACGGCCGTTATCATCTTGCATTAAAAATGAGAACATCCAAATCGTTCAAGATGAAATGCAAAAACGGCAAACTGGGTGCTCAATCGTGGTGTAATGGTTTGTAAGCTAGTTTCGCAGATCCATTACTACTGAATAGCAAATTCGATCCTCGCTGGATGCCCCATACTTACGCCTTTGTGTCACACCCTACTCATGGTGAACGGGCGCCCAATCGTGGTCTAATGGTTAGCAAGGTAATCTTGCTGATCCATTACTACTGAATGTCAAGTTCGATCTTCACAGGATGCCCCATACTTGCGCCCTTGTGTCACATCCTATTCGTGGCGCCCAATCATAAAGAACAGGGTACGGAAAAAAGAAGAAAATGCACCCTAACTACAACATAGCAAGCGTCCCTTAAAAAATAAATATAGATATAAGAAATAGACTTATATATATATATATATATATATATATATACACCAACCCGTCCATACGAGCAGGATGTGACACAAGGTCAATTTCTTAAGTGGATTTTAACAGGTTTGAATTCAGAGCTTTCCTTCTAGACTAGTTACCTATCCAAGGTTAAAGAGCCCAGTCTGTCCTACTATTTACCCATAGCTGGAGGGAGAGTAGTTGGATGCATACCTTTCACCAAGGATATTAGCACTATGCGAGATACAAACAGCCTCGTCTAGGATTTGAACTCGGGTCGACGAGTCCATTTCCTACGACTTTAACCATTACACCACGCACCTCCATTAGAAATAGACTTATTAATCAGATAAA
The DNA here is from genome assembly GCA_023376005.1 of Doryteuthis pealeii. Classification (NCBI taxonomy): domain Eukaryota; kingdom Metazoa; phylum Mollusca; class Cephalopoda; order Myopsida; family Loliginidae; genus Doryteuthis; species Doryteuthis pealeii. The sequence goes on from CM042153.1 coordinate 69,753,225, forward strand.
GATATTGGTAAAAATTGGCACGTATCATGCCGACACAAATTCTGGAAGATGTTTTATTCTTTCAGAAGACCCCAAAAAACCCTCATTGTCTTCACGTGTCATCTTGACTCCTCAATCACAGAAACGACATTGTCGTTGTCGTTTTGTCGTAAATTGCGCTGACAGTAAGGAATCCTTTGTTGGTTTCTTTTGCGCGACACTCAAGGACATCGAGTGACAGTGTCTGCTTGTCAATGATGCTCCAGAAAGTAGATAGATTCATTGATTGACATTTCATGATCGATTGATTAAACTCTAATGCAACAGTTTATTGTAAAACGCATATTTGATTGTCTACCTTCATTTATTTCTTCTCTACAGAAAATCTTAGATGATATATTACATACGTATATATATATATATATATATATATATATATATATATATATATAATTTCAGTAGAGCACTCTATTTAGGAGGAATTTAATTGCAAAATTCACCGTATTCGGCGTTAGCTAAATCTCACTTTGTTTACAAAGTTTGAGAACTCTTGGTGAATTTATTTCCGCTTAGAAATATAGCGATTAAATAGCCTGCTATACTTGGCAGCTGATTGTGGCCGTATGGGTAAAAAGGTTCGGCGAGCGTAAGTTCGTTCGGGTCTCGAACCCGGCCAGAGGCAGCTGCTAAAAATTGTATAACTGCACTGATGAGAGGTGATACCTCGAAACACGTGTCTGTAGTTTACTTTATATATATATATATATATATATATATATATATATATATATATATATATATATAGTTTAACTAAGGAATTACATCGACTTAATTGAGTATAGGGTAGGGTCCTGATGAAATCATTTGGATTGAAACTATGGTAGACTCTTAACTCTTTTCCTCTACTACGATTACTACTATTATTGCTCAAAGTTTTTATATATTGAGCACTTTTGGATAATTTACTAATGCCACTGCAACAAAAAGGTTATTTCTATACATACCATAGTAATAAATTCGCTCTACTTACGTATTGAGCACTTTATATTTGTTATATCGCTGACTTATCATGGTAAAACTTGTATCAACTAACCATTGAGACCAATTTCATCGGTAAGTCATCCCATTTTCATATATATATATATATATATATATATATATATATATATATATATAATCCACAGACACGTTTTTTCGAGTTTCACCTTTCATCAGTGTGTCTATACCTTAACAGCTACCCCTGGCCGGGTTTGAAACCCGAATGAACTTTCGTTCGCCAAGCCTTTATACCCGTGCGGCCAGAGGCAGCTGTCAATATAGGAGAATATTTTCGCTACATTTCTAAGCGGAAATGAATTTACTAGAGTCCTCAAACATTTGTAAACAAAGCGAGGGTTAGCTAGACGCCAGAACGGTGAATTCTCAATTAGATCTCTATTAAGAGAACTCAACTGAAGTGGGAGTATTATATAATAAATAAGTAATCCACAGACACGTGTTTCGAGGTTTCACCTTTTATCAGTGTGGCTATACCTTAACAGCTACACCTAGCCAGGTTTGAGACCCGAATGAACTTTCGTTTGCCAAGCCTTTATACCCGTGCGGCCAGGGGCAGCTGTAAAAAAATAGGAGAATATTTAATCGCTACATTTCTAAGCGGAAATGAATTCACTATATATATTTAGTGATGCTGATAACTTTTTGATTTAGTGCGTCCTGGAACGCACATATTTGCTTTGAATGAGTCAGTGGGAAAATTTATGAGTCCTAACTCAAGCCGGCTAACTCGTACCTTGTAACATATCATGTGTAATTTGTTTCTAAGAAAATATTGAAATGTATTTAGAGTTAGCTTGAAATGCCGATGGAAGAAAAAAGAAAAACAATAGGACGCATGGATACGATTTTACTGCATCCTTTTAGATTTTTGTGCATCAGGGACGCATGACGCGTACCTATCAGCATCTCTTGTGTATATAAGTCGAACCTTTTAAGACCTTATTTTTCCGATACAGATATCATTGGGAAATGAAAATAAATGTTGGTAAACGGTCAATTAGCTCAGTCAGTAGAACATCCGCCTGGGAATCACAAGGTTCCTAATTCGATACCGGATCCCACCAACATATCGAATTTTCTCTTTTTTAACTAATATGAATCTGTTTTTCTCTTTTTTTATAAGTAAACAAGTGAAAAATGTGTATGTGTTTATTTACTTTACTATTAAATAGGTATACTTAATTTGTCGAAAAATCCGTGTTTTTCAATGCAATTTTGTCCCCGCGTTTGAAAAAAATTACCAAAAATTAGGGAATTAGCCGATTTTAATGAAATTTTCAGTGTTGATTTATCAATGAATGAATTGTATAATGCATCAGTTATTTTATTTCAAGACATTCTGATATTTTTCAGGTCACTTAATTTTGACCTTCCTTGTTTTTGAGGCGCAAAATATCGGTGTGGTATATATGTGATTGATACTTTTTTCTGCAGAAATAAGAGAAAAGACCGAAGGAGGACGCTAAATTTCTAGTACAATTTTCGACCAAAAAATATGGGGGATTGATACTAAAGTAAAGTAGTTATTTCAAAATATTTTTTTAGAATCTAATAATATGACATTTTAAACTTAAAATCATGCTGCTCATTTTAAATGAATTTTATATATTAATGTATCCTAGCAGAAATACCTAATTAAAGTTTTGAAATAAAATAACTGATGCATTATAAAATTCATTAATTGATAAATCAATACTGAACATTTCATTAAAATCGGATAATTTCCTGATTTTTGGTATTTTTTTTTCAATCACGAATGTTACATTGATTTTGTAAATACGCCATCTTGAAACAACGTTTCAGGCATTACGCGATCAAAATTGACCGAAAAAATTGTTTTAAATGTATTAAAAATAAATTACATGTGTAATATTATTTTGCTTTCTTTTTACTGATGCTCATTATGTTACTACTTTTCGAATTAGACAAAAATGTGACCTTAAATAATCGATTTAATTAACTTTAATTCGTTTTTAGAATGAATAGCAACCGAATTTTGGGGTATACCTACTATTAAAGTTCTTAGCTATTTATGCATGCTCTTTTTGTTTATTGTCTTTTGTGTGTTCTTTTCTAAAATTGTTTATATTTTTTCTTTCTTCCTTTCTTTCCTCATAATCTTTAGTTATTGTTTTCTTTTGCCTCTCTTCATTCTCTGTTCATCATTTTTCATTCTCTCTTAATCTTATTCTGTTAGTTTCTATTTCATTCGTCTTCCCTTTTATGATTTGTTTATCTATTCCTTTTTTTAAAGTTATTTCTTACTCTATTTCTTTCTATTCCATTATTATTATTATTATTATTATTATTATTATTATTATTATTATTATTATTATTATTATTCTGTACCGTCATCAAAAACCTTTTATCAGTTGCATCGTCCTCCAATCGACGCCCATTCCCTAGGACCTATTCTTTTTCTTATCATTATCTTTTTCCCAGAATACAAATCATTAAAAAAAAGTCATACGTAAGCCATTGTATTGCTGTTTGTTTTAAATAGAAAGAAAGTCATTGTTGAAAGATAACAAGCTTCTTCTAACCGTTCTCACCAATTCTTTTTCTTTCTTTTTTTTTTCGTTTTTTTAATCTCCTCTTGGTGCCAATACACGGCTCTTTTTTTCTCTCTTTGTGTCTTTGTGTAGTGCTATCTGTTAGTGCCTTGGGGGATTCTCGTTTCTCGGATTTGTGTTAAAAAAGAAAAACAATAAAAAAAAACAACAAAAAAAACACACCAGACTTCACTGCAGCTTACGTAATATAGATGTTTATCAACATCGGTTCAGTCAGGCAGACAACCAACTATAGTCCACCCTGTGAGAATCTAACTCACTACCTTAGAGAAGGATTTGTGCGACTAGATTTGTAAACATCTTTGCACAGTTATTTACTGAGTTTAAGTCTGAATGGCATGAGACTATAATAGTAGGGCACCTAGTGAGAATCGAACTCACTAACGAATGGCCTTGTTCTCAGTTTACAGTAATTGTCCTTTCGATATATATTAAACTTAGTCTGGCACAGGGACTCAATGTGGGACACCTAGGGTGGATCGAACCCACAATGCTAACAAATAGTCTGCGAACTGTCCCTCTTCTTTATGTTTATTTTACTACTGCATGCATTTACCCAACGCTCCCACGACGGATAGGTCGTGTCACAAGGTCAGTTTTCAAGCCCGCCATTATCTGCGAGAGACGCCTGTGTTGGCTCGGTCATGTCAGGAGGATGGACAAAGGCCGCCTCCCCCAAAGACCTACTGTATGGTGAATTAGTGGAGGGCACCCGACCGGTAGGGAGATCACGCCTGCGCTTTAAAGATGTCTGCAAAGGGGACACGAAGACATGCCACATCGACACCAACACATGAGAGACTTGTGCAAAAAAAATGTGCGACCTGGCGCCTCCTCGTCAAACAAGGGACGAGAAAGAGAGGAAAGTAGCAGAAAAGAGAACCAAAAGGAAGGAGAGACAACATCAACTCCAGCAAGCATCACTGTTTGTTTACAATCACTGCACCAGAGATTGCCATTCAAAAATTGGTCTGATAGCCATTCACGCAGCTGCAGATAAATAATAATGATAATAAAAAAATGGACACTACGCCATCGTCTTCAGTAGACGGACGGGTGCCAACCAATACTACTGTATGTATTTACCCAACGCCCCCACGACGGATAGTTCGAGCCACAAGGTCAGTTTTCAAGCGGAGAAAGGTACGTTCGAATTCAGGATTTTCCTTTTCATAGACTTGTTGCCTTACCGAGGCTAAAGAACGTTATCTGTCCTACTAATAAAATAAAAGTCTGCTGTGGTGTGGCCTATTGTCGGTATCAACCGAACAGTGAGGGAGTATATCCCTTTTTTTGCTAGTGCTAAACCAGGGGAATTATTTTGTTTAGGTGGAGCGCCACACCTACCGTAAGCTTTCACATGCCTTACCGCACAGATCAGTTGATCACTGAGTTAGTGAGGGCAGATATCGAACCAAGAACCTTGCAATTTCTTGGCGGATGCTCTACCGACTGAGCTGAACCTAAATTATCTAAAATAAACCAAACTGATGTGTATGCCTTGGGAAGTGTCAAGTACCCCTTAATTGCCATCACTCCCAGGTCCACTTAGATCCGGGGTGGTAGTACCTGTTAGGGTACCATATATGGATCAGATAGATCTGTTTAAAAATGATTCGTATCCGATAAGACCATGTACAATAATTAAAATTAAAAAATATAAAATAAAAAACCCTTAAAAACAACTATACAACAAATATAAATATGAACACACAATGAACTCGATTCCCTAACCCCGAGGCATGAAATAACCTGAGACTGGTTGACATGCCGTTAAAATCTATCAATCAAACAAACTGAATTATATTCAAGTTAAATAAAACTCGAATGTATATATTGGAATGATGGTTGGTTGGTTGGATTTTACGGCATGTCAACCCCTTGGGTTATTTTATGCCGAACATGTTTTGTTTTGTTCATTCGTAATAGGTATTCAATTTTTTTTTCTTAATATTTTTTTTGAACTCATGTTTAAACACCTTTTTAAAATACCTTTTTTCTATCTAACCTATAGATGGGACCCTATTAGGTACTACCACTCCATTCTTGGAATGATTCCGCCCTGTTGAATGGGGCATTAGAATACACCGACTGCACCTCTACAGAGAGATAAGACTTCTCCAATAGGGCCACCTGTTGACTGTAGGTAGCAACCCGTGGTGCTTAAGGATAGAACCCAGGTGGTTGAGCAGTCCATGACTTGCAATACTCCACTTTGGCCCTTTCTTGGGCTAGACAGGCGGTCGGGGTGACTCCCTCTGATCAATCGGCTGGTCATGTCAAGCCCTAGCACCTATATGATTGCCCCAACCCTGTTGCCCTTGTGGCAAGCCCCAACCCTTTTTATCATATGGGTGCTAGAAGGCGGTGGCTGAAGGTCTACATGTCATGGGAATGACGTTAAACTCTATCTGATGGTGAGGTTCCAGTTTTGGAGGTTTGGAGAATGTGGAGCACCCCTTCATCAACATTGCTCCCTGGTCCACTCTGGCCCGGA
>CM042153.1:69764332-69826832 GCA_023376005.1 Doryteuthis pealeii
ATATATATATATTATATATATAGGTAGGTAGACAAACACCGGATGTTGTAGAAAATTCATGTTTATTGTTGATAGTGATGTCGACGTTGTAACGTTTCGGTCTGTTAGACCTTCTTCAGGACTTTGTATACCCAGCATATATAACCCAAACACCTAACACCTGTGGCACCATTATCAGAACCCCCTTTGATACACTCCCTATCTGAGAGAAAAGGAAAATCCATTACCGACCTCTTCTGACACCAACAACCGACCCCCTCCCCTTATTCATGACCTCCTGATTCACAAGTATGAAAATGTTCACCATTGAAGCAAGAACTTTATCCAAAGTCCCGAAGAAGGTCCTTTTTTGGAGTGGAGAATAATAAAAAGGGCACCTTCACATAAAGGAAATGAAAGACCCTGTATGCTGTGTTTAAATGAGAAATTAAAAATAGTAGAATACAGAGACCCAGGGAAGATATTGAACTCGCGATCTGAGCTAACAAACAAATGTAGACATTTAAATAAACATAGACTGAGCCAGGTAGGTTCTGGAATTACGTAGGGTGGTACACCCACGTACTTGAGAATGGATACAGCCGGGATGTTAATAAGAGTAGATGACTGGAAAAAGCGATTATTCCCTGATGAATTGCTCCGGCTAGAAACTGAAGTTGGAATTTTTATAACACTCGCTTTAAAAAAAAAGTATATATATATATATATATATATATATATATATATATATATACTCAACAAAATGTGAACCGTTGGATTACCATTGAGGTCTGGGTAGATAATTAAGATTAGGGAAAAGTGAGTTTTTAAAGCGAATAAAAAAATGTTTAATAAATAAATACGGCCGGTCAGAACATTAGAATTAATTTCTAAGATTTCTAAGAAAGGCAACGTTTGACCTAATTTAAGCTACGGGCTGCTACTTATGGAATCTAACATACAAATACATTTCAAATTCTCCCATCTCTCTCTCTCTCTCTCTCTCTCTCTCTCTCTCTCTCTCTCTCTCTCTCTCTCTCTTCCAGAGAAGCTAACATATAACGAAGAGGTAATCAAGATATCTGTAAAGAAAAGAATAAATTGATAGGTAGAAAGTAAAGGGACGGGTCAGTTTTTGACTTAACTACAAATTACGACTAATTAGAACCAATTAATATATATATATATTTATATATATATATATGTATCCTAATGATGAAAATAATTTAATTTTCACAACGGATATTTTTAACAGCATAATCATTTCACTATTATACAGTGAAAGTTTCAAATGAAAATTCAACTAATAACTACATATCAGGATGCGAGCTTATTAAATTTCGCTCTCGTATAATCAAGTAATCACGTGTGTACTTCCCTCCAATATCACCCAAGACTAATATTGTCAGTGTTCGATTTGTTTATATCTTATTATAATGGAGATTGTGGGTTTGTCTGTCTGTAACCGAAACTATATTACTATACAAGTCACAATTCCCTTTGTTATTTACATCACATTCTCTATGATTTTATTTTTATTTAAAACTCAATTATTGATAAAATTGTTTTACATCATTAAGACTGTTGACCATATCTACATACGCATAACATGCAATTATATCTATATATACAACAAAATAGCGGATTACAATGTGAATGGAAAGGCTAATTTGCATATTGATATTAAAAATTTGATTTTAATAAATATATGCTTAGTATTATTGATTTCTAATTGTTTGGTTTTATCTTAATGAATATGAGCAAAAATTTCGGGGATAAATCTTAAAAGAAATCCATTAACAAGAAGAAATAACTGTAATTTTATTCTTTACTTCCTATTTTAACTAAATAGTTAAATTAGGAAAATTTACCAATGAAAGACGGGAGTAATGGAAAATGATGGAAGAGTTAGTTTCAAAGTTGTTCTATTTTTCAATCGTTCCCCTCTGTTCCAATTTTTTATCTGCATTCTTATTCAGTTTCATTAGCCTTTCTAATTTAATATGATATTTTATTATACTAAAACTTAAATATATGCACCCTCCGGGTGCATACATTTGCTAGTACTAGTAAAATCTTTTCAGCGAAAATATCAACAGTGAGTCACGAATCAGATGTGTACATAAAATGCCACGTTCTTTGTTACTTTAATCGCATAAGACAGTAGCAGCGAGGGTTGTTGTTGTTGGTGTGTGATTCTGTTTGTTTGTTTGTCTTGCAGGCAGGGAATATTGTAAATAATGCAAGGTCATCAGTATTGTCTTGGGCAGGTGTCTTCGACTCTCACAAGTAACACTAAGCACGAATAAAGGGGAGAAGGGAAGGTTGATGAAAGAAGGCAAGAAAGAAAAAAGAAAGGAAGGGTCACCTTTCTACCCAGTTTTATATGGAGACTGGAATTTTTCTGTACGTGATCCATTTTGGATTAAGTCCAGCAACAAAATATGCATAGACGCTTACAATGACCTTTGCGCATATATATATATATATATATATATATATATATATATATGTATATATATATATATATATATATATATGTGTGTGTGTGTGTGTGTGTGTAGAAATGTAGACAAACACGGGATGTTATACTGGATGGAAGTTTATTATTGGTGGTAATGTCAACGTTCACACGTTTCTGTTTATAAAAAAACCTTATTCAGGAGAATATGATAAAACGAAGAGAAAATAAGATTTCTGTTGTTCAAAAGGTGATGGATGATGAATGAGTCGAGTTGAAAATATGTATAAAATGTTATTAAAAATATAAGATATAACATTTGAACGTTAATCAATGCACGGTTATGAACGGTTGGAATCAACGGTGCTTGGGTTTTTACTGACAGTCTTTCGCCTATGCAATTATTCAAACCAAGTGCAGTGGATTTAGTTTGAATAATCGCATAGGCAAGAAACTGTCAGTAACCAAGCGCTGTGGACTCCATGTCCACGCTATCCTAACTGTTTGAGATATGCCTGACTAAACAGCGCTGGGTAGCCTCGTCAGTTATGTTATTAACTGGTTTCATTGGGGGTTTTCGGGTCTTCCAACATAATACCCCTCGCCAGTTAGACCCCATTAGAGATGATCAAACCCTAATTCGCTACCCGTTTGTTCAACGCCAACAGAAAAAAATGGCTTTAAATAAAGTATGCCAATGCAGATCCATTTGCTAGGGGGATGAGGAGGTTCATACCTTTCCCAAGGATATTAGTCCAAAAGTGAATGTAAAAGTGTGGTTAGAGAGAATTAATGGAATCCGTGCAATCCGTACTTGATGATGATATAGTATTAGTATAGGGAAGAGGGTCCCCGTGGCATTGTGGCTAATGTGATGGATTGTGATATCATAGTAAGCAAGTTTAAATTCCAATCACACTATTGCATTAACTTTCGGAATGATACTCTTGGGAAAGGTATAAACACCCTAATCCCCCAACTATGGATTAAATAGTACCACCATTGATCTACAAAAATGGCTTCGGTATTAAATAACCTACGAAGGTTCATATGCAAAAAAAAAAAAAATGATTCTTCATAATCCTTGGGAAAGGTATGAACCTCCTCATCCCCCTAGCAAATGGATTAAATACTACCACTACAGTTCTTTTATAAGAAGAGTGGCGGTAGCAGTTATGGTCACGTCTATGAATAAATGTTTAACTCTCAAAGGTGTTTGACATGTTCCACATTGTGGTGGTTGTTTTTGTTTGAGTATATAGGAGTGCGTTAGTCTTGTATGACCAATAATCATTCTAAGTAAAAAAAAAAAAAGAAATATTATGATGGAAAATCTATTTCAGGTAATTTCTATCATTCCTTCCTATTTCTTAGCAATATTATTTATTGGCCCAAAATAACTAGAGACTATCGGTCATCGCTTTGGAATTAAAATAACCAATAAAGGTTGATGTACCATTAAACAAATTAAACTGAGACTGAAATGCAAAGAAAATGCTAATATTTAACAAGTCTACTAGTTTTACCTAATGCTGACTGCAATATTATTGCCTGTACATTGTCAGGGGACATAACCGGAATAGAGTGTATTGATTTCTTTACAACCTCCCTGCTCTCTCCTTTCCTTTACACACACACACACACACACACACACACACACACATACACACACACCAGTCTATATATATATCAATGGTTTAAAAATGTGTATCCGAAAGGCCCAGTCTATCTTTATATTTTATTTCAATGATATTCTTTTATTTATTTTTTTAATTATTATTTTTATTTATTCATTTCTTCATTTTTTTTTTTTTTTGTCGGATGATAATCGACCTTCGGTGGAAATTGGCTTCTATCGTTCTGATTATTCTATTCTACTAGAATTTATAAGAAAACCATCTCACTGAATCACATCCAGTTCTGGAGCTTTGGTACGTGTGGAGTCACCCTCCTCATAACCATTACTTCCCGACTCACTGACTCGGCGTGGTATGTACTTACTCCGCACGAGATGTGACACAAGGAGTTTTACAGGATTGAATTCTGAGTTTTCCTTCTCCTAGACTGGTTGCTATACCAAGGTTAATTGTAGGGCAGGTTGGGCTCTTTAGCCTTGGCTAGGTAACCAGTCTAGGAAAAGGAAAACTGAATTCAAACCTGTAAACTCTGCTTAAGAAATTGACCTTGTGTCACATTCGGCTCGTGCGGAGGGGTTGATATATATAGGTATATATAAATATACCAAGGTTAAAGGGTCCGGTCTGTCCTATTATTTAACCATAGCTGGAGGGACAATAATGGTAGTACCTGTTAGGATCCCATCTATAGGTCAAATTTAAAATTATTGGTATTTGATGAAAGTAGTAAAGCTGGCGGAGAGGCCTATTGTCGGTATCCACCGAACAGCTATTCCCTTTTCGTTAGCGCTAGACATTCTTACAGCTGCCCATTCGTTTCGTAACATTCAACTTCCACCTGGCACAATGCAGCACGTGTGAAATATTTTAAAAAGTCATGACTTGAATCCCACTAAGAGCTTATCGATGTAACAGGAGACAAAGTTAGGGGACAAAATCCAAGCTCTATAACTGATTTATGAGGGGAAAAAACTTAGAAGATGAATGAGAAAAAAATATAACCGGATTTGTGCTAGAAACTTGTAGACAGCGCCGGCACATAAAGTAAGTAAAGTCGTCTGGGTGGCCTAAAGTCGGTATCAGCCAACCAGCAAGTAAGTCTTATCCCCTTTTCACTAGCGCTAGACCAAGGAGATTGGTTTTGCGTCTGAGGTGGAGCGCCACACCTACCATCAGCTCTTTACTTTACCGCACATATCCCTGTGCTACTCATACGCTGAGTTGGCGAAGGCCGGTATCGAACTAGGAAGTACCTCAAAAACCCCGGTCGGGAGGGGAACCCTGTTTAGGGGACACAGAAAGGCGGGTTTGTTATATTTTCTATGAATATTACTTTACTAGCAGGACCTGTGGATATACTACAGGATGATAATTTAATTATTACAACGTTTGATATGTTTACTTAAGAGCTATTGCTAAATAGTTCAATATACTTAAAGTATAATCATCTTGATTTAACTCTCTCACTCTTTTTTATTCCCTTTTAATATTTTCATTATGTTTGATTAAAACAGATTAGCGTTATTGCTTCCGCGTGCTTACTCCCTCTCTCTATCTTTCTCCTACACTCTTTCTTTCTTTCTTATAATATTTTTCTGTGTAGCAGGTTCTTTTTATTACATTTCTTTCTTTATGATAAACCGGAATGGTCCATTATTTAGCTGAGGTGACGTCACTCATGAGAAATAAGCATTTGGCGGATAAGCAACACCAGATTATCAGGATTTACACTTTTGTATTTCATCTTGGACGTTTTGGACGGTCTCATTTTTAACCTGAAGGTGTTGCAAGATGATGATGGACATATTTTTTAGGAACACCAGTTCTAATATATTGACGAAAATTGACATGTAGTAGAGTGAGGGGAGGGGCTCTGTATCATTGATTGGGGGGATGAGACTCTTACACAGGCACTGCTTCTCGGCTTCGGCTAATAACCCCTTCTCTCTCTCTCTCTCTATATATATATATATATATATATATATATATATATATATGGGAGAATATGTGTTTAATTGAAGTCATACCTAATTTTGAAAATGAATTAGTTGATAATTAATGAATTAGGCGGGCATATCTGTTCAAATGTAAGGCTAAAAAAATCGAGAAAAGTCAATCTCTGTATGTACATTTGTTATATGTGTTTGAATTTTTCTCGATTTGTTTAGCCTTACATTTGAACAGATATGCCCGCCTAATTCATTAATTATCAACTAATTAATTTTCAAAATTAGGTATGACTTCAATTAAGCACATACTCTCCCAAAAATTGTCGGCTAAGGCCATATCAAACACATTGTTTGTTTATATATATATATATATATATATATATATATATATATATATATATATATAATCCAGTAATATCCATACTCCAAGTTCGCCTTTTTGCCACATTTTTAGACTAAATTTCAGTTCAGTGAACGTCATTACGTCCGATGTTACGCCACCCAGTAACCTCACCTATGTCATAATAAAAGTTCGTGAAATAAATAAATATTTCCTTATATATATTCAAAATAAATTAAATAAAAATTAATAATTATAAAGTTAACAAAAAATAAGATTAACAAAGACAAAAGAAATCAAAAAGATAATTAAATTTAAAGATAAAAGAAATTAAAAGGAATTTGAAAAACAAATAAACATTAAACATTTTGGTTTGGTTTTTGTTTTACGGTATATCAACCTCAGTGGGTCATTTAATGCCAATAAATCAATTCTTAATGGATAATACAATTTTGTTTATCAACTCATGTTTTTCTATTCAACCCATAGATGGGAAAGATCTATATACAGTAAAATGAAATATTTACATCGAAAAATCATTGCTAACTGTTCGTCATTACGAATTTCCGCCATTTTTGTTCATTATTTTTCAAGAAGATATGACTAAAATGTGTTTTTAGTGTTCTTTATGTTTTAGTGATAGTTATATTCTTTTGCGAGTTATTTACGCTATTTTTACGGTGTTTTTCTCATTTTAAAGTATTTTGTCCGGTTTATGTAGAAAATCCGGGCGCGTTAGGGCTTTTGAGACCAATTAATGACCGAGGGTGGGGTACGACTGAATATCCTTGATAGATGCTAGTAAGAATATGCGCCCTCCGGCTGTAAGTATTTAAGTTTTACGTAATGAAATATATTAGGTTAGAAAGACTAACGAAATTAGATAAGAACACATAAAAATTACTCTTATTTTAATTATATTCTAATTAGTTTATATATAAAATCATTCATAGGATTGATTTTAATACGCTGGAGAATAAAACAATAATGTTAGAGATCAATAACACCGAGTAATCATTTATTAAACCCATTTCTGTTAAAATCAGTATGCAAACTAACCATGCACTATATATTATGTAAACCGTTATTTCTTAGTGATATATAAGACACATTGCAGGATTTTAAACGCACTAATAACATGGGCTGTTTTGAGGCAATTCTCAGATTTTCATAGAGATATCTAATAAATAATATTTATTCTATGTATGAACGATTTCGACTATAAATCAAATACTCATTGATAAACTTATGTCAATTCCTGAAGGTATTGTGACGTAAGCAGTGACGTAGCAATTTCAACGAAACGTTTTGTCATACCTGAAAAGGTTTTACACTATACCAGAAGATGTATCTCTGACGGGTTTTTAGGTCTGTTTCAGACTGTGTATGACTTACTTCTCCCCTGCGATGTAAAAGAGTGTCTCATAGCCCTGACGCTTTTATGTCTTCCTTTTATTTTCATGTGTAGAAATGTCATTTACTGGGAAAGAAATTTCGTTTAAGCCTTAAACATAGAATTTTGAGCTCTTTCTACACATTCTGTTAAAATCTGAGATCATTTGAATGAGAATTGATCAAGATATTAGATTACAAAATGATATCGCTTTTTCTGAAACACCCTGTACATCATAAATGATATAAAAAGTTTTTCAAGTTATTAGATTACGAAATTATATGCATTTTCTGAAACACCTTGTACATTTCCAATGATACCAATTTTTTAAAACACCATATATATATATAATATATATATATATATATATATATATATATATATATATATATATGTATAAACTTGTTGTTATGGGTCGAATGGGAGAAAATTAAATATTTTATAAAAAGAAGGTCCGCAAAATGGATAATGTTTTTTTTTAATTTTAAATGTCATTATTATTTTCCATTTGCGACACATGTTTCAGATCTTCTGATATCTTCTTCCGGCATTAATTAGCCATATTATTTCAGAATCTCTCTCTCACCACACACACACACACACACACATATATTATATATATATATATATATATATATATCACAGAATAGCATATATATATATATTATATATATATAATATATATATATATACACAGAATATCATATATATATATATATATATATATATATATATATATTTGCACATATCATATATATATATATATATATATATATTGTAGGTGTATTTGCACAGAATATATATATATATATATATATATATATATATATATATATATATATATATATAGGTGTATTTGCACTAAATATCCCTATTAGTCTCTAAAACGTGTGTACGTAAATATGCCCTCACATGTATTTGACCTACGTACTTGCATGCACTCTTTATCGATATAGTTAAATATATGCCTCACGCATATATATATATATATATATATATATATATATAGTAGTGATTAAATATTAATTTTGCTATAATGTAGGTGTTTCATTTGAACGTAGATCAAACGCTTTCAGTTCTCCTTATTTCTATTTGCGGTGTTGGCTTCTTGGGCGGGAAGTAATCCTAAAGTCCTTAGAAAAATGTTCGTTACGAACGGTATTGCATAAGCGGTAATTACAGGATCGAAACGATTTATTCATGTTCAGGGCCGCTTAAGTAAATTCACTCGGCTGTCTATTTTTACCAGACATCTGAACACTTTTATAAATGGTTCCTACAATAATCTGTATAATTAAAGACGATTTAATATTGCATAAAATCTTTCCCTCTTTATTCGCCCTACCAATCATTTCGTTCTTATTTCTCCTCCTTCTCCCCTTCACTTTACGTACCTACTCCTCCCCCTCTCTCTCTCTCTCTCTCTCTCTCTCTCTCTCTCTCTCTCTCTCTCTCTCTCTCTCTCTCTGGATGATGAGTTATGCGATTATGAGAGATAGTTTTTTTCTTTTCTTTTTTTTTTTTTTTTTAGGTCGAAGCAAAAGTTCTTAGCGTCATCTTTTGCATAATATTAGGGAAATCTGAAAAATGCTTTTGAAGTTTTCTCAGCTCCCTATTGCTGGTGCAATCAGTCTACTGTTGTATGTCAAGCCTGAGAAAATTTCAAAAGATAGAAAATTTGTATTTTTAAACATTCGTTTTTGATAAAAATCTGTCAATCATTATTATTAATAATTTTTTATTAGCATTATATTATCAATAATAATTATTGACTAATGTTATTGATTATTAATGCTATTATTAATAATTTTGACTATAATTATTAATATTATTACTAATAATTATTATTTATATTATCAATAATATTTATTAACATGATCTATTGATATTATTGTTAATAATAATTAACAAGGATCATTAATGTCAATAATAATTTTTCACTAGAATGATCAATTATTGATTATAATTTTGACTAATATTATTAATAATTAATTAAGATTAGTAATAAAAATTAACGAGCATTATCAAGTATTAATATTATTGATATTTTTTTACTAGTATCATTAATTATTTGCATTATCAATAATAATTTTTACTATTATTATTAATAATTAATTAAGATTAGTAATAATAATTAACGAGCATTATCAAGTATTAATATTATTGATAATTTTTGACTAGTATCATTATTATTAATAATTAATTAAGATTAGTAATAATAATTAACGAGCATTATAAAGTATTAATATTATAGATAATTTTTGACTAGTATCATTAATTATTAGCATTATCAATAATAATTTTTACTATTATTATTAATTATCAATATTATTAATAAAATTATCGGCTACTATTATTAGATATTATCATTAATAATGATTATTGTCTATTATTATTATTATTATTATTATTATTATTATTATTATTATTATTATTGACAATTTTGAACTAGTATTATTAGTTTCTAATATTATCGATAATAATTATTGAGTACTGTTATTAATCATCAATATTATTAATAATTATTATTGTCTAGCATTATTAAACATTAGTATCATCATAAATTATATTTTTACTAGTATTGTTTATTATTGATATTATTGATAATAATTATTGACTACTAAATATTTATTTAAAAAACTTTAAAAGAATTTAGATCTCTCTGGTGATCATAAAATATATACACAGATCTATGTATTTAAACAGTTAAAACACCGCTCCTTAATGGCAGCTGACGATGGCCGAGAAGGTTAATGGATCGGGCTGATGAAAAGTCAGTCGGGTTTCACTCCTGGTCGGAGGTAGTTGCTGTGTCTAGCCACACTGATGTGACGTGAAACGTCGAAACACAGTGTTCATGGATGACTTATATATTTGAAATCTCGTGGACTCGTCGCCCCGAGTTCAAATTCTGGACGTGGTAATTGTATTTCACTTAGCGCTAATACTCTTGGGAAAGTTATGAATCCTACTCTCCCTCCAGCTATGGGTAAATAGCAGGGTAGACTGGGCTCTTTAACCATGGTTAGGTAACCAGTCTAGGAGAAGGAAACTCTGAATTCAAACCTGTTGAACTCCGCTTAATAAATTGACCTTTTTGTCGCATCTGTCCGTGCGGAGGTGTTGGTAAATATATATATAAAAATCTCAAATAAATTATTATGGTAGTAATTTACCGTTACTAAAGTTTCATGAGAGTTAGGCAATCCTAAGACAGTTGAATATCAAAAAGTGGTTTGTCTAGCGTTTGTATAACGTGATGTGTGTTATTTGTGATTTTAAATTTCTGTTAATTTAGCAATGAGCACTTTTATTTGTAAACATTTTTCATATTTGCTATACCCATTATATATATATATATATATATATATATATTGATGAAGCCTAAAGAGTGTTGCTCTACTTAGTGTATTGAGCACTTTAACATATTTAACTTAGGCAACTCTTTCGGTATTTTTTCTTTCGGCCACTGCACTGATGCCAGTTGATTATTTTCAGGTGGTGCGAATGTTTTTGACTTTTTTTTATATATATATATTTTTCGCCAGTCACCGGTTTTGAATTTTATATTTACAATGTATATATATATATATATATATATATATATATATTATATATATAAAAACCTTAAAGTTATTAGAAATAAATTTATTTCAGCCTCCTGGCTTTTTCAAATCTGATTTCAAAATAGGCAAGGATTACAGACCGAGGGTGAGATATTAATACATTGGGCTGGAGAGTGGGAGATATTAATTAGATATATGTTTTTTTATTCCTTGAAACTATCACTTAAAAAAAAAGACTTTCAGCGTTTTTCGTTTTTTACATGTTAATAGAGACACATCCACACCCTTAAAAAAAAAAAAAAAAAAAAAAAAAATTTAACATTCAAATAATTTTTCGGTATGCATATTTATGTGTATAGAAAAATAGAAAGAAATTTAGTGTTCCAAAAGATCAGTTTATCCTTTATGGTAATGTCAACGCTATAACGTTTCGGTTCTTGCAATCTTTATCACGACACATGGTGAAATTATGTGAGGAAATGGTGGGTAACTTCCGGAATGTGAGAAGCGCTGATTCATATATGAAGAAGGGGGGGGTAATCAGCATCAACTAGTGTATATTGCTGGATGTATGGAAGACCTTGAAGCTATGGTGTAAAGACGTGGAAGGAACTAAGTCGACATTACCATCAAGAATTTGGAACATATCGTGTTTTTCTATTTTATGTACACACTGTCGGATTTATTTCCCCATTTTAACCCCATATTTATGTATGTAACTGTATGTTACAAGTAGATGAGATTTGAGAGTTTTTTGTCAGGATAGAATAGGGTGGAGTGGGGTAAGAAGATAGTAGGATGATTTTATGTTAAGAATTGTATTCAAGATTTGTATTCCAATTACTCGTTTGTGTTTTTGGAGCGGGTTGTATAGATAAATTACGCACACTCACTCCCTCAAAAATTAAGTTTAAGATTTAACATCTTTACTTGCAAGCATACACATATGCGCGCACTCACACACACACACACACACACACACGCACACCACACACACATATATTATATTATATATATATATATATATATATGTTGCATAACACACTCTTATCGTGAGACATATCTTACGTACCTTACTAGTATTTTGTAGAGTATACCCATCTAGCCATGTTTGTATACAGATATACTTATCTTCTTCTATACTTATCTTGTGTATCGTTTTCCTTAGTTCTGAGTAGATGGATTCGTCTATCTGTTATCTTCTATCTTGCTATCTGGTCTTCTATGGGCTGGTAGATGTTCTTAATCTGGACTGGATCATCTGTACTTGATACTGAGACGTCTTGTGTTGTTTGTTTTAAGTTAACTAACACAACACTTTCTTTCAATTAGAGCTTTTTATTTTATAAGATATATATCAAATCAAACACTCGTGTGAAAATTTGGTTTCTACGGACAGAGCACCATTGCCGTCTCCTCTTTAACGCCCTGCCAAAATCTGATTTTCCTAAACTCTTTCGCGTTGGCAAACCGGAAGAGGAGATCAACACGGACAAAAAGTATCAGTCATTTTTCTGTGTTTTTCTACAACCGTTAGTTCGGATTTATTTTGAATTAAACTACACTTATCGTACGTAATCAATAGGTTATCTATCAATTAGGTAACCCATACACATCTCTCATGTGCGCGCACACTCATTCACACACACATACAAGTATAAATACATGTATGTTTGTGAGCACGTTTATGCATGTTATGTCCCGATTAAGTTAAAGAGCTCAGTCTACCCTACTATTTACTAATAGCTGGAGGAAGAGTAGTTGGATGCATATGTTTCCCAATGGTATCAGCGCTATGTGAAATGCAAACAGCCTCGTCCAAGATTTGAACTCGGGTTGACGAGTCCATTTCCTACGACTTTAACCATTACACTACGCGCCTCTATGTTACGTGAGTATATAGGTATTTGTTTTATAGATCCTATCTTTAGTATCAAGATTACACTTAAACACAGAGCTATTATCATGTTATTATTCTTATGAATGTCGTCACCTCAGTTAAATAATAGACCGTTCTGTATATAGTATAAAAAAGAAAGGTAAGAAAAAAGGACATGCTACAGAGAAAAATATAAGAAGAAAGAAAGTAGCGGAAAGACAGAGTGAGGTGTGAGTGTACCGAAGCGATAACACTAATCAGTTTCAATCGAACATAATGAAAAGAAAAGAAGAAAAGAAAGAAAGAAAATGAGCGAGAGAGAGAGTTAAATCAGTATTATTATACTTTTTACATACATTGAACGATATTGCAATTAGCTCTTAAATAAACATATCAAACGTTGTAATAATTAAATCATTATATCCACAGGTCCTGCTAATTATCAAGATTATACTTACACACCGAGCTAGTATTTATATCATCGTCTCTTAGTCAATCGCTTGTTGAAAATATCAGGAGATGAAATTAGCGTTACAGATGCCTGATAAGAATCATTTGAAGTAAATAATCTTTGTTACTAAAATATATTTCTGTTAGGATGTCATGTACTAAATGTTTGTAAGCCGACGGCACGTCTCAGTCTCGCATATAAAATTAATATTGCATTCAGGGCTTCCATCAAATAATAGCACTATCATCTTATATTCACACTTGATGCAAGAGTCTGTAAAGAGGAAGTTTACGTATGGCACGTTGATAAAGACGTTGACGGTAAGGAAATACATTTGATGTTTTCTTGTATAAGTGTATTGGGAGAGGGGTGATATTTCGCCAGCATCTTCCAGAGAGAGAGAGAGAGAGAGAGAGAGAGAGAAGACATACAAACAAACAGGGGCGTAGGAGATTGATATACATGGGGTGAGATAGGGAAATATTAATTCAAACTTGTTCATTGATTATTTCCCTTCAGTATCTGATGATTTTGTATTTGATAGATTTATATATATATATATATCTTATTATAATGGAGATTGTGTGTTTTTCTGTCTTTAACCGAAATTATAATACTACTCAAGTCACAATTCCCTTCGTTATTTACATCACATTCTCCATGATTTTATTTATATTTAAACCTCAATTATTAATAAAATTGCTTCACCTTTTTATTAGTGTTGTCCATATCTACGTACAAATAACATGCAATTGTATTTATATATACAAATAATCGCGCTTTACAGTGTAAAAGGGAAGGCTAATTTGCTATTGATATTAAAAATGTGATTTTATTAAATATGTGCTTAGTATTATTGATTTCTAATTGTTTGGTTTTATTCTAATGAATATAGCAAAAAATCTCTTCAATGAATCTAAAATGAAATCCATTAACAGAAAAAATAACTGTCATTTATTCTTATTTTCCTAATTTAACTAAATGTTAAATAAGTAAAATTCAGCAATGAAAGACGTGAGTGATGACGTTACGATTAGACTTTCTAATTTAATACGATATTTCATTACATTAAAACTTAAATACTTGCACCCGGAGGTGCATATATTTGCTAGTATATATATATATATATATATATATATATATATAAAAAATTGGAAATAATTCCGACATTATGGAAGTATAAGTAAAGTCGTCGGGGTTAGCCTAAAGTCATAAACCAAACAGCGAGGGAGTCTACCCCTTTTTCACTATTGTTAGACCAAGTAGATTGTTGTGGCGTCTGAGGTGTAGCGCAACACCTACCATCAGTTCATTCCTTTACCGCACAGAACAGGAGATTCCATGTTTTATCGTCGGTGTTGCCCTCTTTTGTAGAGTTAGTAAGTTAGTTATGGATATCAGGAAAAACTATAGATCTTATGAGTTTTTCAAGTTTTATTATAGGTATTTTGCTGTTTGTCTGTTATGATGAGGTAACACCGGTTACATGACGAGATAACACACATTGTTGTCACTTCGGAGAAAAAACACCAGTTACAACTAAATAACTTCGACAATATGAAAGTATAGAAATACACAAAAAAATATTCACAGGATGAATTTATTTATGAATGAATAAATAGTTCTGGCTATGTTCTCAGCAAAATCCACGAGACTTATGTCTGACATTTTGCTTGTTAATATTACATTTCTGGAAAATATACATTTTGCAAAGTAGTTTTAATTTAATAAATGTTTTGAACACAACAGTTTTTTTTTTCTGATTTGATCCACCGTAGATAAAGGAAACTACGGTGATCTATTTCGCGGATAGCAAGGTTCTACTGCATATATATATATATATATATATATATATATATATATATATATATATTAATTAACCCCTACACACGAGCAGAATGTAACACATGGTCAATTTTTTAAGCGGGGTTTAACAGGTTTTACCTCTCCTAGACTAGTTACCGAGCCAAGGTTAAAGAGCCCAGTCTGACCTACTATTTACCCATAGCTAGAGGGAGAATAGTTGTATTCATACCTTTCCCAAGGGTATTAGCGCTATGTGAAATGCAAACAACCTCGTCCAGTATTTGAACTCGTCGTGCCCATTTCCTATGACGGTAACCATTACACAACGCACCTTCATACGGTTTCACTGTATAGAGAAAAGGAATAGGTATGAGTAAAGTAGTGGGGGCGACATAGATATGCAATGAGAGAGAGAGAGAGAGAGAGAGAGAGAGAGAGAAGAGAGACTGTTTATGTGAGTGTATATAAAATAAAGAAAAGGTTTGACTGACAAAAAAAAAACAATCTTATCGATAAGTGACACCTCCTTCGTCATTTGTTCGACTCAGGAGTGATGTGTATATTGCAATAGGCCGCCTATTCTCTATTGCTTTTGCTTCTATAATAAAAATGGACAATAAAAAAAAGTGCTTAGGTGTTGCTATAAACAATTTGAAGTCGGATCTTCACGGTGGATTCTCTCCCCTTGTTACACAATTTTTTCCCGCGTTTTTTTTTTTTACATTATTTTTCTTTTTGTCTTTCAATATTTCCTAACTTTTTATTCTATTTTATTTTTGTATCGAACTTTTTTGTTTTATATGTTTCCTTTTTTTTCTTCTTAGATTCTCTTATTATTTGTTTTTTATTATTTAAAAAAATATTTTTTCTTTTCCTTCTTTTCTCTCTCTTTTTTCCTTTTTTTTATCTTATTTACTTATCTATTCCACCCCCACCCTCTGTTTCTTTTTTTTTTTTCTCTGGTGTTTCTGCTTAAATTTTTTTTTTTTCGTTTTCTTTTCTTATTTACAATTTTTTTTATGTCCCTTCCCTATTTCTTTCGCGTCTTTCTATTTTATTTATTTATTTATTGTCAAAATAACCGGTGATGAGACATACCGTAGGGGAATAGGGACTCATGCCTTTTTCAGATTTATTAGAGGGAAGTGAACGTTAACATGCTTAACTGGACATTCGATAAAGGGTCGACGTGAAGCGTGAAGTTCTAAGCTTTGTTTCGGTTGGCACGAGGCCAAATCATCAAAATGGACGACAGGAAGATTGTTTTGTGCCAATTCTTCCATTGAAGAGCGCTCGCCTGCCTTGAAAATCCGCATTCAATATTCAAAAAATGGAATCTCGGTTCTAACACCTTGTCAATGGGAAAATACACAACTCTTTTAACCAGTAAGTAAGTAGAGTAGACGTAGTGGCTTATTGTCAGTATCAGTCGGACAGCGAGGGAGTCTATCCCATATTCGCTAGCGCTTGACCAGGAAGATTATTCTTGTGTCCAAAGTGGTGTGCCACACCTACCATCAACTCCCCACTTTACCGCACACTATTCAAGCCGTGCTACTCATTCGCTGAGTTGTCGAGGAACGGTATTGAATCCGGAACCTTGTGCTTTTTGAGCCCAATGCTCTAACGACCGAGCTAAATCGGAATCAATTTCGTCTTATTCTCTCTTTCTTTTTTTTTTTCCTGTCTTTTTTTTTTCTTTTTTTTTATTCGCTCTTCGATTTATTTTTTATTCGACACTTTTTTCATCACAGATTTTTCTCCTTATTTTCCTACCTTTTAACGATGAAAAAAGTTAATAAAAAACAAACAAGAAAAAACAAAAAAAAACAAAACAACGTATCACTTTCTCTTTATTAACCCTTAACACTATAAATTTCTCAAATATCTTTATCTATTTTTTTTTTACTTACACAGTTTTTCTTCCATTCTTATTTGAGCTCTCTTCGCCTTCATCATTTAGTCTTCGTAAGGGAAACAAGAAGAAAAAAAAAGATGGCTGTAGTTACTATTTGAAAGAAAGAATATAAAAAAGAAGAAAAAAAACCCAAATAGTTGAGAGAAAGCGTTGTTGAACAAAAAAGAGAAGTGTTATATCAGCGTCTTGATGATTTGCACCACTAGGCTCAGTGGAACAAGACGAACATGCGCATGATAGTCTTAAAAAAAGACTTAAAATGTCTCCCTTTTACGGAAACTGCTCCACAAAAAGGAAAATGGCGGAAGGGGTGCGCATGATAAAGCGATTTGGAATGATTTGTATGCTCTAAGATGGCGTCGATCTTCTTGCTGTACATTTCTTGCTTTTTATTTTTATTTCATTTTATTTTATCGGCTCTGCCTGGGTTAGTTTAATTTGTTTTTCCCTGCATCTTTTTTTTTTCTTTCTATTTTTATCGGTCGGGGTTATTGGGTTATTTTTTTTTTCTCTAGGTAGATATTTTCGGGAGAAATTTTTATCGGTGAAAACTGATTTTTCCTTTCCTTTTTTTGCTTTCTATTGAAGTTGTGTTTTTTAATTGTTAAATTCTGTCCCCCCCTCTCTCTCTCTCTCTCTCTCTCTCTCTCTATATATATATATATATATATATATATATATATATATATATAAGCAAACTGTGATCAATATCATTGATAGACCATTTATATTTAATTTAAGGTTGTGTGGACATAGTCAACGTCACCTGGTTACTGACAGTTTCTCGCCTATGCGATATTCAGACCAAATTTGGTCTGTCAGTAATCAGTAATATATATACCATAAATAAGTACATCCCTGACAATTTTTTAATAAAACATTAATTTTCTTCTAAACCAAATATACCAGGGTTTTTTAATTTTATTTTTAGTGGAAATTATACAATAAGAACGGATATAGTTAGGTATTATTTTAGACGTGTATATATTTTTGATTGCTATATATTCCCATTTTTGTTACAATTGTAATGCCGTAGACTATGCTAACAAATAAAGCATAATAATATCCGTTTTGATTATATAATATTTAACTGAAACATTAAAATATCCAGGTATCTTTATAAAAAGGTATGGAGCACTCTATGGCGGCCTTTACATACATACAGATGTGTGTATTAAAACAGTTAAAATTCCTTTCGCTTTCTGTCGGTGGTGGTAGCCGAGCGGTTAAGCTGTCCGCATTATACTGAATCGATCGGGTTTCTATCCAGCTGTAGGTAGCTCACAAATGTCTATCCATACTGAAGAGACTCGAAACACGTGAAGTCGAAACACGTGTGTATATATATATATATATATATATATATATATATATACAAATAAATAGGCACAATATCGTAGATATAGCATGTATATCAATTTTAGGGTAGTGTGAACATTAAGTCAATGACGCTTGGTAATTATCAGTTTATCGCCTATGCGACGATAACCGTTACTTTAATTTCACCCCTTATTAATCAGATATCTGTTTCTAAAGCAGAAATCACCATGCTTTAGAAACAAACGTCTTATTAAGATTGTACACATTTATATGGAATGGATGTTAAGATGGGATGGTTTGAGGCGCCAATAATCCCCTTTTGCCCTTGGATCCCCAGATTTCTGTCATTCCTCCCACCCCTGGTTCCTCGATACTCATTAATTTCCGCAAATATTGAGAGAAATCCGACAGATGCTGTGACAAAGACTTTACTCTTGTGATAACAATTATTAAATTATTCTGGTGTGGATCACTTAAAAAAAAACGTGTACACAATTTGGTTGCTATGAAATTGGAGAAATGTGTTGGAATCACTTATTTGCTAAGCGGATATGGTAATAATTAGGAGCTTATATCATCTATATCAAGGCAACTATATCAGTTTTTATTAAGCTTGGCTTAGTCTCGTACAAGTTGTGGACACTAGGTGAGGATTGTGTACATGTACTAATATTAAGTATTCTATATTTGTGTCATGTTGCTACACTGTTAATCTTCGCGTATATATATATATATATATATATATATGAAAGTAAACAAACAATGTATTTGAGATGGCGATAGCCAACAGTATTTGGGAGAATATGTGCCTAATTGAAGTCATACCTAATTTTTGAAAATTAATTAGATGATAATTAATGAATTATTAATTATCAACTAAATAATTTTCAAAAATTTAGGTATGACTTCAGTTAAGCACATATTCTCCCCAATATATATATATATAGTTTTGAATTATTGGCAAAATGAATGAATGAATGAATGAAATAAAAATGAATGAGATGAGTGGAATAAATGAAAAAAATACTTTCCAAGGGACCTTTCTGAAAAAGCAGAGAGAGAAGTCCCTAATGGAAAGTCTCCCTCGTCTATTATTGGACTCTTTTGAAGCATTAAATTAATATAATTTTATATAAGCTATTCGAGAAGATAAAATCGGTCTCTTACATTTGTGATTTTCTAGAGAAAAGATTTAAATAATTATATATATATATATATATATATATATATATATATATATATATATATATATATAACAGATTAAGAAAGATTCAACAAAATGTGATGAAGTGTCATAAGAAGGTGTTTAATGTACACAAAACAAACAATTCAATTAATATTTAATCTCTGTTGGTTTCAGAAACTTCGTCAGAATTAATTTATTAGTTTATACAGTTTGGTATATACATGAGTAAAAGGTAAAAACATTTATATACCAATCTATATAAACTAATATATTCAATCTGATGAGGTTTATTTAATCTATAGACAAAATATTATTTGAATAAATATATATATATATATATATATATATTATATATGATGTAAGGTAAAAGGAAAAGTGGACAAAAAATAATGACTCAAAAAGTAGAAGTAGGAGAGGAATATTTCGTCCTTCTTTACCTTACCTCATACTGTTGGATTTTACTCCAAACCTCTTATCTTCCTATATATATATATATATATATATATATAAGTTTAACGTCGGGTATCCGAGTTTAAATCCTGGATGAGACTGTTTGCATTTCCCATTGAGCTAATACCCCGCAGGAAAGGTATGTACCCAACTATTTTCCCTCCTGCTATGTGTAAATAGTAGAATAAACTGGACTCTTTAACATTGGTATAGCAACCAGTCTCGAAGAAAGAAAACTGTTATCTCACATACCACGTCGAGTTAGAATATGGGAATAATGGCAATGAGAGGGGAATCCACACGCATTGAAGATCCAGAACACACACACACACACACACACATATATATATATATATATATATATATATATATATATATATAAAGTAAGTAAAGTCGTCGGGGCGGTCTAAAGTCGGTATCAGCCAGTCAGCGAGGGAGTCTACCCCCTTTTAATAGCGCTAGACAAAGGAGATTGTTTTGGCGTCTGAGGTGGAGCCCCACACCTACCATCAACTCCTTACTTTACCGCACAGATCCCTGTGCTACTCATACGCTGAGTTGGCGAGGACCGGTATCGAACTAGGAACCTTGTGGTTTCTAGCCGAATGCTCTACCGACTGAGCTAACCCGACCCCTTTATATATATATATATATATATATGATACACAAACAAAATAGATAAAAGCGTTGGATAAAAAGTGCTCAAATTGCCCACAAGCAGAGCAGTAAGAGCCAGAGTTGAGTGTTGCATGTAATTGACTGCTCAGCCACAAAAGTTCCATTCTTAAGCATTCCGGGTCGCCACCCACGGCCAACAGGTGTCCCAGGGAGTCTTATCCCTCGGCATAGGTGCAGTCGTGTATTCTAAAGCCCCCGCCGCGATTCGCGGTGTAGGGCTTTTCAATCCCATTTCGAAAAGGTATTCTATCAAGTTTATTTCGAAGCTATAAAAATGATCTCTGAACGTTTGAGTATTTTTGGACCAACGCTTTGACTTATGTTTGGCACAAGGTCATGAATGTAGAGCACAGGGAAGATCGAAATTATCAAAATAATAATGGTCTGTGAGATAAACCTGTTAAGCATTGCTTCACGGCGAGGCTCAATCTCTTCAGAACAGTTTGAATGGAAGTAACATTTTCTGCACATACTTTGGCACATTTATTCTTTCGTAGTGAAATAACACGCCAGGCTGGTCGGTGTAGAAGACCGAGCGGCCTGGCCCCTCAATCTCAAACAAGGCACGAAAGGGAATGAAACAGAGAGAAAAGTAGCCTCCACAACAAAGAGAGCCAGAAGGAAGGAGAGACAACAGCATCCCCTGCAAGTACTAGTGTTTGTGTGTACTCAGTGCACCAGAGACTGCACCAGAAACGTGGCCTGTTCAGTCACTTGCGCAGTTGCTGATAAAAAAAAAGATTGACACTACACAGAAGGATGTCAACTAACCTGGCATTGGTCATTTGCCAAACTGCTCCTGTACCATGGTTCTACACCTGCAAATATCAGTAATATAACAACGACCGCGAAATTCTTCTGTATTCATTTACGAAAGACATTTCTTGTAAATGTCTAATAATTTTGACAGTATATGTGACAGTTGAGTAATCACTTGCAGATTGGGATAACTGTTTCTTTTTTGTATTTTGATGTCAGTATCTTTTGCTTCCAATCGTAATTCGTGGTGAATAGTTAATTGTAAACTGACATATGCAAACAGCTTCAAAATAGCTAAATAGGTATATAAGTAAATAAATAAATAAATAAATAAAAGCAAGTGCGACTATCGTGTGGCAAGGGGGTTTGTATTCGACAACCCGTGACTCACTCCTCGAGTTCTTTCTTTCATCGATATTTACGATGAAAAACATTTTTTTTTCTTCTGTCTCTCTTAAGAATAAGTTGCAGGTGTGTATGTTGTTTTGTGAAACATTGTTTAGTTATAGAGAAAAAAAAATTCAGTGCCAAGTAAAAACTTTTTGCTGCTGTCAGCAAATTAACCCAAAGAATGATTAGAGGCTGTGTTACCCTTGCAGAAACACACGTGTATATATTTGTTACGGTGTAGCCATGAGCACAAGTAACGAACCATGCTTATCTGGGTTGTTTTTTTGTTTTTTCAACATCAGGTCGTTATAGACGGAATCAAACAGACAACGCCTACACCTGAACATCGTGTCAGAATCTCATAATGCAACTCTTCATGGTATTGAGGATCCATTCATAGCCGACTCACTTGAATCTGTAGGGGAAGAATCCATCCATTTTCAATATCTTGGGAACAGGTCTTTAGGTGTATAGTTTAACTATAGGGTCACAGGTAAAGTCCATATTAGAGGCTGTGTTCCCCTTGCAGAAACACACGTGTATGTATTTGTTAATGCTACTCTTCATGGTATTGAGGATCCATTCATAGCCGACTCACTTGAATTTGTAGGGGAAGAATCCATCCATTTTCAATATCTTGGGAACAGGTCTTTAGGTGTATAGTTTAACTATAGGGTCACAGGTAAAGTCCATATTACAAAAATGGCATTGTGTCGTATCGGGTCACAGTTACCTTGTGGTAACTGTCCTCTCATCTGGGGCAGTAGAATACGCCAACTGTACCTTTGCAGCAATGGGGCCACCTGTCGACCGTGGGTGGTGACCCGCGAGACTTATGGATGGAACCTTGGTGACCGAGCAGTCTATAACACGCAACACTTTGGCTCTTACTTAGACTAGACGAGTGGTTGGAGAGGATTCCTGCAATCAGTCGGCTGGTCATGTCAAACCCTAGCACCTATTTGATTGTTCCAACCCTATTCTCTTATGGTAAGCGCCAATATGTGCTAAAGGCGGTGGCTGAGGGTCTTAATGTCCTGGGTATAGCGTTAAATTTTATCTGATGGTGAGGTCTAAATTCTGGGGGTCTGAGAAATTTGGAGTACCCCTTTATCATCATTAGTCCCACTCTGACCCGCATCTATCTAGGGGTATTGAAATAAGTCAGTTAGACAGTCAACAATTGGTTTGAGCAATGTGACTGGCCAAGCCTATCCATGCAGTTACTATTTCTCCAATGAACCCACTATAACAGCTTAAATAATTACTGCCACTACTGCCAGGAAGAGTCCATTAAGCTGAGGAGGTGTTTGACTGTTCCACTGTCCAATAGTTAACAATCTGTAACAGTCATTTCCAGACTGCAGGTTCAATCCTGGCTAAGGTTGAAAGTAACACAGAATAACAATTAACAGTATTATACAAGGGGCATGTATCTATCTATCTATCTATCTATCTATCTGACATTCCAGGAGCAAACAATGTGTCTTGTGCTATCTGTGGCAAGGTCTGTAAGTCGGCTTCTGGTCTTAAGAGACATATGGTGGTGCATAAGCATCACATTTTATCATCTGAATCATCTCATTCAACGGGAAGGAAGTCTTTTCAATGTCATATTTGCATCAAACTTTGAGGATCTGAAGCAGGTTTGATGAGTCATTTGAGGGCTCATGCAAGGAAGGGTTCTGGTGGTGGAGTTGTGGGATTGTGAGGGACGGCAATGATCTGTAAAGATTATGCTATTGCCATCTATATATTCAAGTAGATATATCTATCCATCCCAGTCTGTTAATATCTACCAATCTATCTGTTTGTCCCCCTTCCCCGCTCTATCTCCCCCCTCTCTCTCTCTCTCTCTCTCTCTCTCTATATATATATATATATATATATATATATATGAAAAATAGATGGAAATTAATCCGACAGTATGAAATTTAACATTTTGAAAAAACATATGATGTTTGTTATGTAAATGCTGACAGATCTGTTTCGACCAAATCGATAAGTTGGTCTTCATCAACGAGCGACATAGACGGGAAGAAAGATATCCGTTAAAAAGACTGTTTACAAAAAACGAACGCTGAATTCAACCGCTGAAATTTTGAAAAATGCATGTTCTGTTTTAATATATATATATATATATATATATAAGAAATATGTAGCTAAGTACATATTTACATACGGCACTTCTACAAAAGTAAACTATGAATTTAAAACCTTAATGAGTGAGTAAAAGTAAAAGAAATATCAAGATAAATATATACATACTTATCTTATTAACACAAGTTTAAATAATTAAGTGTACTATAAATACGTATTCTGTTATTCCTGTATAATCTTAAAAGAAAAACAAAATTCCAGATATTTCACAATATATATATATATATATATATATATATATATATATATATGTGTGTGTGTGTGTGTGTGTGTGTGTCTGTGTATCATCAGTCTGCATATGTATGTATGCATTTATCAATCTATCTATATCAGTCTGTACATATCTATCTGTCTGTCTGTCAATTTAAGTCTGTATGCAATGATATTATAAAATGCTTTCTTCCAAACTTTTGTTCTTTGATATATCTATAAATATCCACATTCCATTTGTCCGAAAAACCTTGGCTGTTTCCATGGCAATCCAATAAAAGTCGGAAAAGCAGCTTAAAAGTCTGGGATTTTTCTTTCCTCTTTCTTTTACATTTTCTTGTTTGCTACTTTTTAAAAAAAAAATTCAAGTTTACTGGGTCGAGGCGTCATATCTAATATTTATTTTATATATACAAGGAAGGCATTATTTACTTGGTGTATATTTGAATAGATGGTTTATTTACTTTGTTGTCTTTCTCAATTCTGTCTTTTACAAGGACATCACTTTTGCTTTTAAACTGCATTCAGTGGTGAGACTTCAGTTTTGAAGTATTAGATAGAAACTAGCAGGACCTGTGGATATAACATAGTATACCTCTGGGTCCGCACTGTCGATTGGGGCGTTAGAATGCACTGACTGCACCTCTGCAGAGGGGTAAAAACTCCCCAATGGAGCTTGTGTATATTTGAATAGATGGTTTATTTACTTTGTAATTCTGTCTTTTACAAGGACATCACTTTTGCTTTTAAACTGCATTCAGTGGTGAGGCTTCGGTTTTGAAGTATTAGATAGAAACTAGCAGGACCTGTGGATATACCATAGTATAATAATTTAATACAATGAACGCGATTCTCTAACCTCGGGGCCCGCCCTGTTGGCTGGGGCGTTAGAATGCACCGACTGCACCTCTGCAGAGGGATAAGACTCCCTCAATGGGCCACCTGTTAGCCGTGGGTGGCGACCCATGATGCTTAAGGATAGAACCCAGGTGGATGAGGAGTCCATGACTTGCAAAACTCCACTTTGGCCCTATCTTGGCCTGACGGGCGGTCGGAGAGGCCCCCTCCGATCAATCGGCTGGTCACGTCAAGCCCTAGCCCCTATATGATTTTCCCAACCCTATTGCCCTTATGGCAAGCCCCAACCCTTTTTATCATATGGGTGCTAGAAGGCAGTGGTTGAGGGTCTACATGTTCTGGGAATAACGTTAAACTCTATCTGATGGCGAGGTTCAGTTTTGGAGGTTTGGGGAATGTGGAGCACCCTTATCACCATATTACTTCCTGGTCCACTCTGACCCGGAGTGGTAGTACGTGTTAGAGTCCCATCTATGGGTTAAATAGAAAAACATGAGTTTACAAACAAAATTTGATTATCCATTAAGAATGAATTTATTTCAAAACTTTGCCGGCATTAAATGACCCACCGAGGTTGATATGCCGTAAAACAAAACAAACCAAACCAAACTAACCTCTGGGCATAGAATAAGCATAGACGGGTTGACATGCCGTTAAAAAAGTTAATAATCAAAACACTTGTTAGGCGCGAAACGCCTTATTTTAAAGCTACTAGATATACCACAGTATGATAATTTGATTATTACAGCATTTGATATGTTTTCTTAAGAGCTATTGCATTTAATTCAATATGTAAAAAGTATAATAATCTTGATTTAACTCTCTATTACTCTTTTTTTTTTCCTTTCCTTCTTTTCATCTTTTCATTATGTTCGATTGAAACAGATTATCGTTATCGCTTCGGCGCGCCCACCTCCACTATATCTTTACCCTACTCTCTCTCTCTCTCTCTCTCTCTCTCTCTCTCTCTATCTATCTTTTTCCCTGGAGCGTGTCCCTTTTCTTGCTGTCTTTCTTTATACTAAAAACAGAATGTTCCATTATTTAACTGAGGTGACGACACTCTTAAGAAGTAAGAATTCGACGGAAAAGCAACCACCAGATAATCAGGATTTACATTTTCGCATGTCATGTCGGACGATTTGATCTTTGACCAGAGGGTATTGCAATATTAAAACGGTCGGAAAATTAAGTAACAACAGTATTGATATATAGATACTTGAAACCATGTAACTGATTTTTTTTTATCATCAAGTAGAATTATTTACTAAATCCATATAATTGTGTATACATCACTTCCTTCCTATCACAAAACCCTCCGTGTAAGACGAACAAGACATGATGGAGAAGCGGGGACGAGCTCATACGTGACGTTCTCCTACGCATGAATACACCAATGTTGATCGGCTAGCAAAAAACCTACACCGATCATCTCTGCACGGATACTGGATGCTGTGCAAAGGACCTTGCAGGAGCGATGGCCGATAGGGATAGGTGGAGGGTAAGATTCATGGAGATCCGTGCTCTCGGCACGACCTGGTGATGGGTATTAGTATTGAATTGGAATACTTGATAACAAATGACTGTATGCAAATTATTTGAGTCAAGTTTCGATATTAAGTAATAAGCCATTACCCTAACCAATTAATACCCGCCCTATCGGCTGGGGCTGTAGAATACACCGACTGCACCTCTATAGAAGGGTAAAAGCCCCCCACAATGAAGCCGTCTGTTGCGACCCGTGATATCCTATCGGCTGTGCAGTCCATGACATGCAACAGTCCACTTTGACCCTTACTTAGGCTATACGGCCGATCGGAGAGGCCTCCTCTGATCAATCGGCTGGTCACGGCAAACTCTAGCACCTCTATGACTCGACCCTATTGTCCTTATGGCAAAACCTTAACACATGGACTACTCATGGGTTGCCACCCACGGCCAACAGGTGGTCCCATTGGGGGACATTTATCCATCTACAAAGGCGTATTCTTCGACCCCAGCCGACAGGGTGGAGTAATAGCTGCAACAGTAAATTCTAATTCATTTTTGCTCGGTTATTTTAGAAAACAGAATCCGAATTTAATTTTGGCTATTATTTACTGAGGAACGGACTGTGAATTGTTAATTCATTGCATCTCGGCACTCAATTGGTGCCTGGTTATTATTAGAAGATCATCATTGCTGTTTATGTCTTGTGATTTTGTGTGTTGTGCAGACACAGGGGAAAACTAATGATTTTGAACAGAATGCAAATCTCTTCTCTTTGTGGCACTCCCATCAAGACTTTTCACATTGTTTATATTGCAATTAAAAATCTCCGTTTATTCCTAAGGTTTCCGTCTACACAACCAATAAAGGAATGATAGTAGCAAGAAAAACAACAAAATGGAGACAACATTTATCAACGATTTTTTCTTTCTTATTTTTAAAAATTTTTCTTTTTTAATTTTATTTTGAGTGATGTTTGACCGAAACTGATTTTACCCAGTTCAAATTTAATGACGTGAAAAATAAAGAAACATTTACCCCCACCCTGTTTCCTTTCTTTAAAGAAACAAAAAACAATTTAGAATAAAACAAGAAAAATGTAACAACTAATAAAAAAAGTCCCAGAATAAATGACAGATTAATGATATTGTTTACTACAAATTTACCCCGCCCTGTCGGCTGGGACTTTGGAATACACCGACTGTACATCTGCAGAAGGATAAGACTCCACCCCCACCCCACCCCCGAATAGGGCCACCTGTTGACCGTCGGTAGTGATCCGTGATGCTTAAGGATGGAACCTTGGTGGCTGAGCAGTCTATGAAATCAACACTCCACTTTGGCTCTTAGGCTAGACGGATGTCCGGAGAGGCCCCCTCCGATCAACCGGTTGGTCACGTCAAGCACCTAGCCTAGCATCTCTTATGGCAAACCCCCAACCGTTCTTATCATATGTGCTAGAATGCCATGGCTGAGGATCTTAGCCCTGGGTATGACATTAAACTCAATCTGATGGTGAAGTTCCAGTTCTGGATCTCTGGGGAATGTGGGGTATCCATTCTTTACCATTACTCCCAATCCACGCGGGCCCGGAATGGTAGTACCTTTTAGAGTCCCATCTATGGATTAAATAGAAAAAATGTTTTACAATGTTTTGAAAAAATTGAGTTTAAAACGAAAATTGAGTACCCATCAAGAATGAATTAAACAAAACGCCTTTGGCATAAAATAACCCAACAATGGTTGACATGCCGTAAAATCCAACCAACCAACAAATTTACCAATTACAAAGTATTGACATCAAGTTAGTCTCGTTGACCAAGGGTGGATTGTGCGATCGGGTAATCAAACAATGCCGAAGGGTCCAAAGCATTAAGAAGCCCATGTAGCTTTGGTCTCATTTTTAAAACATGATTTCAATTTAATCAATGTCTTATTGTTAAAATGGGCTTTTGGTTTTACGGCATATCAATCTTTGTTGCCGAAGTCAGTCTTTTTAAGCCCTGTCTGCAGGGCTTAGAATACAGTAACTGTATCCCCTGTATGCCCAAAGGGCGTGTCCTGGGTATGACATTAAATTCCATCTGAGGGTGAGCCTCCAGTTAATGACTTGGAATAATTCTTTATTGAAAACAAACAAGTTTTCGCTTGCAATTCATTTGACATTCTTTCAAAAACATACAATATTCCTACTGTGTTCTGGATATGGCATTAACCTGCATCCGGTGGTGAGGCTCCTGTTCTGGAAGATCTGATGAGTGTGGATTGCCCATTCATTGCTTTTACTCTCACGTCCACTCTGACCTGGAGTGATAGTACCTGTTAGGGTCCCATCTGTGGGTTAAATATAACAAAAAGAAATTGAGTATCCATCAAGAATGAATACAACAAAACGCGTTCGGCATAAAATGACCAAATGTGTTGACATGCCGTAAAATCCAACCAACCAACCAACTGTTGGAGTTTTTAAGTATATAGGCGTGCGTCAATGGGTCACTTCTATTTATAGACTCGCCTATAAGCACGTGACCTGGGAAAGATTCATATTGTCCAATCACTGGCAGTGCTGCTGCTGTTGTATTTATACTAGCTGATTCTTAACCTTAGCTCATTGCCACTTGGATCTTAGACGTCGGAACGTGGTATTGTATCGCGGGACTTATTCACTTACTAAAGGAAACAGTACCGCAGGACTTATTGACTTACTTATTTACTTTAAGTTCTACTACATCTGGAACCAAGGATGGCGGCCAGATACTCAACAGGTTATGCAAGAATTAACGTACAATGTATGCAATTCCTTAACCTCTAGGCATAAAATAACCCCGGACAGGTTGACATGCCATTAAAATGAATTTGTTGGGAAGGCGCGGATTTGGATTATCAGTTGGCAGCAGAAAAAAACAATTTTAAGAAACAATTTATTTTTGGGGCGGTTGGTTTTGAAGGCTATCACAATACAAGTGTAAAGAAAAATAATGTAACTATGGTGTTGATTGTTAACCTGTAATTTTTTAGATAATTCTTAATATTTCGAGATAAAAATCTCTTCTACAAAAGATCTCCGAAACTGAAGTTGTTGCTAGTGGCTGTCCATTTGATTTTGTCTCATGTCTTTCATGTGTGTGCTTGGTGTTTGTCTGTTCAACAGTGCCTGATTATCATTCCAAGTCTGGCTCACCCTCTAAGCATAACATTTTGTTTATTAACCGGACCATCTGACTCTCTCTCTATTTTTATGTGTGTATGTGTGTCTGATTTTTTGTACAAATTGAAAACGATAATTATCTTACAATTGTTTAGAGATGGACTGAAAGTATTCGTCTTCATAAGCGGAGATATTTCTTTATTTTCTTTATTTTTTTCTTCCGACTCAAAATAGTGTTAAAAGTTATCTTCAGAAAATGTTTTTTACTAACACATATAAAAATATATTTGTTTTCTTTTATTATATCTTTCTGACAGACAAAACACTTGCATAGGTTAAGAACAACTTACCAGGTATAAATATCGTATAATATTGTATTTTTTCTTCTCTTTATTTCACTGACTATATATTCGGATTATTTACTCAAATTCATCTTTTATTTTTATTTTCGGTGTAACTATATTAATTCAACTTTAAGAGTCTCGCTTTTCGCCTTTACAGACATGTTGCAGACGACATTCGATGTGCTAAATTGACTTGAGGACAATTCAAAAGAAATAGGAAACAATTTTGTTGTATGCAAATAGATATGGTCGTCTAAGAATTACGATTTTTTTTTAAAATTTCTATTTTCCATTTTTTTCTTAACTCTTTTTCCCTCAGTCAGAAAATCGCATTATTAAAAAATAAATAAATAAATGAAATAAAATAAAAATAAAATAAATCGAGAAAAAAAACAATATTAGATACAATAAAACAATATTTCGATGACCACATTTCGGCCGATGTATTCTATAGCCTTCTTGAGTTATTTACTTGTCTGAATTTTTAAGATGATGCTTGATGTGTATAATTTTAATTTTTTTGACTTTTGTCCTCATCTTTGTGATATTTAAAAAAAATGATCTTGATGCTCTTCATGGCGCATGTCAGAATGATAGGTGTTTAAAAAAAGAAAAAAAAACCATGACGTCATTTTAACTCGGGTCACCGATTCCAACTTCAATCTACCCTACAATTTACCCATAGCTGGGGGAGGAGAACCGATAAAAATCTTTTTATCAAAATTTACGTTTCTATTCTTTCGAACATAACACACACACACACACACACACACACACACACACACACACACATATATATATATATATATATATATATTCAACTTCCTATCTCTTTGTATTAAATCACTTTGCTGATGGGTGAGATCAAACGGAACGAGATGCAGTGATTTTCTTTCCTCCATCAGTGAATTCTATGACGAAGCAGTTCTCGCTTAAAAGTGAAATTACCGTGCTGCCTTTTTAACTAGCAGTAATAAACGAAGAGTTGGCACATGATCTGATTCCTTTACCCATTCCCGCTTTGATAGACCGCAGTTAATTTAAGGGTCAGCAGAAACTGATAAAATGGGATTTATAAAAATCAACTAAATTATTCTAAGATTAGATATTTGGTGGTAGTTAAATTGGTAAATAATACCTATATATAATAAAGTATAACTAACATGTCAATTTAGTGACCGTTACAACTATCACTCCAGGTCAGTAGACCTGGGAATCTTGGTAATGGATGGATACTCCACACTCCCCCAGATATTAAGACAAGACTTAGCATCTCACCATCAGATGCGGTTTAGTTTCATACTCAGTCCCCCTTCTCTTTGTGGAGATTTTAAAAGCATAATATCATCAAGGAACTACCATTAAAACATTAACATTTTTTGAAAATATCTATATATCTATACTCGTGTTCCTGAATTGTACGACGGTTATCTTGCAACACTCTCTTGTTAGAAATGAGGCCGTCCAGATCGTCCAAGGCGCAATGCAAAAATGTAAATCCTGATTATCTAGTGTTGATTATCCGCCGAATTCTTATTTTATTATTATTTGAGTGTCGTCACCTCAGCTAAATAATGGACCATTCCGTTTTTATTATAAAGAAAGAAAGGGAAGAAAAAGTACATGGTACACAGAAAACATATAATAGAAAGAATGAGAGATGGGGAAAGATAGAGGGGGTGATCGCGCGGAAGCGATAACATTATTCTGTTTCAATCGATCATAATGAAAATATGTAAAGAACGAAAGAAATTTTTTAAAAAGAGTGAGAGAAAGTTAGATAAAGATTATTAGACTTTTTACATATTGAAGTATTTTGCAACAGCACTTAAGTAGACATATAAAACATTCTAATAATTAAATCATCATTCTGTGTGTGTTATATCACAGGTCCTGAAAGTAATATAATAAATGAACTACCATAGAAATGTTAACATTTTTTAAGCATCCTGTATTATTACCACACACACACACACACACACACACATATATATATATATATATATATATATATATATATATATACCAACTTTTCCGCATGAGCA
Source organism: Doryteuthis pealeii (assembly GCA_023376005.1). Lineage (NCBI taxonomy): Eukaryota > Metazoa > Mollusca > Cephalopoda > Myopsida > Loliginidae > Doryteuthis > Doryteuthis pealeii. The sequence goes on from CM042153.1 coordinate 69,796,748, forward strand.
GGATGCGACACAAGGTGAATTTCTTAAGCGGAGTTTAACCGGTTTGAATTCAGAGTTTTCTTTCTTCTAGACTGGTTACTTATCCATGGTTAAAGAGCCCAGTCTGTCCTGCTATTTTACCCATAGTTGGAGGGAGAATAGGGTTCATACCTTTCACAAGGGTATCAGCGCTATGTGAAATCCAAACAGCTTCGTCCAGGAATTGAACTCGGGTTGACGAGCCCATTTCCTACGACTCTAACCATTAAACAACGCGCCTCCATATTATTACAACATATGGTCGTGGATTGTCGTGGAGCTAAAATAACCGTCATTGATTGCCCAATACTTGGCTTATTTCACAGTTTTCAGCGCTATGTGAAATCCAAACAGCTTCGTCCAGGAATTGAACTCGGGTCGACGAGTCCATTTCCTACGACTCTAATCATTAGACAACGCGCCTCTATATTATTACAACATATGGTCGTGGATTGTCGTGGAGCTAAAATAACCGTCATTGATTGACCAATACTTGGTTTATTTCACAGTTTTCTGTGCATTTTTTTCTTCTGGTCTTTATTGGTAAACATTGGCTCTTATACACTTGCAATTCATTATCGACAAAAGAAAAATATAAATCTATAGAACAATAGCTAATGTTAGAAAACATACAAAAGAGAATCGGAAATTATTGATATATTAGATTGCTCAACAGTTAAAAATCACCCATTTGTTTTCCGGAAAACTAAATAAAGTGTCATTTTACTCGGGTCACCTCGCTTTCAGTCTCTATTTCCCACAATTACTTGATACTCTATAAATAGAGCAAAATGTAATTAATATTAAAGGTTAAAAACGCAAATTTTACTATTAAAGTTTCAGGAATCGCGATCTCGGTTGGCAGCAAATATTTATATAGTTATATATGTAAGTTGAAAATGGAAGCGAATCCGACGGTATGCTGAAAGGAAAAATAAACAAAGGAAAGAAAATGATGAATCGATAAAATTGATTTCGGCCGAAACACGTGTTAGTAAAATAAAATCTATTTTATCCATTCATCATTTTCTTTCCTTTGTTTTCAACACACACACACACACACACACACACACGCACACACACACACACATATATATATATATATATATATATATATATATATATATATGCTTTCAGTAAGAAAGAAAAACTTAACAAACCGTCATTTGGCTATTATAAATTTATTTCGGTCGGTAACTCAATAAATGATCCCAGTTTTATCAGACAGGCATTACACAATAACCAAGAAAATATAAAGAAAATCCCTTTTTTCTTTACTTTCTCTTTCTATAAAACCAGTAGATTCCCTCTTTAATTACACACACAAAAAAAAATTATGATGATGATAATAAATAAAATAAGACAAAATAAAATAAAGCAATCAAATACATTAGACAAATAAAAATAATTTAAAAAAACAAAGAACTGAATTTGAATTCAGTGCCTCAAACAGAATATCTGTAATGTCTTGAGTATCTATATACTTCCTGCAGTCATAAAATTAACTCTCGCATAAAATCATCCCCAACTTATCAGTCAACTGGATACTGTTACCTTCTCTCTCTCTCTCTCTCTCTCTCTCTCTCTCTCTCATATATATATATATATATATATATATATATAGGTCGTACATCCCAAAGACTGGACATTAGGATTAGACAACACGTTTCTCGATCATTACGCGATGCTGGTGCCTTAACATCCGGGCACTCACAAGCACATGATTCCGCCATTGGTGAACACTTACTACCTATAAATACCTGTAGGGCTGACTACACAGATGAGTGTTTCTCTGTCTTGCACAGGGCCAGATCTAAACAGCATTTAAGTATTCTTGAAGCTGTTTATATCTTATTCCATCGTCCTGCCCTGTGTAGACAAAGACCTAGACACTCCTTATACCTACTGGGAGATATTTCTAATCCTGGTGTGACTTGAGGGGTTTACAAATTTTTTATTATTTTTTCCCCTCTGGCTCTCCACTCTCCCTCCATTCGTTTCAAGAATATTTCTCTTATACAATCTGACTTTTAATTGCTGCCGCTGATTATACTTGAAAAGAACCGGACGAAAGGGCCCTTGTATTTCATCCCCCCACCCATATTTTATTTTTGTAATAAAACATCGTTTTATTTCTCCATCCCTCATTTTCATATGATCTCCCAACATACATATGATTCTACTACTTGTAATACTCTACAAATTCTTCTGTACCAAAAAATTATATATACTAGCAAATATATGCACCCTCCGGGTGCAAGTATTTAAGTTTTAATGTAATAAAATATTGTATTAAATTAGAAAGGCTAATGAAACTAAATAAGAATACAGATAAAAAGATTTGAAACAGAGGGAGTATAATAAAAGATAATATGGAACAACTGAAACTTACTCTTCCATCACTCTCGTCTTTCATTGTTATTTTTTCGAATTTAAGTATTTAGTTAAAAGAGGAAGTGAAGAATAAAATGACAGTTATTTTATCTTGTTAATGGATTTCAGTTAAGATTCATTGAAGAGATTTTTGCTTATATTCATTAAAATAAAACCAAACAGTTAGAAATCAATAATACTAAGCACATATTTATTAAATTCGATTTTTTAATATTAATATGCAAATTAGCCTTCCCGTTCACACTGTAAACCGCTATTTGTTGTATATATAATATAATTGCATGTTGTCAGTACGTAGACATAGTTAACATTATTAATAATGTAAGACAATTTTATTAATAATTGAGGTTTAGATGGAGAATGTGATGTCAATAACTAAGAGAATTGTGACTTGAGTAGGAATATAGTTTCGGTTACAGACGGAAAAGCACACAATCTCCATTATAATAAGATATATATATATATAAATATATAATGTGTGTGTGCCTGTGCAAAGATTGGGTATAAAAGGTCATAGGCTGATATGTTTGTATGATACCCTCATACATCCTGTTGATGACTTCTTCGATCAATGAGATCCAAGCACTGCAATACTGATGGAAGACGTTTGTAGAACGTAAGGGGAGCTAAGTTGAAAAATAAACCTCATTTGGATACATTACGTTGGTCAGCCTACGGACTACACATTCTTGTGAGTATATATATATATAATAGGCCGGGTTAGCTCAGTCGGTAGAGCGTTCGGCTAGAAACCATAAGGTTCCTAGTTCGATACCGGTCCTCGCCAACTTAGCGTATGAGTAGCACAGGGATCTGTGCGGTAAAGTAAGGAGCTGATGGTAGAAACAATCTCCTTGGTCTAGCGCTATTGAAAAGGAGATAGACCCCTCGCTGACTGGCTGATACTGACTTTAGGCCGCCCCGTCGACTTTACTTACTTTATATATATATATATATATATATATATATATATATACAAACTGTGATTGAGCACTGTATTTTCTTTGTTTCATCGCAAAAAAAATTTTGTTTTTACATATACCTATATATATATATATTATATATATATAATAGAGAGAGAGAGAGAATTACCGAAAGAAATTAAGATAGTAAAAAAAGGTATACAGATAACAGCGGTCTATGGTGATATGTATATGTGTGTGCGTATAATGTTATAATGAAATAAATGTAAATAAGAAAAGTGTATGAAATGCCCATAAACACATATTAGTAAAAAAACATAACATTATAACTCTCAAATGCTTTCATTCATGATCTTCCATGTTGAATATATATATATCTTTTTAATTCCTTATTTAAAAATCCATTACCTTTTATAGACTCATCTTCCTAAACATTTTCGAAAAGATAAAGAATTCTTACTTCCATATTTGGAATTATTTATAAACATTTGCTAAGTCAGAAGGTAAAGTTCTAAGATCATTCAAGCGTGAAGCCAATTCCTTAGCATTCATAAGCCTTTTAGTCTGGAAATGTAAGAAATCGTGAAATAAACGATATTTGATGATGGCCAACGGATGAAACCGGACTTAATTCACAAATTCATTTTAAAAAGTTATCAAAGTTTGCGTGTCTTTTCTTCCATTCATATTCTATATATATATATATATATATATTTGAAAATGTTTTTTTTTAAGTTGGGCGTTATTACGAAGCATTAAAAATATATAAATGAATGAACTCGATATTATGGAGTATTGGATTTTCGAACCTGAAAATTTATGACAAAAATAATAAAAAAAAATAAGTGAATCCAATACTCCATAATATCGAGTTCATTCATTTATATATTTTTAATGCTTCGTAATAACGCCCAACTTTAAAAAAACATTTTCAAAAAAATATATACCGAGAGAAGCATACGGAGACCACCTAAAATTAAATATATATATATATATATATATATATATATATATATATATATATATATATATATATCCTCATGTCGCGCTGTCAGCGCGGATATCCATGACAATCTCTCTCCATCCGTCCCTATCGCTCATCATTCTCGGGAGGTCCTCTATGCAGCATCCTGTATCCGCACAGAGTTGATCAATGTACGTCTTTGCTGGTCTGCCCACACTGGCGTGCCCATGTGTTGGCTTCCACAGGAGGACGTCGCTTATGAGTTCGTCCTTGCTTCTCCAGCAGTGTCCCGCGTGTCTTGTCCATCTTACTCGGATGGCAGATTATATATATATATATATATATATATATATATATATATATATATAATACGCACACATATTTATATATACGCACACACACATATATATTACATATATGCATACTTATATTCATACACACATATACATGTATCTGCATATATACATATATCCATGCACATAAACACACACATACATATATATGTACGCATATTCTCACACACGCATATACAAATATCCATGCACAAACATATTACATTTATACATACACACACACATATATATTGTATATATACATACACATATGCACGCACACACAATATATATATATGAATGAGAAAAAGACATAAGAAAGGGAAAAGTGCGAAAAGATATGAATATATATATATATATATATATATATATATATATATACTAATATCTGTTCGTACTTTTTCCTTTCTCATTTATTTTTTTCACACACTCTTCTTCTTCTTCTTCTCTCTTCTCTTCTTCTTCTTCTCTCTCTCTCTCTCTCTCTCTCTCTCTCTCTCTCTCTCTCTCTCTCTCTCTCTCCTCTTCCTTCCCTTTCTTCTCTGGACAAATTTTCTGTCGTAGATATCATTTTGCTATTGACAACAGCTGGTGCTGCTTGGAATTTATGACAAGCTTCAAACCCGCTACCCCCGGCACCTCCGACCAAAATACCTTTTTACCCCCCCCCCCCAACACTACCATCTACCTTGAATCTACGCCAAGTACTGCCTGACCGTTGACAAGTTGTTGACGCAATACCATGAATAAATGCATGTTAACCGGTCCTTGTTGATAGTGCGTCGTTGAAAAGAGAGTGTGTCAGTTGCACTGGTCTGCATTGCATGATGGGAAGCGTGGGGTGGGGCAATGGCTTCCTCTTGGAAATCCTATGAAGAGAGTAAGACAAGAAAGGTTGAAAGAAAAGAAAAGAAGAAAAAAAAAAAGAACTGAAATAGTCCGTGTGACAGATACTTTTCTCGTTTCCAGGAAAAACAAACAGTTGTTTCTTTTCGTTCACTTGGAGATGTGGCTTGGTGGTTAGACCATCAGATAACAAACTGTGAGGTTTTTAACCACATAATGGCCATCGAGCAGGTTAAGTAAGGAAAAAAAATGAACTGACCAGCCAGGCTGACGATCAATAAAATCAAGTGGGGCTTGTAATCTGTTGTAGATATTGACCAACCCCCTTCCGCACGTGTAGGATGTGACACAAGGTCAAATTCTTAAGCGGAGTTTACCAGGTTTTCCTTCTCCTAGACTGGTTCCCTAGACATGGTTAAAGAGACCAGTCTGCCTTACTATTTATCCATAGCTGGAGGGAGAGTAGTTGGATTCATACCGTTCCCAAGGGTATTAGCGATATGTGAAATGCAAACAGACTCGTCCAAGATTTGAACTCGGGTTGAAGTGTCGATTTCCAACGACTCTAACCATTACCATATATATATATATATATATATATATATATATATATATATATATACACTTCCACTGTCTACATAGAGGACAGACAAATAAACTCTTCCCAAATATAGATTCATTTGCCTTTGACCATTCTATCTTCCAAAAGTTATAATTGTAACACAATACTCGCCAGCGGCGCGAAGAAGGTAAACCACTGCTAGTGATATCAGAGTACTGCATAATACTTCCGTATTTATGAGGATTGGGACATATCCATTATTGTTCATAGGTTGGGGTATATAACAAATCTATATAATAATACGAGTGTTCCTTAATTGTAAGACCGTTATCACCTTGCAACACACTCTAGTTAAAAATGAGATCATCCAAATCGTCCAAGATGAAATGCAAAAATGTAAATCCTGGTTATCTAGTGTTGCTTATCCGCCGAATTCATGTTTCTTGTGAGTTTTGTCACCTCAGTTAAATAATGGACCACTCCGTTTTTATTATAAAGAAAGAAAAGGGAATAACACGCTGCACAGAAAAATATAATAAGAAAGAAAGAAAGTGTATGGAAAAGATAGATAGATAGATAGATAGATAGAGAGAGAGAGAGAGAGAGAGAGAGAGAGAGAGAGAGAGAGAGAGAGAGAGCACGAAAGCAATAATGCTAATCTGTTTCAGTGTCAATTCTACCGGTGTCTATTTCGGACTTTAACTAACCACTAGCATGACCTGTGGATATACCAAAGTATGATAATATAATTATTACAACAGTTTATATGTTTACTTAAGAGCTATTGCAAATAGTTCAATATGTAAAAAGTACAATAATCCTGATTTAACTCTCTCTCATTCTTTTTTTTTTTTTTTTCTCCTTCTTTCCATTATATTCGATTGAAACAGATTAGCATTATTGTTTTCGTACGCTCACCGTCTCTATCTTTTCCATACACTTTCTTTCTTTCTTATCATATTTTTCTTATTCTTATTTAATTTTGTTAGTTTTTCTAATATATTTCATCACATTAAAACTTAAATACTTACAACATGAGTATTTAAGTTTTAATCTAATGAAATATATAAAATTAGGCAGACTAATGAAATGAAAAAGAACGTATATAAAAAAATTAATTTTGCTAGTATATTATATTATATTCTTATTATATTTTTTCTGTGTAGCATGTCCTTTTTATTCCCCTTTTTTCTTTATAATAAAAGCAGAATGGTCCATTATTTACAGAGGTGACGACACTCATAAGAAATAATAATTTGGCGGATAAGCAACATCAGATGATTAGAATTTACATTTTTGCAATTAATCTTAGAGGATCTGGACGGTGTCGTTTTTAACGAGATGATAACGGTCGTACAATTTAGGAACACGACTTGTAATATATAGAAGATTATAAAAGTTAGTTGTAATAGCAAAATTAATCTTTTTATATACGTTCTTATTTAATTTCGTTAGTCAGCCTAATTTGATATATTTCATTGCATTAAAACTTAAATACTCCAGGTGTAAGTATTTAAGTTTTAATCTAATGAAATATATTAGAAAAGACTAACGAAATTAAATAAGAACGCATATAAAAAGATTACGCTTATTTTAATCATATTTTAATTGGTTTCCATATGAAATCATTCATCGGATTGATTTCAATACATTGGAGGATAAAACAATAATATTAGACATCAATAACACCAAGTAATTATTTATTAAACCCAGTTTTGTTAAAACCAGTAAGCAAATTAATCTCACCATATATTATGTAAAGCTTTATTTCTTAGGGATATATAAGACACATTGCAATATTGTAAAAGCAGTAATAACATATGCTGTTTTGGGCAAATCAGATTTCCATAGAGACCTCGTTAATGAATAAGATTTATTCTATGTATTAAGGATTTTTAACTATAAATCAGATACTCATTGATAAACTTACGCAATTCCTGAGAGTATTGTGACACGAGCAGTGACGTAGTTTCGGTTACAGGCAGACACCGAATCTCCATTATAATAAGATTAAGTGTTTGTAAAATCCCCGTTGTTTACTGGGAATAAATAAAAACTATGAATTGTTGTTGCTCTTTTCTTTGTTGTCTTTGACTTTACTGTTCGGCTTTTGTTTCCGGTTGTTGCAGACGAAACCGAAGACTATATAAACTGCCGGAGAGAAAAGGAAGGAAGAAAGAAAAAAAAAAGAATGAGAGAAAGAGGACAGTGTACTTTCCCGCCAGATTTTGTCTGCGTTGGGCAGCAGATAAACAAGAATAATCAGTCTATTCTCTTAGTCACTTCGCTATAACTTCTGAATCCAAAGTGTCTTCCATCTTTTTTTTTCTTTCCTTTTTTTCTTCTTCAAATGTTCCGTCTCTGCTTTGTGCTTTTCCGTCGAGTATTTTATTAAGGTTGTTGTCGTTGTTATTGTTGTTTTTACGAACAGTACTTACTGATATTACATACTACTTATAAGATGGTAGAATTTGAAAGAACATCGAGTCACTTTTATTAAACTTTAGGATAATTATTCTTATTCAAAGAAAGCAAACTATTAGTTGGTTGTTTCGTTTTACGGCATATCAACCCTCTTCGGGTTATTTAATGCCGAATCAAGTTATTTTGATAAACCAAGGACTCAGGTTGTTTACAATACCTGTTTTTGCTTAAGTGGTCACCAATCTAAATATTGAACAGACTCATTGCTGCTTAACTTCGGTGATCTAACGAGAACTGGTGCTTTCAATGACTTGACCGTAAGGCCAAACTACTAGTAATTACCTATATCAGGTGTGGGCACCTTATGTGGTATAAAGGCTAGATTCACAGACCATTGTTAATGAGTTCGATTCTTATTGGTCACCCCCATACTTTTGGCCTTGTGGCACATCTAAGCTATGCTTAGTAAATAACTATATTGCATCAGGTGTAGGGGGTCAAAGCTTAGGTACTGGATATGTATGCCGGGGTAAAAGGGGGTGGGGGTAAAAAGTTAAAAATCCATTTTTAAAAAAATTAGTTTAATACTACCACTCCTAGTCTGGAAAATAATGAAATTAAACATTCATTCGAAATATTAATTTATAGGGATTTTCGAGGACCTGAAATCTCCATGTGGAGTCGAAGTAAATAAACAATAAAACGAATAAGACTCGCATAAATACGAATGATTTTTGAAAAGGTTTAATTTTAAAAAAAAACGAATCTACGTCCTTTCTTCTTAATAATAACCATCTTGCAACCCGCATGTAATCAGGGAGAGGTGAAAGTTTTGGAACCGTGCATGTATGACTAAAAGCTTAAGGAAAAATATGAATATTGTAAAACGTACCTGGTACCTCCAAAGGTGTGTTGGGGGGGATTCACTTCTAAAATGAGGTAACCAAGTGTTTAACTGGCACTATTAATATTTTTTGTAATTTAACCATTGTAGTTGTTTTAGGCAATAACAAAATAAATGAAGTTATTCTAATTATTATTCTGATAACTTCATTGCAATCTATTAGATTTCCATGTGCCACTGTTGAATGAGCTGTATATCTTTATTAAATTATAAAATAACTTTATTAATTAAGTCGAAAGTTAAAGTTAATAGAAGAAAATGACATGATAACGTATATTAAAAAAAATGAAATAATTTATTATAGATTATTTTAATTTATTATCTAGATATGATATAAATAATTTATTTATATATCTATATCTAGAAAATAAATTTTTAGGCTTAAGTAATAGTTACCATGTACTTTTTACAATATCCCAATTTTTCTTTAAGGGACTCCCTTTTCGGCATACATGTCCGGTACCTAAACTTTGACCCCACCCCAATTACGCGCGGTTTGCAAAATAGTCATTATTAATAAGAAAGGACGTAGATTCGTTTTTTTTTATTAAACCTTTAAAAAAAGCATTCATATTTATGGGACGTTTTATTTATTTTACTGTATATTTACTTCGGTTCCACTTGGAGATATCAGGTCCCTCGAAAATCCATATAAATTAATATTTCGAAAATATGTTTAATTTTATTATTTTTCAGATTTGGGAGTGGTAGTATTAAATTAAACAACGGATATCTTAGATTTTTTTAAAGGTCAGCCAACTGTTAAGATAGAATGAATTTCCTCTTACTGTGACACACTGACAGCAACAGAAAGAATCTAAGTGCATTTAGAGAATTTAATCAATTGAAACAGAATTTAACACTTAAGTTTCTCTGAGTATCTTGAAGAAAACTATTTTAAAATTTAATGTTGCCTTTATAACTGGTGATTTCTGGGCAGTCAACTGTATCCAAGATGTAACCATTTCCTTCCCTTTTTTTATTATGAGAGTTGTGCTGTTCTAAGACTTGGGTATTGCCCGGATATATATATATATATATATATATATATATATATATATGTGTGTGTGTGCGTGTAAGAGAGTTTGTTTGGGAAAATAGATGGATTCTGAATATATATATATGTTATCCACAGACACCGTGTTTTGACGTTTCACATCTCTTCAGTGTGGCTAGACACAACAACGACCTCTGACCAGGAACGAAACCCGACTGACTATTCCTCAGCCCGATTCGTTAACCTCTCGGCCATTTGACAGCTGCCGTTAAGGGGCGGTGTTTAAACTATTAAATTCATACATTTGTTTATATATTTTACGATTACCATATATATATATTTTTTAATATATTTTACGATCACTATATATATATATATATATATATATATATATATATATATTTGCAAATTCGTCGATCTTATTTGTGTTCATTAATGAATCTGCTTATTAAAATGTAAATAAATTCAAATCTTTCTTCTTTTTTTTCTTTTCAGAGTGTCTACCGTTGCGATTTTCTTCACCTGGAAACTCAGGAACCCTTCCAAGTGGCCCCGGACACCCTGGACACATTTCTCAGCAACCTGAAGAGTCCAATCGAGAGACTTCCCGAATGCAGTTTTCACGTGATCGTTTTCTCTCTGCTGCTCGAGTACTTCCCTTCTCCCTATCAGCGATGGCTGTGCTGTCAGAAAGCCCACAAGTTGCTGATGATCAACGGTCTTCTGTTGATCGTGTCGCCGGATTCCCACCAGCAACATCGCAACGCGGCGATGGTGAAGAGCTGGAAGAAGGCGATCGAGTCCATGGGTTTCAGCCGTTGCCGCTACGTGAAGCTAGAACACTTGCACTGTATGGCCTTCCGAAAGGTAAAGAACACCGGCGATGAGGTGAATTCCATTGTTGGCAGCACTCATCCGGAAATGTTGTACATTCCTCAGGATTCCAACGAACTGGAGACGAGCTCCGAACAAAACTTTATGCATGATATTTTCAGCGTGGATAACGAGGAATTCTTCCGAAAAACAATCCACGAACTTCCAGTTGAGTTGTCTGATGATGACGATTCTCCTTAATTGATCTCTTTGGAAATTAAACAAAAACAAAAAAGAATAAAGATGAACAAACAAGAATTATTATAACGGTGTTCGGATAGCTAGCCTCTTGTTTATTTTGTGGTAAAAGCGCCAAATTTCATATATATATATAGCTTAATATATTTACAAGAATTCAGGATATTAGGTCGTTGCAGATTGGCATTCTGATGACCATAACAACCATTTTCCAAAATGTCCGCCATTTTTCAAAATGGCTGCCATTTTTCAAAATGACCGCCATTTTCCAAAATGGTTGCCATTTTTCAAATTTTCCGCCCTTTTCCAAAATAGCCGGAATTTTTCAAGATGACCGCCATTTTCCAAAATGATTGCAATTTTTCAAAATGACCGTCAGTTATAAATGGCATGGAACATTTTAGCCATACAAGCTGCTGTTTCCACATTTTCGACCTCACCTTGTTAAATAAAGATAAAATATTTTATTACAATGATAACGAGAAATTTTAGAGTCAACTGGCACCATCTCCATCACAAAGCAATGATCTGTGCACTAAAGTACAGCCCTGTTGCACCTGTGTCTCTTTCTGCTAAATTACGTTTCAATACTTAATTAACCAATTAAGCAACAGCAGGTACTGTAAGACTTCTTTCGGCATTAAATAACCCGAAAGGGCGTTGATATGCTGTAAAACAAAACAACCAGGCATAAACATTTTTTCAAACACTTTTACAACCGCAAGAGGTAAGCTCGGTGCAGGATTTAATGCTTGTGACATGCATACATAGAGTCTATCTATCGTCTCTAGGGTGTAAAGCCTTGTGCATTGTCATTAATTTTCTAGTAATTTGGTCAATTTATCTGAGTTCTTATTTTGTCCATTTTAAGAATGATCCAGAGTATCTTTTAATGGGGACGGCCCAGGTATTTATTCTTTTGATAAGATTTCTGCTGTTGAGCTTGGTTTCTAGGAGTTTTCTTGTTCTCCTAATGTATTCTTTTTTTAAACTTTTCCTTCCATTTCTATTTGCTTGATATTGTCTGCTTTAAGATTCCTAAGTATTTGTATCTATTATTATTATTAGGAGACATTGGTATCACAGGGCTTGAAACAAGCATCGTCTTTTTTTTAGATCTGAGCTGATCTCTTTCAGATCCGCAAGGATAAGCGGAATTTTATCAATTACTTTGCGAAGGTTCGTTCCATCATGTTGTAATAGTTAGCAAGCCAGTCTTTCAGATCCATTGCTACTGAATACCGAGTTCGATCCTCACTGGATGCCCATACTTATGACCTTGTGTCACATCTAATCGTGGCAAACAGATTGAGTAAATACCTATTTTGTGAAAGTTATAACAGAATTTTTAGTGCGTATTTTATTTGACTGCCACAGTTTGGTTTGGTTTCTTTATTAAATGACATATCAACCTTCGTGAGTTACATAATGCCAAAGAACACTAGTGGTACTATCTAACCCATAGTTGGGGGATGAGGAGATTCATATCTTTCTCAAGGATATTAGTCCAAAATTCAACGTAATAGCGCGACAAGTTACTAGGATATCGCAGTCCAGCACTTTAGCCGCTAGGCTACGGGAATCCCCTCACTGTCACAATTACTAGGATCAAAATTATATCAATTTTTGCATGTGGTTCTAATGGGACTAGAAACTTTAACCAACCGCAGATATCCATTTGGAAAAATAGCAATCATGGTTACCAGGTGGTAAGTTTGTAATAACACTATATTCACTTCTGTCTATCATTATATCTACTAAATTTGGTGCTTTTATCATGAAATGAACAATTGTTATATGCTCAGCTATAGCACCCCACTTTGAAATTCCCGCTACACTTTTTTGTTAAATCTCTCAATATTTGTTTTTTTTTTTTTTTTTTGTTTTTTTTTAGAACTTGGATGTGAAATAAAGTTTAATCCAGGTTTTGGCGTTTTGAGGAGAATTTATCTCTTTATGATAATTTTAAATAAAATTGTGATTTCTAAAACATTGATGCCAATTTGGAAATGTGTCTTTCCTTCTACTGTTACGTCGATAACGTTCTTAGAATTTACCAAGTTTTGCTTCGTCTGTCACACGGGGGTGGGGATGGGGTCGTTGAACTCCAGCTGATGTTTAGGTGTTACTACTATTGCGACAAGAAGAAAAATAACAGGAATGGCTAAGAATAAAAGAATTTCATTGCAATCTCTGTAACCGAGTGCCATTGTTAGATCTAAAGGAATTACTGGGGAAGACCTGTTTGATAAACAATGTCAAGGGTTCAAAGAATTCTGGAATGTTACACGGGGACTTTGGTCGTCAATTTGGACAGTCTCGTTTTTAACGAGGGTGTTGCTGCAAGATGATAACGGTCGTATAATTAAGGAACACGAGTATTAATATATAGATAGATTAAACAACTTAGTAAGTCATGTTTTTAGGTGACGTATTTTCTCGTCAGAATTCTGCAGATAAGCAACACTAGATAATCAGGATTTACATTTTTGCATTTCATCTTGGATTATTTGTACAGTCTCATTTTTAACCAGAGGGTGTTGCAAGATGATAACTGATGTACAATTGGGAACACGAGTATTATCTGATTATTTTGATTTGTAATGTGTTCCAAATTCGTTGAATCAATTAAAAATATAGTTGTTACACTTGCATATAAAGTCTATGCCCTTAATATAACAACTTTTGTAGAATAGTTAATATCTACTTTGTGTAAAAAAAAATTGTAAGTGTCTTTGGTATGACGTTAAACTGCACCTAGTGGTGAGGTTCCAGTTCCGGAGATATGTGGAGTGTGGAATACCTTTCATAGCCATTACTTCCAGGTCCACTCTGACCTGGAGTGGTAGTACCTGTTAAAGTCCCGTCTATGGGTTAAACAGATAAAAATAAGTTTTAAAAATGTGTTTAAAAATAACTGAATACCCTATAAAAATGAATTAAACAAAAACTTTCAGCATAAAATAACCCAAGGGTTGACATGTTGTAAAATCCAACCAACCAACCAATCAACTTCGTTGTAAAATCTACAAGTTCTACTAATTTTGACACATTATTTTTATATTACTAGAGTTACACAAGTAACTGCACAGATAAGTAATCTTAAGTATTTTTACAGACGTTTATCTCAAAGTTTGTTTTACATACACAACTAAAGACGTGGAGGTGTGTTGTAATAGTTACCGTCGTTGGAAATGGACATAAATCCTGGACGAGACTGCTTGAATTTCATATAGTGCTGATACCATTGCGAAAGGTGTGCATCCACCTACTCTCCCTCCAGCTATGGTTAAATACTAGGGCAAACTGGGTTCTTGAACCTTGGTTAGGCAAAAAAAATCTAGAAGGTACACTCTGAATTCAAACCTGTTAAACTCCACTTAAGAAATTGACCTTGTGTCACATCCTGCTCGTGCAGAAGAGGTTGGTTATTATGTATACATCTAAAGACGACCAATGAACCCCCCCCCCTGCTATATTATTATCAACATCATCAATACTATTCAACTACTTTTTGTTTTAGACGTCATAATGGAATATTTTAATTTTTAGTTTGTTCGATGTTAGAGAAAATTACAGAGAATGTTTACAAAAGTAATTTCATAAATCTTGATTATATTTTAGATATCAATAGTATCTATCTTATAGGGACCGGTTAGCTCAGTCGTTAGAGCATTCACCTAGAAATCGCAAGGTCCCGGGTTCGATAACAGTCCCCGCCAAACTCGGATCATGAGTAACACCGCTTGGGTCATCTAATCTGTGCAGTAAAGCATCTAGTAACTGCCGATAGGTGTGGTTCATCGCCTCAGAAAAAGACTACAACAATCGGTTAGACTCCCTCGCTGTTCGGATGATAATGACAATAAGCCACTCGAAGACTTTAATCTTGTAACGAACTTAAAACATTTGATTACTAGAGGTCGGTTTAGCTCAGTTGGTAGAGTACCCTCCTATGAATCGCAAGGTTTGATATCGACCCCGCCCCAGCTCAACGCATGAGTACCACAGGTTGGCTAATCTGATCTGTGCGGTAAAATAGGGAGCTGACGGTAGGTATAGCATATATCTGAGAATGTTGGCAAAAATGGATAAAAATTGTTTTTCATCCAATGGAACCAATTAAAAAGTGGCCAAGTTTTTGTTGTTTTTGTTTGTTTTTTAAACTGTGGCTTTATATTGCTTAAAATGATAAAATCGGGGAGATTTATTATTATTATTATTATTATTATTATTATTATTATTATTATTATTAATGATTATTTAGAAAAAATAAGACATTTCTTTTATTCCTGTAATAATAAAAAAAAACTCAAACAAAACAAATAAATTCTATTTTATTCGTCAATTGTTTTCATTATTTATTTAATTCATTTTTCATTACTTTCATTATTCAGTAGAATATTTGGTTCATTGTCTCCATTAATGTTATTTTTTCGGGATAAGTTCTGAGAGGGAGCATCTTCATCATTCCATATTGAAAGATGTAACAACGAAGTTTTTTAACATTAAGATACTTTCCAGCATTCAGCGTGAATATGAGTTCCACAACCTCTAAAAAGTCAGGCTCTTATATACTATTGGAGGTAAGTTGTATAATTTAGTGCTTCCACTGGAACCCCCCCCCCATTATTTAATGAAACAGCCCATTTTGGCACGGCCATGGGAGAAATTTGGTCGGCAAAGAGTTAAGCTGTTCACAGTGGGTCACATCACTGCGATTCCACCGTAAGCAGAGTACAAAAATTGATGAATAGTTCATTATAATTGAGCAGAAGGATTCAAATTACAATAATGATATGGCTTTATTTGAATAGAGTTCTGAGGTGAATAGATAGTGAACTTTGAAATATCCCATCATAGAGGTAAAAAAATAGCATGAAAATTTGGTACAGCCATGTGTGTGTCGGGGAGGGGGGGATTTGATAGGCAAAGAGTTAAATAAATGCTTTCTTAGCTTTCTTTCTGGAAAAGTCTTTAATTGAACCATCAAAATGAAGCTGATTCAGAAGACTAATTTCAATATTCATAAGCGCGCGAAATCTGAGCCGTTATTGGGACATTGTTGAACCAAGTTCGTTTTTTATGAGCTTTAATTTCCAGAAAGTTCGTCCTCCACTTGAATTTGACACCATCAAAGACAGAACTGTTCTCAGCACAATCTCTCGGGTCCCTCCTATTTTGGGGGCATAAGGTCCGTGCCTCAAGTGCCTCACAGTTAATCCGGCTGTGCGACCCGCAGTTCAACACACTAAGTACATCGTTTCTCAAATGTCTTTAGTCTTTTAATAAATGAATAAGAATAAAAAATAAAGAAAAGAAAAAGAGAAACGTGTGTTCTGGGTATGACGTTAAACTGCATATAATAACCCAATCTGGAGCTCTAGGGAGTGTGTACCTCTTCATCGCCATTACTTCGAGGTCCATCCTGACCTGGAGTGGTAGTAACTGTTAGGGTCTCATCTATGGGTTAAATATAAGAAGATGAGCCAACAAGAATCTATTTAAAAACAAAACTGAGTTCAAAAAAAGAATTTCAATAGCCATCAAGAATAATAGTACAATACTTCTACGGCATAAAATAACTCAAAAAGGGTTGACACCCGTAAAATCCAAAAAATATAAAAAGGTAATTCCCTTATTTTTGGGGCCAATACCTCCCCTTCCTCTTGGTCGTGTTTGGAAATCACATATGATATGTCCCGGGAAGTGATATATTTAGTGGAAGTAGCATAGTGGTGAGGCCACGGTAACAGACTGGTACAATCTAGCAGGTAAGTAATAGTACTGGTGGGACGTCGTAGTCGTAGGCGTTGTACCTCTACATTGCTCTGTATTTATGGTTGACACCAGCCAATCATATTACTATGAGGGGGGACTCAGATGTATGCATATTCATTACATCAACATACTTGCTATGTAATTAACTGGTAAGGTTTGAATACCAACAAAAATAATTTTGGTTAAATTATGTGTGCACTTTCAGGGGTTGTTCTTTCCTAAACCTTCCACCTTTGCTGAAACAATGAAGGTATCCGTTTGTTACAAAAAGACTGAGAGAACATTTAATATATCTGTTAATAGTGTAGATTCGGTCTCTATTTTTCTGTAACCGAAACTACGTCATTGTCTACGTCACATTACCCAAAATCGTCAATACATAGAATAAAGAACAACTGTATATTATATACACTTAAAATTTGAGTATGCAAACTTAGACGCCCCTTATTGTTTTTTAAAACAAGTTTTAATAAATACATGCTCGGTATTATATATTCATATATCCTTTGTTTTATTTTAATATATATTTATAGTTATCTAACGTATAGAGTTTTACGAGAAAATTATCTATAAACAAGAAATAGTATTTTTTTTCAGTATTAAGATGTTACCTAAATGTTTACAAGTAAATAAATGACAATCTACGATTTTGTGTAAAATTTATGTGTAAAATATTCAGAATAATTATTTGATTAAGGATTAATAGATGTACGCAACATTTTATTTGAGGGTGAGATAACTAAGTTTCCATTTCAAATTGTTTTTTTTTTTTTTTTTTTTTTTTGTTTTTGTTTTTTTACTCATTTAAAAAAATTTGATGATTTTACTTACTTATGATTCAAACCCTTTGACACTGATTTTAACTCCCACCCCGCCAGGCAAAAATCTTTCAAAAATTAATCTTTACACCGCCCGGAAGGTGTTTTTTGCTAGTTTATGTAATTATTTCTCTGATGTTTATTGAACGGTAGCAAAGCGTTGACCTTTTTGTCCAGATAAAAGGAATCTTTTTGCAAGAAGCTGCTGTGCATTTAGTAGGACAAAAAAAGAAATACGAGGCGACAAAAGAACTTGGAGGAAAGTCTACAATCTTCGTTTTTTTTTTAAATCATCGCAAATTGTAAAAAATAATTGAGAGTTACCTCCACTATTTTATGATTACGTCCCTTTTGGAGAACTCTCTATTGAATACTAGACTATATAAACTCTCAATAAGTGTACCAATTATTCTAAGTAGAATAAAGCTTTCCAAAGTCTATCGGTGTCATCGTTTGTTATTACACAAGTATAACCCGTAAAATGAATTATAATATAAGATTAGAATATAACATATATAATGATATAGGTTGATATTTCGTCGCTTGAGACAACGTTTTAATAGGGTGAGATTTTGGTATTTTGAACAATAGATCTTTGGGTATTTATTTACAATAGCCATCAGCAAATAAAGAAAAAAAAAAGAAAAGAAAATGGGTGTGGTAATATTTAAAAAGCTAGCAGGACCTGTGGATATACCACAATATGATAATTTCATTATTACAAAATTTGGCATGTTTACTCAAGAGCTATTGTTACATAGTTCAATATGTAAAAAGTATAATAATCTTGATTTAACTCTCTCCCACTCTTTTTTCTTTCTTTCTTCTTTTCATCATGTTCGATTGAAACAGTTTAGCGTTATCGCTTCCGCGATCCCCCTCCTCTTCCTTCCTTCTTTCTTTTTTCTTCCTTCCTTTCTTTCTTATATAGTTCTTACCTTTCTTTCTTTATAATAATAACAGAATGGTTCATTATTTAGCTGAGGTGACAACACACATAAGAAATAAGAGATCGATGGATAAGCAACACCAAATAATGAGGATTTACCTAATTTTTAACCAGAAGGTGTTGCAATAAAGAACATGAGTATTGATATATAGAAGGTTAAGCTTATTATTATTTTAACTTTTACGCTGTCAAAAATAAACAGTTCCGAATTAAAAGGCGGACATATTGGTTCCCCTAATCATTCCTCCCACGTAACCACAATAAAATCTCAGCGGGTGTTTTTTTTATTATTTTTTTTTCATATGGTGGAGAGATATCTCGGAATTTAGGTGGAAATATAAATTTGGTAAATCACCATTACCCTAACCCCCAATCTTAACCCTTACCAATTCACAATCTAAACACTTTATTGTGTTCTGTGTATGACGTCAAACTGCGTCTAATGGTAAAGTTCCAATTCTAGAGCTCTGGGGAGTATGGAGTACCCCTTCATCACCATTACTCCCAAATCCACAATGACCCGGAGCAGTAGTACCTGTTAGAGTCCCACCTATAGGGTAAATAGAAAAAAAACACGATTTCAAAAAGATGTGTTTAAAAATTGAGTTTAAAAAAATTGAATATTCATCAAGAATAAATAAAACATAATGTCTTCGGAATAAAGTAACCCAACAAAGGTTGACATGGCGTAAAATCCAATCAACCTACAAATTATTAATCAAACATAGATATGTGCTGTTTAATAAACATGTATTCGTATGAATGTACATTCTGGTCATCCAATTTTATTTTTACCTCAGCCTCCCCCCCCCCCGCCAAAAATCATCTTTTGAAAAATATCAATATGACGGCATTATACTTTATTGTTTATTTTTTGAGTTCATAAATGAAAATAAGACAATAAAAAATTTCAGTCGTTGTCTTTTTTATTTATAACAATATTGATATTTTTCAATAGATAATCCAGTGGTGATTTTTTTTTGTGTCAGCGGATGGGGAGGGGACAAAATAAAATACATAAACATGTATTCATGTATTAATGTATGCTTAATTCATAGTATTTTTTATCCCCCCCCCAAAAAAAAAAAAAAAAAAAAAATCACCTCCGGATTATCTCTTGAAAAAATATCAATATTGTATTTTTTTTTAGAGCGTAGTTGATAAATAAATAAAGAAAATAATGACTGAAACTTGTTATTGTCTTCTTTTTAGGCGGCCATTTTGGTATTTTTCAAGAGACGATCAAGCAGTGATTTTTTTTTGTACAAATAAGATATACATTCATACGAACATGTTATTAAACTGGACTCATCTGTGTTGGATTGGTTATATGTTTAAATTGTGAATTAATTAAGTTAGGGTAAGTGTTGGTGTTAAGATTAATGGTGAATTACCAAATTCGTGTTTCTATCTATATTCTCATGAATATGAGTCCACCATAAAGAAAAAAGCATTTTCTTGCTGAGATTTCATCATGGTTGGTAAAATCAATATATATTTACCAACCACTTCACATGACAGGAGGTGACACATTGTCAATTTCTTATGAGCATCGCCACCAGGTAAATAATGAAACATTCCATTCTTATTATAAAGAAAGAAAAGGAAGACAAAGGACATGCTACACAGATAGAATAAAAAAGAAACAAAGAAAGGGGGATGAGAGAGCGGAACCGATGATGCTAATCTGTTTCAATCGAACATAATGAAAAGAGAAAAGAGAGGGAGGAGAGAGAGAGAGAGAGAGAGAGAGAGAGAGATGGTTACGAACATATTTGAGGGGGGGGCTTTCTCTCTCTCTCTCTCTCTATATATATATATATATATATATATATAGAGAGAGAGAGAGAGAGAGAGAGATAGAATGAGAGAGAAGTTAAATTAAGATTATTATACTTTTTACATATTGAAGTATTTTTCAATAAGTAAACATATCAAACTTTGTATTAGTTAAATTGAAACAGATTAGTGTAATCACTTCCACGCACTCACCTGCTCTCTCTATATATATATATATCTTTCTCCTACTCTCTTTCTTTCTTTCTTTCTTTCTTTCTTCTTTCTTTCATTATGTTTTTTTGTGTAGCATAACCTATTTCTTCTTTCTTTCTCTATAATAAAAACGGACCGGTCCATTATCTATCTGAGGTGACGACATTTCATAAGAAATAAGAATCCTGCAGATAGGCAACACCAGATAATCAGGATTTCCATTTTTTGCATTTCCTCTTTGACGATTTGGACGGTCTCATTTTTAACCAGAGTGTGTTGCAATAAAGAACACGAGTATTAATATATATAGAACATTAAGATTATTATTATTAACTTTTACGCAGTCAAAGTTCCAAATTAGAAGGTGACCATATTGGGTTTGGACGGTCTCATTTTAAACCAGAGAGTGCTTCTAGGTGATAACGGTGGTACAATTAAAGAACACGAGTATTAATATATAGATTAAACAACTTATTAAGTCATGTTTTCGAGTTGACGTATTTTGTCGTCTGAAAAGTAAACTCTTTGAATTATTTTGCTTTTGAAATCATCATATGCGCTTTCTCCTAAGCGAGAAGTGAGACTGCGGTATTAACGCGAATTCGCCTTTGATGTGGCGGGAAATATTTTGTTTTGCTTTATCTTTCCCTTCGAGCATAGTCGACATTTTTTTGTGATGTTGTTAGAACCACAACAGTCATTACTTCAAGTTGTTGATACTGTCTAACTGACCGGAGTTTACTTTTAGTGTAACGCTGCATCGAGTTGAAAAATTGTTAGTTTACTGCTGACACGGATGTAATTGCTACACAGGGGGATTTTCATGCTCATTTCATATTACGTTGGTATGATGCTGTTCAGGATAGAAAACATACCAGTGTTGTCCGATCAGCAAAAACTAATATTCATTAGTTTCATATGGTCATTGGATTTCCTAAACCTCTTTGTCTGTCTTTCTGTCTGTCTTTCTGTCTGTTTGTCTCTGTCTGTCTGTCTCCTCTCTCTCTCTCTATCTCTCTCTCTCTCTCTCTCTATATATATATATATATATATATATATATATATATATATATATATATATATATATATATATATATATATAGAGAGAGAGAGAGAGAGAGAGAGAGCAGTATATGGTTAATTAACGCCTGAAGAAGATATCAGAAAATCTGAAACACGTGTTGCAAATTTTAATAAATTCAAAAAAAAAACATAATCCATTTTGTGGACCATCTTTTTAATAAAATATTTATATTTTCTCCCGTTGGACCCATAACAACACTATATATATATATATATATATATATGAGTAAATCTGTAATTACTACACAGAGAGGTTTTCGTGCTCATTTCATGTTACGTTGGTATGATGCTGTTCCGAATAGAAAATTGATACTGCTATGGGTTGTAAATTCTCAGCAAGACGGCATCCAATGTCCATACAGAGCCAATGAATATTAAGTTTTGCTGGTCGGCCAACACTAGTGTGTCCACGTATAAGAGTTCATAAGAGAACTTTACTTATGGATTCGTCCTTGCTTCTTCAGTAGTGACCAGCATGTCTTGCTCATCTTACTTATATTTACCAACCCTCCGCGCGAGCAAGATGTGACACAAGGTAAATTTCTTAAGCGGAGTTCAACAGGTTTGAATTCAGAGTTTTTCCATCTCCTAGACCGGTTGCCTAAACCAAGGCTAAAGAGCCCAGTCTGCCCTACTATTTACCCATAACTGGATTCATATCTTTCCCAAGGGTATTAGTGGTAAGTGAAATGCAATTATCACGTCCAGGATTTGAACTCGGGGCGACGAGTCCATTTCCCATGACTTTAACCATTACACCACGCGCCTCCGACTCATCTTACTTATATGGTATGTACGAAGGGATATCGTCGTCGGGGCGGCCTAATATCGGTATCAGCCAATCAGCTAGGGAGTCTATCCCCTTTTCACTAGCGCTAGACCAAGGTGATTGTTTTTGCATCTGAGGAGGAGCGCCACACCTACCATCAGCTCCTTACTTTACCGCACAGATCCCTGTGCTACTCATAACGCTGAGTTGGCGAGGACCGGTATCGAACTAGGAACCTTGTGGTTTCTAGCCGAACGCTCTACCGACTGAGCTAACCCGGCCCCTATATCCACAACGCCATGTGTGGTCTAATGGTTAGCAAGCTAGAATCGCTGACCATTGTTAATGAGTTCAATTTTCTTTGGGTGCTCCGTACTCTTGGCCATGTGCCACATCTAAGCAAAACTTAGTCAATAACTATACAGAAAATAATCCAACAGTTTTGTTGGGTGCTGCTTCCCGTATTTGTTCAAATCAATAGTAGTCCCATTTATATTTTCTCCCTGTAGTTTTGTTAAAATCCAAGTGATGCAATAACACTGTGCAACTTAATTATCGTTGAGTTGGACCTGACACTTGTTTTCGACTATGTTGTAATTTAACAAAGGTTACTAAATGAGAAATAACCAAATGGAGGTTGGTAATGAAATGGAATTTTTATAACATAAACTAAATATATTGGTATAAGACTACTCAGTCAGCATAATACTTCCACGATTTGTTCAGGACTGCACGCAGCATTCTTGTGCAGCTCCCGTCCAGCTTATTCTCAAGGCGCCTCGTTAGGGTCCAAGCAACACTGATACAGCCACCGCTTGGAAGAAATGTCACTTTAGCTTGTCAGTGAGATCGGATTTCCATATTACTGTTAATTTTTTGTGGCCGACCACGCTTTTCCTATTCGTGTATTTACATCAGTTTCTGTGGATGAGATATTACTACCCATTAATTTTCATTGATATGGCGTATAACAGACTATTTTTCTTTTACCTCTGAATCAGAAAATGACCCCAGTTTTTCTATATTAAATCAACTTATTGAGCTACAGGATACACTTCATTTTTCTCAAAAACCATTAAGATACAGCCTCTAACAAATCTGCGCTTATTTTATGGATCGTTTTAGAAATCTATCTATACATATATAAAGGGCAGTTATGTGTATGTATATCTGGAAGAAACTATGAAAATAAAACAATTAACGACAAAGTAAATATATATACACATTCACTATCACGATATCTTGCTTTTTGAGCAAAATAATGAAGATTTGACT
Organism: Doryteuthis pealeii; assembly: GCA_023376005.1. Taxonomy (NCBI): domain Eukaryota; kingdom Metazoa; phylum Mollusca; class Cephalopoda; order Myopsida; family Loliginidae; genus Doryteuthis; species Doryteuthis pealeii. The sequence goes on from CM042153.1 coordinate 69,820,850, forward strand.
TATATTAGTGAGGATGATTTAAAAATAAAATTTAATTGTAACAGCATGGAATTTCTTTCATTTTTTTGTATTTAATATTCTAAATAGGTTGAATTAATTTTTGTTTTCAGAGTGTCTATGTACTTTTTTCTGACGCCTCACCAGGCCAGGTCAACGCAAGGTCTTTTCACATAGGGATCTTAATGGGGCATCCTGCGAGGATCCAACTCATGATTCAGTAATAATAGACCTGCAATATTAACATTTTTACCTCGACGCTTCTAGTTTACATATAATGGAAAGTAATAAAACATAATCGTTGCGTTAAAAAACAACAAAGAAGAAGAAGAAGAAGAGAAGAAGAGAAGAAGAAGAAGAAGAAGAAGATGATGATGATGTGTGTGTGTGTGTGTGTGTGCGCGTGTGTGTGTAGTGCAAGGTAGAGATGACCTGATGACCTTTTCATCAATACTTTCTCCCTTGCAATGGCACTCATCGGCTTGCTGGGATCACTATTGATGATCTCCTGGACTTCCGCGACAAATTCCGGCATTTTGAAAGGGCTTCATATCATCGAGCATGGGGTCTTCTCCTCTGCAGTTGCCTCGTGTATCGAATTGAGAATACTGTAACTCTTTTCTGACCTTTTCGCCATCTTGGTGCTGACGATGAGGAAATCTGAAATCTCCTTGTTTGTCCTTCCGGTGTGGATTACAACGAGGACTCCATGCCTCTTCCACAAATTTGGAGCTTCAAAATTTTCCATGTAAAATTATTCTAAAAAAAAAAGATGCAAAAATGGTCAGTGTTTACAAAAAAAAAGAAATAAAAAATGGAGTATCATTAATAGTTGAAAATTGCAAACGAATACTGTCTCTACTATATATATATATATATATATATATATATATATATTGTTACATAATCTATGCGGTTGCATAAGATTATTGTCAATCCCCTGTAATTCTAAAAGGATTGCCCTTTTCATATCACGGGCGGGATCCAGTCTGCCCTACTATTTAACCCATAGCTGGAGGGAGAATATATGGATTCATACATTTTCCAAGGGTATTAGCGCTATGTGAAATGCCAACAGCTTCGTGTGTATATATATATATATATATATATATATATATATATATATGTTTTATATTATATATATATATATATATATATATATATATATAATAAGAAAGAAAAAATAACAAACCGTTATTTAACTATTATAAATTTATCTCGACCAGAATGTAGTAGGCTTTTTGGTGATACTAAGCTCATATTGAGTTCTGGTCAAAATGAAAGCCAAATAACGGTTTGTTAAGTTTTTCTTTCTTATTGAACATATAAATATTGCTCTGTATATAATTAATCAAATTGTAAAGCTTAAATCTATATACATGTTTTCCCATTCTTTACGGCATATTGTTCGTTGTGCTAAACAAAGGTGGACTGAAGCTATGCACTAGGAAATTTAGTCGATCACCTAGGGCACGCAGGTCCTAGAAAATGGAGTTTCTTAGTGTGGGACAATTAGCATATTGCAATAATCTGAATAATCTGTTGTAATTACGAAAACGTATTCGCGAGAAGAAGAAGGAGCGCACCCTCGGGTTGGCCTAGAGCGCTGAAAATTCAGGCGCCGGTCCTAAAGTTTAAAAAACCCAAAAATATTCATTACTAAATATCTAGTAGGTCGTTCGATTCTAGTTTTCAAGAGCAATCAAACAATAAATAATATGAAGAAAACACTTAATGTCTTTGTATTAGGACAAAGCTATTTATTCAAACTCCGATAAAAAGACAAATCCCCAGGTAACCATAAACTTATGGTTGGTGAGTTTGAAATCCCGAAAATCTTTACCATCTAATATTACAATATTATATATATATATATATATATATTATATATATTATATGTGGTGTGTGTGTGTGTGTGTGTGTGTGTGTGTGTATGTGTGCGTGCGTGTGGAAGTGTATGGTGTAATGGTTAGTCGGTTGACCCGAATTAAAATCCTCGACAAGGCTGTTTGCATCTCACATAACGCTAATACTCCTAGTATAAATCCCTATATTCTCCCTCCAGCTATGGGTAAACAATAGAGCAGACCGGGCTCTTTGGATAAGTAACCAGTCTCAGAGAAGGAAAACTCTGAATTTGAAAAGCCTGAGGACAGTCGTTGATTTGGTTTGTGCACCAATTCGTTTCCTTGATTTTCATTTGGTTTCCTTGTACCAATTCTTTCCTATCGACTGTGACAAAAAGTGCAGATGGTCCAAAATTGACGAAAGAGTCCATTATATATATATATATATATATATATATATATATATATATATATATATATTTCTATAAGAAAGTAAAACTTAACAGACCGTCATTCGGTAATAATTTATTTCGACCAGAAACTCAAAAGATTTTTAAATTTAAATATTAAAAAGTTCTTAAGAGCCCAGCCTCACCAGACGGATTTTACAAAAATATCTTGCTCTGTATATAATAAAAATAAAATATTGTATATAAAATATTGTATATACTGTATCTTATATAAATATATACTTTATTTTATATAAAAATATACTATAAATATACTATACTATATAAATATATAATTTTATATAAATACATACTTTATTTTATATAAATATATACTGTATTTTATATAAATAAAATATTATATATAAAATATTGCATATACTGTATATAATAAAAGATATTGCTCTGTATATAATCTAATTTATTGATTATTAAACATTGAGCTCTCTTTAGGGATTTATAAAAATCCTTGTATGAATATATGTTTGCACCTACAAGAGCATAAAGTATGTTTATACTGTGAGATTTTAAAGATCCCAAATAGAATCATCCGTTACAACCAGTCATTTGGATTACCTTACACCCCCCATATATATATATATATATATATATATATGTGTGTGTGTGTGTGTGTGTGTGTGAAGAAAGGGAAATGAATCCGACGGTATGTAGTATATTAAGAAAATTAAAAAAACACAGGTTTAAATAAGTTGAATGGTAAGTTTATTGGCCGATGCTGCAGTGTTTCGATCTATTAATTAGATTATCTTCAGGGCATTTGTTGGTATATGGAAGGTGATAAAAATTTTTTCGTTATTCTGTGATAATTTTTTTATCACCTTCCATATACCAACAAATGGCCCTGAAGATGATCTAATTAATAGATCAAAACACTGCAGCGTCGGCCAATAAACTTACCACTCAACTTATTTAAACCTGTGTTTTTTCAATTTTCTTAATATACTACACACACACACAGACACAGACACACACACACACACACACACACACACATATATATATATATATATATATATATATATATATATATATATATAACTTGTTTTAACTCTTGTTTATATAAAGACTTTCTACTTCAGGTTCCATATATGATTACTGCATCATGTCACGGACAAAAGAAGTGTTAGAAGTTTCCGAATTTCAATGAGTTTATATTGTGGACCAATAGGAAGGCGTACTTAGTCAACGAAAAATATCAGAAATTCTTTAAATCCCCCTTTCTACTGTAAATGGGGTGATTGTAAAATTTAATAGAGTGGCTAAGGAGTGCACTTCATCTTGCCCAGTGCCTGAGGCGCCTCAAAAGAATAATGCCGGGATGATACTCGCAATTTTTAAACACTAGCCACGCATGAGCTTCAGTTTGTGCGTGGTTTACTACTATAATGATCCTTGTATTCAAGTGACACGGTGGGATGTCAGTAAATACTTACTCAGAAGACAGTTGGAGGTGCCCCAACCATCTCCCAGGAAAATGGTGATTCAACCATTCACGAACAACAATAGCAAATTATCGAGAGCACTATCAAAAAACAACACAGATTTAATTGTCATATATTAAGGAACAGATATAAAAGAATTGAGAAAAATTTAACGGCATATTAAGAAATTATAATAGTTTAAGATAGGGAGTTACTTTTCAATCATCCTGTATATCCCAACCGAGGTTTCTAGTCCAACGCTCTACCGACTGAGCTAAACCGGCCCTAAACCTTTTACACAAACTCTTGAAACTCATTGAATTCATTTCCATTATTCAGATACTTATCTCCCTGTATCATTTGTGTCATCTACTTTTATAGCTGGTGCAATAGTAATATAAGTGTATATACTTATCTTTCTCGGTGATTATATATTGTTTTTTGAAACTGTACAAAAGAATGTGTTTTATTCAAACTTATGTAAAAATGTAATGTTAGAAAAACTCTTCAATTATTTGAACGGGGATGTGATTACCTGTTGAGTAAATGCATAAATACACAGATTATATATTACTACCTGTGGATATACCACAGTATGATAATTTAATTATTACAACGTTTGACATTACTTGTTGGACTCTGGGCCTTCTCGTACTCGGGAACCTTCTTTTCGGACTCGGGAGTCTTCTCGAACTCGGGAACAATAAAGACGAGGATAATAGTCCGAATAATCCAAATAACACTAATTATCAAGCTCATCTGAAAAAATTCAGAGAAATAGTAAAAATATTTGATATGTTTACTTAAGAGCTATTGCAACATACTTCAATATGTAAAAAGTACGATAATCATGATTTAATTCTCACTCCTTCCCTTTTTTTTTGCTTTGTTTCCTTCTTTTCATCTTTTCATTATGTTCGATTGAACAAATTAGCGTTATCGCTTCCGCGCCCCCCTGCTATTGAACTATTTCGCAATAGCTCTTGATTAAACATATTAAACGTTGTAATAATAGATTTATCATACTGTGGTATATCAACAGGTCCTGGTAGTATTTATTAATGTTCAACCGTTAGTAATAATTTTTGTTGGTAATCTGAACATTAGCTGCATAAATGAAAGTACCTTCCCTTGTTTATTTCGCTTTGAGGAAGCCACATGTTTTGGTCGGCCATTTTCATTTCACCGTAAATCTACACTGAAAATACGAATTTGTTTGAATCAATACAACTGCATGTTTTAACACGAAAATATCATAAAATGTGTTCTTATTGTGCTTGCACATTATTGGAAATGAACTTAGTTGTTATTAATAACACATTTTATGATCTTTTCGTGTTAAAACATGTAGTTGTATTGATTACGGTGAAATGAAAATGGCCTACCAAAAACAGATGGCTTCCTCAAATGGAAATAAACAAGGTACTCTCATAGAAATATTAACATCTTTTTTTTTAATTGATTTAAAATTGTTAACACCCTTATAGAAATACCTTTAATTGAAATTTTTCAAACAGTCTTCACATGTTCACCATCCCTGTCAACATATGCTTATAATCTCCCACAAGTGATTTGAAAACAAAAAGATGTTAATATTTCTATGAGAGTACCTGTATATTAGAAAAGTATAGGTATACCCAATTTGTCGAAAACTCCGTATTTTTACAAAACAAAATACACGGCTTCCCAAAGTGAAAGATGTAGCTAATGTTCAGATTACCTTTTTGTATTTATAAAAATCTTTATCTTTTAAACCAATCAATAGTAATTCCTCCATTAACGTGAAACGAGTCTCTTTCGAGTCGTTGTCGATTTCGTCATCTTTTTGACCATGGTCGCCTTCCATACGAAAAATATCATTACCCCCCCCAAAAAAAATAATCCAACAACAAAAAACAAAACAAAACCAAAAAACACAACACATGAAAAAATAAGAATTGATAAAAATCATTTACATCATTTAAATAATTTTTAAAAACTATTTCTGTGATTTTACCTCAGCAAAAACAACCTGCCTGGTCTAGCGCTAGCGAAAAGGGCATAGACTCTTGTAGTTAAAAACAGAACCAGAACTTAGACTTTTAGGAAAGCTTTATTACACTTTATTCTGACTACGATCTGACTGACGTTTTCAGAGTGTTACTTTTATACGTCTCAGATTTTCAAGGTGGATTATTAGTACAATTCCCTCGCTGTCAGGCTGATACCGACAACTTTAGTTTTTACTTACATGTCGTAAAAAAGCCGA
>CM042153.1:69831832-69836832 GCA_023376005.1 Doryteuthis pealeii
CAAAAGAAAACACAACGTGGACGCAGAAAATAAGTCAACTCGCCCCCCCAGTTACTGGCTTAGAAAAAAAAATTGACTATTCGCACACTGTGACTTCTCATGTACAATGTTTCATTAGTTTGCTATATAACATAGCAAAGGTAGCAATTTTTTCTTAATCAGCTTAATTTGATTAATCTGCTGTAAAAACGCGTAACAATTTATTTAAAAAATATATATATTTACATGTATTTATAAGGTTAAATATATAATAAAAACATATTTGTTCATTTTAAATCATATCTTTAATAACATTTTTTAAACTAGAGGCCTTTTTAATATATATATATATATATATATATGTAAACAACTTTTTAGCTATTTTCAGCCGACAGTATATTTGGGATAATATGTGCTTTTTAATTTTAGTCAGACCTAATTTTTTGAAAGTTAATTCATTTATGTTTAATTAGGCGGGATTTAAACTACTTAAATGTGAGGCTAAACAAATCGAGAAAAATCAATCTCTGAATATATATTTCGACCTATTAGGTCTCATCAGCAGAGTTATAGATACGAGGACCGCCTAGCGTGTGACTTGAACCCTTTGTGCCGAAACGGTAAATTTAAAAAGTTTAAACGGTAAAATTAAAAAGCACATATTCTCCAATATATATATATATATATATATATATATATATATATATATATATATATATATATATATATTCAAGGTTTACAAGTTGTAAAATACTCCTAAATTATTAAAAAATAGATAAAGCCCAGGTGGAAAGGTAATATGGACTATTATACGAATATTTCTAAACGTTCCATCGTGTAATTATAAGTACAGTAGTCTCGATAAACCATTACTAATAAATAGCGAGTTCGATCCTCGCTAAGTGTCCCATACTTGAGACCTTGTGTCACGCACTATTCATGGGGAAAACGCGTTGGGTAAATACCTACTCTACGAATATTTCATGCTGGGTGGGTCGAAGAATATATCAACCAAAACTGTTTTAATTTAGAAATAAACGACAGTCCAAAATTCAAGTTTGTTTGTTTATTGATTTTAACGGCATATCAACCCGTTTGGGGTTATGTCATTCCTAACGGTTAGGAAGTGATACATATCGTGTATTTATATTTATACTTTTTAGTAATTGTTTTTAACAATGTGTTAGCATTATTGTGGATTATGTTGTATGGTATTGATTTGTTTCATGTCTATATTCTATGGTATAATTTTTAAGTAGCATTAAAAGTTCTAAATAATTCTATTTGTATTTGGATTTACCTTTCAACACAAACGAAAAAAAAAACGAACGTATACAGAAAAGACAGGTTCGTATATTTGCTCATTTGTCTAAATAAGTAAATTGTATTTAGAAAAGAAAAACATTTCACAAACCAAAAATGTCGACATTTTTGTTAATTGTCCCAGAAGTTTATTTTCTCCACACGAATTTCTGGCGACGTCTGTCTAGATATTTTTTTTTTTTTTTAGATAAAAACACAAAAAAAAAAAGCAAAAAACAAAACAAAACTTTGAGCGACAAGAAACTTTTTAAACAAAAAAGTAAAAACAAAAGTTGTAGCAACTTTCTATTTCGTTTACCACAGTCAGGGCGATAAAGGAAGGGTCACAAGGTCATTTGGTTACCTAAACATGATTCTCAAATACTAAATAATAGATTTAGATTAAAACAAATTAATGAAAGAAAAAGTCGGAGTCGTTCTGGTACAATCGTCGCTGTTAACTCTTTGCCAACCAAATTTTCCCCACGGCTGTACCAAAATTTCTTGGTATTTTTTTACCTGCCTGACAGGATATTTTAAAGTTCACTCACTTCAGAACTCATTCTATTCAAATAAAGTGCTATTGTTCTTGTGTGTCCTTCTGCTCAATTATAATGAACTAACTGTAATAAGTAATTGAGAGTTACTTCCCCTACTTTATGATTACCTCCCCTTTGGAGAACGCTCTGGGGGAATACTAGACTATATAAACTCTTAATAAGTGTACCAATTATTTTAAGTAGAATACAGCATTCCAAAGTCTATCGGTGTTATCGTTTATTATTACACTAACCGACAGATTTTGTACGCTGGGGTCGCGGTGGTGGGATAGCCGCTGTGAGTGGCTGAGTGGGCAACGTTTACCACAGTCAGGACGATAATAGAAGGATCACAAAGTCATTTTGTTGCCTAAACAGGATCCTCAAATAGTAGATAATAGATTGAAACAAATTAATGAAAGAAAAAGTTGGATTAGTTGTGGTAATCGTCGCTGTTAACTATTTGCCTACCAAGTTTCCCCCACGGCTGTACCAAACTTTCTTGGTATTTTTTAGCTGTATGATGTGATTTTTCAAAGTTCACTACTATTCACCTCAGAACTCATTCTATTCAAATAAAGTTATATTTATCATTGTAATCTGAGTCATTCTGCTCGATTATGATGAACTAACCAATAGATTTTGTTCCGTAGAATCGCAGTAGTCAGAGACCCGCTGTGAGCGGTTTAAAGTAGGCAACCAGTTAAAAATCGTGATTATGGGACTTTTCTCAAGGTTTTTTTAATTTAAAAAATTTTATTTAATTTAAAAATTTTTTTTTTTAGAAATGGCACCAATATAGTTAATTACGTAGCTGAGTCTGCGAAAAGAACCCAATGAATTGTGAAGAAAGGAAGATTATGTTGCACCAATCACATATACACACACACGAGCAGACTTACCTTTTGATCACCTAAAAATGCACCATCGTTCACATGTTTAAAAGCGTTAATACTTTTGAGACATTCTCCAATCAAATCAAATAGTATATTTGGTAACATAAAAATCCAACTATTTACATTTAATATCTATATGTTAATATTCTTGTTCCACAGTTATCCTCTTGCACCACCCCGTGGTTAAAAATGAGATCGTCCAAATCGTCCAAGATGAAATGCCATGTAAACCCTTATATCTGATGTTGCTTGTGTGCAAGATTCTTATGAATGTCGTCACCTCAACTAAATAATGGACCATTCCGTTTTTATTATAAAAAAAATAAAGGGAAGAAAAAGGACATGCTACACAGAAAAAATATAATAAGAAAGAAAGAAAGATAGAGAGTAGGAGAGAGAGGAGAGAGAGAGAGAGGGGGGGGTGAGCGCGCGGAAGCGATAACATTAATCTGTTTTAATCGAACATAATGAAAAGATGAAAATAAGGAAAGAAGGAAAAGGGAGTTAGAGAGTTAAATCAAGATCATTACACTTTTTATATATTGACCTATTAAGCAACAGCTCTTAAGTAGACATATCAAATGTTGCGATAATTAAATGATCATGCTGTGGTATATTCACAGGTCCTTTTATTGTTGATTGTTACAGTATGATTTGTTGGACGTTGCTACACAGAAAAATATAATAAGAAAGAAAGAATCTTCCCTTTCTTTCTTTATAATAAAAACGGAATGGTCCATTATTTAGTTGATGTGACGACATTCATGAGAATCCTGAACACAAGCAACATCAGAAATAAGGGTTTACATTCTGGGATTTCATCTTGGACGATTTGGACGATCTCATTTTTAACCAGGGGGTGGTGCAAGATGATAACTGTCGGAAGATTGTTAGCTCAAAAGTAGTGAAAATTGCAATCCAAGTAGCTATTTACTATGCTTTGCTTAATCTAACGCTGCTTGCTTCTCGTGAGTGGTTATTCACATATAGTTATTCACTAAGTTTAGCTTAGATGTGGCACAAGGCCAGAAGTATGGGGCACCCAGTGAGAATCAAACTCACCAACGATGGGCGGTGAATAATAGCTTGCTAACTATTACACCACGTGAGATGCTTACCCATATATCAACTGACCAGGCTCATCACTGCTTTCAATTTCCGTGATCTCACGGGAAGTGGTTCTTTCGGCGTGACTTCCAATTCGAATTGTTGTTACTGATCTCGTAAAATGGATACTTTTGGGCGTTGTTCTAAAATGTAACATGTCTCGTAATATTCCTTAGGTGGTCTTGATACGCGCCTGGATACCAACCCAGGTACTTCTATGTTCGCGCGTTAATGTGCTAGATGGCCGTTGAACGAGAAATTTCCTCCGCCCTTTGACAGGTTTTGATTTTCATCCTATTTGGTGTCTAGCCACCCTCCTCACCAGGCAAGCTTGGTGGAGTACCGGTTTAGTCGCCGGTGATCCAACTTTGAAGCAGGTAGTATGGGGTTACATAGTACTCATAGCACTTTGAGTGACCTGGCATCAAGTATAGTATTAAAAATTATTTGGTTGACTACATAGAAAAGAGTACTTGTTCCTGTCTTAAACTTATCATTTTCTTGTGAGTTTTCTTTTACTAACAATTAGTGTCGATTTGGTACTTAATACATCGTCATAAGTAAGACTACTTCAAATTAAAACTACAGTTAAATCTTGGATTCCTTCTTCGAGTATGGTTAAAGAAAATTTGATTGGAACCAACTCTGATTACTATTAAAAGAAAACAAATTTATAAATAGTTAATAGTTATTCACTAAGTTTAGCTTAGATGTGGCACAAGGCCAGAAGTATGGGGCACCCAGTGAGAATCAAACTCACGAACGATGGGCTGTGAATATAGTTTGCTAACCATTACACCACGTGAGATGGTTACCCATATATTATGACCATATATCAACTGGCTCATCACTGCTTTCAATTTCTCTGATCTCACGGGAAGTGGTTCTTTCGGTGTGACTTCCGATTCGAATTGTTGTTACTGATCTCGTAAAATTATGATCGTATGATTCCATAATTATTATAAATTAACATGAACTAAACTATTTTTGAATCGAGGTCTTCAGTTCTTTTCTCTGCCACTTGGGCTAAAGCCGCTCTTATCTTGATATAGTAGTATTGTCGTAACACTAAAAGACGAGTTTACGGCATTGTTTCCACCTTTCAGATTAAATGACAAATTTTTATTTAAAAATTTTTAATTAGTACGAGACATAATTTATTTGCTATAAGAATTTG
>CM042153.1:69841832-69879332 GCA_023376005.1 Doryteuthis pealeii
AAAAGGTAATTTTCCATTTTTTATTGGCGTTTTAAAATATTTTTTAACAATCTCCATGCGTATTAAAAGAGCGTGTTTTGCACAAAGCTACCCTAGATAATAGTCAATTAAATCCAAAGAGTAAAAAAAAAAATCTACGAAAATAATTTTTTAAATTTTTTATTTTACATTTTATTTTTCGATTTTCGGTACTTATTTTCTCCCAGGATAACTCCCTTAATTTATTTCCTTCTATTTACACCTTCAGTCTTTAGTCTTTTTACTTATACTGTAATTAGTTTCAACTTTACATAACCGATGTTTTGCGCCCCACCAAAAAACATGGGGGAGGGTAGTTAAATGACCTGAAAAAATCAGAAAGTTTTGAAATAAAATAAATAATGCATTATAAAATTCATTCATTGATAAATCAACGCTGAAAATTTCATTAAAATAGGATAATTCCCTGATTGTTGGTAATTGTTTTCAATCGGCGCGGGGGAGGGGTGGCTAAATTTATTTTGCTAAATATGGATTTTACGGCAACTTTGCAAGTGCCTGATATTTTTCATTTAAAATAATTTTTTGTGTCTTTATCCTTCACAAAATATAAATATGAATGAATATAACTAAACTTTTGTGTTAAATCTGTGTTGTTATTTAACATTACTTGCATTCATAATAAGTATATTTACAGGACTGGTAAAATAAACATAAAATTAGGTTTGTCTTTAAAAATTCCTAAATTTTCATTCACAATTATTGACCCTATAAGTTAAAAAAAATAATAATTAAAGTATTTAAAAAAAATCTTTTTTTAAATCATGACATCAATTTTATTTATTTTTTTCCAGCCAAGAAAACAATTTTAAATCTTATGTTTACATTCCCTCGATAAACTTTAAGTAGAGCATTGTAATAATAAAAAGAGAGAGAGAGAGAAAGAGAGAGAGAGAGAGAGATAAAGAGAGAGGAGTAAAGTCAGTCAATATACAGAGTTATGTATAATGTAAGGTAAGCGAAGAGGGTGTTGGGGGAGCGGGGCTGTCTGCTGGCTGCTGCCTTTACATGTCACTCCCCTTCTCTGCAAGTGAAGGGGAGTGACATGCCCTATAGAGAGTAAAAGAGAGGGGTATGTATAACGTACAGACAGAGATGGGTCAGGTTTTGACTTAATTGCAAATTACGACTAATTACGAATCAATTAAACTGGATTTTTTTCAAACAGTACTCCTAAAACTAAGGAATAATTTATGACAAATTTCGTGTGATCAAGGTCACCAGCAAAAAAACCTTTAGAGATTGAAAGCTCAAAATCTCAGCTTTAGTATAATAATAGAATATATATATATATATATATATATTATATATATATATATATATATTATATATATATATATTAGAGAGAGAGAGAGAGAGAGAGAGAGAGAGAGAGAGAGAGAATGGGTGAGAGAGATAAATAAAAGTATAAGAATTAAAAAAGGAATATTTCTTTGTCGTTATTTATTTTCTAATTAATTTTTTAATGCTGAATTGACGATTAAAAAAATTAAGTTATATATATATATATAAAAACTGTACTCAGTATCAATCGATAGAATAATCTAATTTCTGTTGACCCAAACTATTAAATTGCTACTCACGGCATGAGATGGGCTGCGGGCAATTAGATATAATTATATTTGCCTGATAATCGCCTCATAGAAGGAAACTCTGACATAGCAAGTTTACTAGTTTGTGTCTCATTTAAAACTGAGAAGAAACGGGTAACACACACACACACACACACACACACACACACACACACACAGACACACACACACACACACACACACACACTCACTCACTCACTCACACACACACACACACACACACATATATATATAATATGACCCAATTAATATATATATATATATATATATATATATATATATATATATATATGACCCAATTAAAAATCTAGAAGTCACGCGCACAGTACCGAGATACATACACACACTCACATTCACACACATATATGTAAACACACACATACATTTATATGTATACACATATAGTCATATACACAACTCCCATGAACCCTCACTCACATATATAAGAGCATTAAAAAAATAACCTACCTCATAGAGGTTCTTCACGGAACAAATGGACATGCTACTACTAACACACTTGTCTACCCGGATTTTAATAGCATGTCAAACCCTCAAAAACACTTAAATTTTTATAGTTCTTCTATAATGCTCCCTTTCAAAAAATCTATAAACAATTTCTTCAAATAAGAAATTTTCTCCTGACGATGACCTAAGGTCGAAACTAGTTGAGAATAAACAACATACAAGAAATATTCCTGATTGTCTTATTACTTTTTTTCAGACTATATATATATATATATATATATATATATATATATATAAGAGTAAGGAAATGAATCCGACGGTATAAGATAAAAGAATATGAAAACACACAATGCTGTTAAAATGAAAATATTTTATATCATATTCATAGCTAATATTTAACAATACTTCGATTTATAAAAATCATCATCAGAGCTTGTTTTTTTTAAACCGGACTGATCGAAAGAGAAGCCGAAAATAATTTGAATTCAAAAACAAGCTCTGATAATGATTTTTATTAATCGAAATATTGTTCAATATTAGCTATGAATATGATATAAAATATTTTCATTTTAACAGCATTCTGTGTTTTCATATCCTTTTATCTATACTTCAATTTCAAAACACACCCACTGAATTATCCTGATGATCCGTTAGGAGAAACCTTGGTAGATATTCTCTGACCCATTAGGCTTTATCATTATTCCTTGCTCTACTTAGTGTATTGAGCACTTTAACATATTTAACTTAGGCAACTCTTTTGGTATTTTTTCTTTTGGCCATTACAGTAGTGCCGGTTGATTATTTTCAGGTTGTGCATATGTTTTGGTCTTTTCTGTTTTATGTATTTTTTCTCCAGGAATAAATTTGTATTTTGGAATTACAAATCCTAGTGCTGGGTTATTCTTTTAGCCCGCCTGAGTATATATATATATATATATCCTGTTTGGAGGGAAAATGCTTTCTCCGGCAAATCAGAAACGATGTAAATTTCTTTTTATATATATATATATATATATATATATATATATATATATATATATATATATATATTATATATTTATATATGGAGTAAATATGGAAATAAATCCGACAATATTGAGAAATGTGAAAAACGAAGTGTTCTAAAAATAAGATGAATTTATTTATCGATGCTTAAACGTTTCGGTTTATTTAAACCTTCATCAGGATAGATTATGGGGTGAAGAAATTGATGGATGTTTTGTTGATGACAGGAGTTAGAAAAATATTTATAAATATATATATATGTGTATATATATGTGTGTGTTTGTGTGTGTTTCTATTTATCTATCTATCTATCTATCTCAATCTATATTTATTTTTTCATACTCATATATATATATATATATATATATATATATATATATATATATATATATGTGTGTGTGTGTGTGTGTGTGTGTGTAATTTGTCACCAAATGTTGCATAAGTATCACGAAAACAATAGAAATTAAATTCTGAAACAAAGTCTTATTCTTCGATAGATCACGTGGAGAACAGCGTTTTGTTTATTTTTATGTACTACATTTGGCTTGTACAAATTCTGATCTCTCTTGTATTGTTAGCTGATGGCTGTGCTGTTGATATGCAACACTCCACTTACTTAGTCTAGATAATCATATATGTGCCAGAAGGCGGTGGCTGGGGGTCCTGAGTATGACGTTAAACTGCATCTAAAATTCCAATTCTGGAGCTCTAGGTTGTATGGAGTACCCATTTATCACCATTACTCCCAGCTCGACCTTGAACCGGAGTGGTAGTACCTGTTAGAGTCCCATCTATAGGTTCAATGGAGAAAACATGAGTAAAAATGTGTTTTAAAAATTGAGTTAAAAAATTAATAACCATCAATGAATAAAACAAAACGTCTTCGGCATAGAATAACCCAATAATTGTTTATGTGCCGTTAAAATCTAACCAACCAGCCAACCAATCAAAATCGGATTCTTAAAAAATCAAGCACGCCCCCTACAGTTAATTTCGCATGGTACATGCGCTCTATAGAATTTTTAGGGGTGTTCATTCTGATCTTAAATTCTGCCTATATCTTTAAGCATGGACTACGACCACCAACACACATATATATATAAACAGTGACAGCGACCACAAACTCCTTCACTAGTTAGTTGGGGGTGGTAATAATTGCTATCAATGGAAACAAAAGAATGTATATATGAAAAACCCACACTTATGTACAACTCCCCACCCCCCATATACACATGCTACCCCCTCAGCCGGAAGCGAGTAGTCATAGCAGAATCCGTTTTTGGAAATCTTTGTTAATATCTGACACTACGAGTGGCTCTATCCTTGGATATTGAGCCCTATATAAGATAAAAATACCGTAGGTTGTCTTATATTAAATATGAATTATATAATATATATATATATATATATACATATATATATTGGTAAACACGTTATATATATATATATATATATATATATATATAATATGCTTACTAATGTATATATAAATATGTATAATAATATATATACATATATATATATATATATAACGTACTTATATATATATATATATATATATATATATATATATATATATATATAAAACGTGCTTACTAATGTATATATAAATATGTATAACATATATATATATATATATATATATATATATTATAATATATATATATATATATATATAAAATGTGCTTACTAATGTAAATATATATATATATATATATATATATATATATAAAACGTGCTTACTAATGTATATATATAATATATATATATATATATATATATATATATATATATATATATAAAACGTGCTTACCAATGTGGCACAAAGAAAATCTATGACCCTGCAGTGTAAAATTAGCAAGACATAAAAGAAATCCCTCCTACGTATTTAGTATCAAACGGAAATTACCTTTCCTGACATACGTGCTTTCATCAATGTATGTCAATTCAAGCAACACGCACACTTATATATACTGATTTATATGATATATATTATATATATATATAATATATATATATATATATATACACTACTATCAATGATACTAGCAATGATATGCACCCTCCGGGCTTACGTATTTAAGTTTTAATGTAATGAAATATATTAGATTAGAAAGACTAATGAAATTAAATAAGCACGCACATGAAAAGATTATCATTATTTTAATTATTTTTTAATTGGTTTTTATATAAAATCATTCATAGAATTTATTTTAATACGTTTTGTTAAAACCAGTATGTAAAACGGGTTTAATAAATACTTACTTGGAGATATTGATTTCTAATATAATTGTTTTCTTCTCAAAAGTATTAAAAGCAATCCCATGTATAATTTTTTTTTAGAAATCAATTAAAATTACATTAAAATATGCACAAACTTTTTAAATGTGTTTTTATTTAGTTTTGTTAGTCTTTCTGATTTAATGTTATATTTTAGCACATTAAAACTTAAATACTTGCGTCCGGTGGAGGGTGCATATTTTTGATGGTATGTTTAATTTTCCAGGACAGATTCTGGTTTATGCTTATACCATTTGTCAGTATTGTCAAATTTCGGTCTCTAGCTCAATTCCTAGTGGATCACCTTTCCAACACAGTCTTCTCTTCTGCATTTATTTGTTATTTGATTAACTGTTTATTCTCTATCACCTAATAATCTACACTTGCTATTCTCCTGTGTAATATCAATTTCTGCTTTGGTATGAATATGTTTGCTACGGTGTTATTTTTTACTGTTATTAAAACAGATTCAGTTTCTTTCTTCAGGTTTCCATTTCGTAGCCATATCAAGTTCATCCGTGCGCAACTTCCTTAGTTTTTCACTTGAAGTATCCTTTTGCGCAAGTTTGCTACGTTCGCCAATTTATCAATATTAACAACCATTATATAGTGGCCATAGTCTATATATGTTGGTTGGTTGTTTTGTTTTACGGCATATCAACCCTTTTCGGGTCAGTTAATGCTGAAAGAATTTATTCTTATATCAGGTTCATTACAGTACTTGCTGTTGCTTAAATGTTCACCCATCTAAATATTAAACGGGCGCATCACTGCTGAACATGTGCTTTCAACGTGACTTTACCGTAAGCAGTCTATATATGTATACGTGTATATGTGTAGATACTATGTGCAGATAAAATAATACATAAGGCGGGAAAAATATCTTATCATAATGGAAATTCGGTGTCTGTCTGTAACCAAAACTACGTCGAAATACACCCAGGGATTGGTTAAGTGTATCAATGAATATTTGATTCATCAGTATTATCTGCATTATTCGGACTATTGTCCTCATCTTCATTGTTATCTGTACAACGTTTCGGCCAATGTGCTTTTCGGCCTTCTTCAGGTATTTCTTGTCGGACTCAGGAACCATCTCGGATTCGGGAACCCGTGATGGTCCTGAGTCCGACAAGAAATACCTGAAGAAGGCCGGAGGGCACATCGGCTGAAACGTTGTACAGATAACAATGAAGATGAAGACAATAGTCCGAAAAAGGCAGATAATACTAATCATCAAGACTCATCTCAAAAATTCAGAGAAATAGTATTTAATTTATATTCAAAATCATTAATTTAATACAAAGAATAGAATAAATCTTATTCATTAACGATCTCTCAGTGAAAATCTTAGATTTGCCTCGAAACAGCCCATATTATTAGGGTGGTTAAAATCCTGCAACGAGTCCTATATATCACTCAGAAATAAAGGTTTACTTGATATATGGTGTGGTTAATTTACATACTGGTTTAGAAAACCGGGTTTAATAAATAATTACTTGGTGTCTAATATTATTGTTTTATTCTTCAATGTATTAAAATCAATCCTATGAATGATTTTATGTAGAAACTAATCAAAGTATATTTAAATTAAAGGTTATTTCTGTATCTACGCTATTGTTTAATTTCGTTATTCTTTCTAATTTAATATATTTCATCACATTAAAACTTAAATACTTACAGCCGGAGGGCGCATATTATTGCTAGGCAAAATAATCTAGATATACCATAATATCTTTTATTTTTCCACACGAGTACTAATTAATCTATTCATGACATCAAGTATTATTAATATTAATATCTTTTCATGAAACAAAACTGAATTAATATTAACGATGGGATCAAGGAAAATAATGATAATTTTAATTCGAAACAAAGAAAAACGATTTCCTTTGCAAATAGATTGATGTACCTTCGATGAGGAATTAATTAATATTTCTTATCTAACTTATTAATATTAATTGATTGTGTTTTTGTTTCTTAATTTAGCTTAACTAGAAAATAAAGTCAAAGAAGAGAGAGAGAGAGAGAGAGAGAGAGAGAGAGAGAGAGAGAGAGAGAGAGAGAGAGAGAGAGAGTGTAGAAAATATAATTAGTTCTATAAAATATATATCTAAGATAGGTGGGTTGTCTCCCTTGGTCGACATACCCCTTTTGAAATCAACCAATCACTGGCCCACAATTTTCGGCGCCTGAAATCAAAGATTAGAATCTTTCTTTTTTTTTGAACCAGTATCTCGAAGGCAAGGACGTAAAATTGTCGCTCCCAACTAATTCAGCAGAGATAAAAAGGACCGTTTTGAGAAGGTTAATTTGTCATAACCATTTACCAAGGACTCAGTTAAGTATACTTATATTCATTTATATTTATATAAATTTATTTGCTGCAGACAGTACAATTGTCTGCAACAGAAAATATTGCAAGTGTATTTTTTAATGTATAAATGTAATAATGCTGTAAGGTTCAAGCTTATAACAAAGTTACAACTAGTTGAAACATAACAAACTCCGACACATTTGTGGGACAAAACATTTTATATAATACAGCACAGGAATAAGCCAAGATACATAAACAATAGAATAGTGTACATAAACATACATACATAAAAGGACTGGAGCGTCCGTACATAAAAATCACTTACTAACTTAGTCCCCTCGTGGGGACCAGAGGCCTCACGAGGGTGGGGTGTAGTCACAATTGTCTAACCCATGTGGTTCAGCCGAGGAGATGTAGAAAAGAGAGGAAGAAGCGTTTGAAATAGTCGCTTAAATACCATAGCCCATGGTGAGAACCAGCGACCACCCAGCGGGAAGATAACTCTTCCAGGCAAATGTGAAGATAATCCCCAAAATACAATATTGTTGAAATTCCAAGTTGTGTCCATGTATTTTCTGATACTAACTCATGTTAACTCCTAATTCGCGGCTTAAATCAGCATAGCACCTTGACTTACGAGTGTCCCAAGTTTTCTGAGTTACGAGCTAGGTGTTAGTCCAGCTTTTCGCTTTCTTTTATTTTCCTCTATGGTCTGCCGAAGCAGTAAAATCCAAGTTATTTTCTTCTAGTTAATCAACACTCGGGCTGGTCGTTCTGGTTGGGATTTGGATGATCGATTTGTGTCTCAAAGTCCCAGAGAATTTTATGCGTTTCATTTTTTAATTTGAAACAAAGTCTGACTCTAGCTGATTTTAAGTGTTGCGGTCTTGGATGGTCTCGATTCTTCAGCTGATCTCAAAAATTGAAACCACACACACACACACGCACGCACACACACACACACACACACACACGAGCGCGCGGAAACAAACAAACAAACAACCCCCCCCCCACAAAAAAATTACTTAATACCGTGTTTCTCCGAAAATAAGACAGAGTTTATATTAATTTTCGCTCCGAAATATAATACTAGGGTTTATTAACAGGAGACATCTTCTTTATTCTTCATACATCGAAAAACAAGATTACGAAGTGGTAAATTACCTAATTTCTGAATAAACAGAAATTACAAAAACGATCAACATTTGATTATTGAGGAAGACGTGTGTTTGCGTTGCATGATGTGATTGTGAAGAATGCTTATTTCTTTCGTTTGTCTGCCGTTCTCAACTAGGGCTTATTTTTAGGGGAGGTCTTATACTAAAATCACCCTGAAAAATCACGCTAGGTTTTATTTTCAGGGGACGTCGAGTGTTTGCGTCACATGATGTGATTGTGAAGAATGCTTATTCCTAATATTAATCATTTATACATAATCCTATGGAGGCGCGAGGTGTAATGGTTACCGTCATAGGAAATGGGCACGACGAGACGAGTTCAAATACTGGACGAGGCTGTCTGCATCTCACATAGCGCTAATACCTTTAGCAAAAGTATGAATCAAACTATTCTCCCTCCAGCTACGGGTAAATAGTGGGACAGACTGGGCTCTTGAAACTTGGTTAGGCAACCAGTCTAGGAGAAGAAAAACTCTGAATTCAAACCTGTTAAACCCCGCTTTAGAAATTGATCTTGTGTCGCATTCTGCTCTTGCGGAGGGGTTGGTAAATATATATACACTAGCAGGACCTGTATAGATAATTGTATGATTTAAAGTAACCATTCCTGTTTTATATCAATCCTTTGTTTGCATACATATTGTTGTAAGTATTCTTATATAACACCAATAATTTGCAAGCAATTATATGGTTTCAAGTTAATAATAGAAATAATTTGCACACTGTTATGATATCAAGTAATTGGTTAATTCGAACTTAACTGACCAATATTCCACCATCATATGTCACCCCGCTGAAAGACAAAAAAAAATACAAATCAGGGATTTAACCGAATTTAGTGAAATTTTCAATGTTGATATATTAATGAATAAAAGATATATTCACGTGTTATTTTATTTAGAAACCTTTACATTTTTTCAGGTCAGTTAACTTTGAACCACGATCAACCATCCCCTCCGCACAAGCAGGATGTGACACAAGGTCACTTTCTTAAGCGGGGTTTAACAGGTTTGAATTCAGAGTTTTTCTTCTCCTAGACTGGTTGGCTAACCAAGGTTAAAGAGCCCAGTCCACCCCCTCCGAACAAGCAGGATGTGACACAAGGTCACTTTCTTAAGCGGGGTTTAACAGGTTTGAATTCAGAGTTTTTCTTCTCCTAGACTGGTTGGCTAACCAAGGTTAAAGAGCCCAGTCCGCCCTACTATTTACCCATAGCTGGAGGGAGAGTGCGTAGATTCATACCTTTCCCATTAGTATTAGTGTTATATGAAATGCAAACAGCCTCGTCAAGGATTGGAATTTGCGTCGACGAGTTCATTTCCTGCGACTTTAACCATTTCCCCACGCACCTCTACAATTTTCAAGACACGCAAGCTCCTTCCCATAACATAATTGACGCAACATAATCTTCTTATATCCGTTAAACCCTATTTGACCAATTGCTTGCTGTACTAAGCTTAACTTATTGAATATCAGTAACTGTCACAAAAACTTTCAAGACACGTAAGTTCCTTCCTAGTATAAATATTGGCGCAACATAATCTTCTTTTTTTAGGGATCTTAACCGTATCTCTGCAGGGGATACAGTCTGTGTATTCTTTGCCCACCAACAGAGTTAGAGACAAATTAAAAGCCAACAATTTGAATTTTCAAGAAACACAAGCCCCTTCCTACTATGATGATTGACGCAACATAATCTTCTTTTGGGAGGATTTGGAGGGTTTGGCCCTCTGTAGGGGATACAGTCTGTGTATTCTATGCCCTACAATAGCGTTAGAGACAAATCAAAAGCCAAGATTTTAAATTTTCAAGACTCGCAAGGTCCTTCCCAAAACATAATTGACGCTACATAATCTTCCTATATTCATATCACCCTATTTGACCAAGTGCTTGCTGTACTAAGCTAAACTTACTGAATATCAAAAACTGTCACAAAAGGTCAAAAGACGACAGAAGAGGACAATACCAGCCAAAAGAAAGAAAAGGAAAAAAAATTAATTAGGTATTTATTGCCAAAAATTATTATTATTGTTTCTTTTTGTTGTTGTTGTTGTTGCGTCAAATGATTTTCATTGATCAAAAGATCGATAATACCAACCGTAAAAGAGGGCAAATAGCGCTCTTCATCGTCTTGGTAGCAAATAAATGACCTAGAAGGCGTAGGGTGCGAGTTGGACTATATTTCTTTTAAGTATCTCAAACCGGACAGAGATAAAGAAAAAAAAAAAAAAAAAAAAAAAGAGAAAGAAAAGAAACAATAAATTTGAGTGCCAAAATAAAACATCAGCCTTTCATACTTGTGTGTTCATGTTGATCTTCAAAAGACACACGGTGGCGCCTCAGGCTTGAAACAAAAAGTATCGCTTCTCTGCAAACACGTTATTTTGCATAAAAATCATACCACTCCATTTACCGACATTTAAGTATGCACATTGTACATCTAATATAGTCTTAGTTAGAAGCGCTGTAAGGGTAACCCGAAGCCGAACATTTTTAGACCTTATTTTTCCGATTCAGGTATCATTGAGGAATGAGAAATATTAAGACAGTCATATTTTCTTTCCTTTCGAACCCATCACTCATTTTGCACGCGAGGGAAGTAATTTCTCTCGCTACAGTATCACTACGCATAGGAAAGGCCTGAACATATCTATTCTCTTTTTAGTTGAATAAATAGTGGGGCAATCGGATTCTTGGTCTTAATTGATTTTAACGGCATGTCAGTCCGTCTCGGGATATTTTATGCCGAAAGGTTAGGGAACTGTGTGTTATTGTAGGTTTATATTTACATTTTGTATATTTGTTTCTTAAATTTTTTTTGCACACAGTCGAATACGAATATTCTTAAACAGATCTATTTAATCCATGGTTGGGAACCTAACAGGTACTACTACCCCCTGTGAAAGTAAACCTGAGAGCAATAGCAATGAAAGAGTACTCCACACTCCACTGATCTCCAGAACTGGAGCCTCACCATCAGATGCTGTTTATTGCAACCGGTCTTAGTGGAAAACCCTTAATTCAAACCATCTATACACCGCATAAATATTCTATACACCGCTTAAATATTGGCCTTGTGCCACATCCTACCTGTGGGGGTGGTGGATGGGTTGGGTACATAAACACATACCAGTAGACACTAGGATGTTCCTTATATAAGAGAAGAAATAGCTTACTAATCTGAAACATGAAAAGCAAGAATCTGTTTGGAAACCCTTCTAATATTACAGCGAATAATACTAAAAAAAAGTTAATAGCCAACTAGGGCCGGGTTAGCTCAGTCGGTAGAGCGTTCGGCTAGAAACCACATGGTTCAGGACCGGCCTTCACATGTGGAATCTGTGGTCGAGACTGTTTTTCAAACATTGGCCTTCACAGTCACCGAAGAACGTAACTCCAGGGCATGAGAAATCCACACAGTCTTCTGATACTGTGATGCTAATAATGAATACTCTTGGGAAAGGTATGACTCCAACTATTCTTCTTCTAGCTATGGGTATTACGATTTAAGGATGTCTGTAAGTATGAGTCCTTTAACATCAACCCTGCCCAATGGGAAAACTTGGATCAGGACCGCCTTTGGTGGTGGCAGACTCTCCGTAGCGAGCTATTCATGTCTAAAGTCACCCTGACGCAACACCATGAAGCAAATAGGTCCAAGAGAAAGCAACAGCAATAGAGCACCGGTACACCATCAACATCTTCAGGACCGACACTCGCATGTGACATCTGAGGTCGAAACAGAAGGCACTGTGTTAGAATGTAACTTCAGGACACGAGAATTTTATAGTTCTCCGAGACTGCGATGCCGATGAACGAATGATTATTTATTGGCATTTCAGTTTCGAAAGACTATAATAAAGTTTTTTGTGCCCCTGAAGTTACAGCGCCTCCTGTGACTGAAAAGTCGAATGTTTGAAAAACATTCTCGTCCACAGATGTCGCATGTGAAGGCTGTCCCTGAAGATGTTGATGTGCCGGTGCTTTGTTGACGCTGCTTTCTTCTGGACCTCTTGACTTCATGGTGTTGCGCAAGGGTGACTTCAGACATGAACAGTCCTCTACAGAGAGCCTGCCGCCACCGAGGGCGGCCCTGAGCCAAATTTTCCCAGTAGGAAGGGGCAATGGCAAAGCAGAACGATCTCAAGTGCTTTGGCATTTCCCCTTCCAGCAAGGAATAATTATCATACTTATTATTATCCTTACTGTGTAACATATATATATATATATATATATATATATATATATATATATACACTAGCCATAATCTCTAATGTATGGCTGGGAATAAAGGAAATTAACTAAAGTGTCATTTCTTTTTATCTTTTATAAGATCAAAGAAAAGGACAGTGCTAAGAATAACTAAGAGATAAAAGTAAATCAACATGGATTAGTGAGGAGACCAAACTAAGAAATATAGACATTATTAGACAAAAGATAAATGAGCAGAATACAGAGTTTGGGAGGATAACAGACAGTGCAAAAGGTTAATAGAAGGTTGCCCAAGAAATAATAAGCTAAATGGTTAAAAAAAAGAAAGAATGAAGATGATAAAGATATGATAGTAGAATTTGTTAGTAAGACATGTCAGGGGCTAATACAATTCTAGTTGTTATAGAAGGGATTGCAAAAGGCCTTTGTTCAACAATGAAATCAAAATGGCTGATTATGACAAACACGCGTTCGTATATAATATATACTAGCAAGAATATGCGCCCTCCGCCGGGCGTAAGTATTTAAGTTTTTATGTAATGAAATATATTAAATTAGAAAGTCTAACGAAATTAAAGAAGAATGCATACAAAAAGATTACACTTATCTTAATTATATTTTAATTGGTTTATATAAGATCATTCATAGGATTGATTTTAATACGTTGCAGAATAAGACAATAATATTAGATATCAATAACAACAAGTAATCATTTATTAAACTCGTTTTGTTAAAACCAGTATATAAATTAATAACATCATATATTATGAAAACTTTATTTCTTAGTGATATACGACACATAGCAGTATTTTAAACGCACTAACAATAAAGGTTGTTTTAAGACAGATCTAACTCAAATTTTCAAAGTGACATCGTTAATAAATAAGATTTCTTCAGTGTAATAAGGATTTTGACTGTAAATTAAATACTCATTGATAAATTACGCAATTCCTGAGAGTATTGTGGCGTAAGCAGGGACTTAGTTTCGGTTACAGACATCGTATCCCCATTATAATAATAAGATGAGAGAAAAAGCCCCTCTCTCTGGCAAGATCCAAGTATTTGTCATTTTAGCTTAGTCGTAGAGCATCCGCCTAGGAATCGCAAGGTTCTGGGTTCGATACCGGTCCTCACCAAATCAGTGCATTAGCAAAGCTTGGGTTATCTGATGTGTGCGGTCAAGCATCTGGGAGCTAACGGTAGGTCTGGCGCTCCAACACAGTAAATACAATTTCCCTGATCTAGCGCTTGTGAAGAAGAGATAGACTCCCCCACAGTTCGACTGATATGAACAATACTTTTAGTATTTTGCTTTTTTACATATTCACTCAGTGGTCCACTGTGGAACGTGAAAAAGACGGTGATATCAATTGTATTGTAAGATTCAAGGTTGATAATTGAATAACAGCTCCGACACGTTGTGAGACAAAACATTTAATATATATAATAGCACATGGAAACGATAAGATACATAATGTACAGGAGAATAGAACATGTAAATACATATACAATATTTAGGTATAAACAAGATACCCAAATGTACGTAAAATATAGATGTTACAGACATGGAACTAAAGGATAGTCCATGCTGTATAAGGGACTTACAATAATGTAAGGGGGGGGCAAAAGCCCCACCTAGAAGGGGGGAGTAGATAGATTCTAGACCATAGCAGTTCTTGAGAAGATCCAGCTAAAAAGAGGAAGCAGCGTTTTAATGAACGCGCTTAACTACCAGAGGTCCCCCTAGTGGGAACAAACAGCAACACAGCGAGAAGATAACTCTTCTGGCAAAAGGAAGATAATCCCCTACAGTATTTTAGGAACGGTTTCCAAGAGTCTGGGAAAAAAGACTGTCGAAAGTGGAAATCGGATGAAGAATCGAGACTCATACTATTAAAATCAGCTAAAATACTTAGAACAGTCCCTGAGATCGGAGGAGACTTGCTGTCCCTCAGACTTCAGTGGAAAACCACCAATGAAGTCTGGTTTGGTTTGGTTTGTTTACGGCATATCAACCTCAGTGGGTCATTTAATGCCGACAAAGTCTTGAAATAAATTCATTCTTAATGGATACTCAATTTTATTTATAAACTCGTGTTTTTCTTTTTAACCCATAGATGGGACCCTAACAGGTACTACAACTTCGGGTCAGAGTTGACCTGGGAGCAACAGAAGGAGTGCTCCGCATTCGCCAAACTTCCAAAACTGTAACCTCACCATCACATAGAGTTTAATATCCAATGAAATTTGGTGCGTGAAATACTCGCAAAGAGTATAATGAAAAGGTTTAACTGTTGAATACAGGAGAGTGGAGTCGGAACACAGAACTTCCGACTCCGACTTCTCTATTTTTGGCACCTCTGATTCCGAGTCCTCTTTAAGTAATTAAGTGATTACAATTTTTAATAGATATAAAACAGAATTAAAAATTCCAAAATATTCCCCTATCATTTTTAAATGTGTAAACAAAAGTATACTCTCGAATTGTTTTCATTACAAAATCTGATAATTTTCCCCTTTAGTTGTTAACATTCCTAGCATAAAATTGTGCGTGCGTATTATCTGAAATGAACTTAATTGTTATTAAGAACACATTTTATGATATTTTTATGTAAAAGCATGCAATTGTATTGTTTTCGGAAAAGTTTCTCTAAGATTTGTTAATTTCGCACGGAGACTTTCAAAATGATGATTTTTTAAAGATAATCTATTCATAAGGAATGACCACTGTATAACTTTACAGCCAACACTAGGAATATTTAAATTTTAAATTTATCTGAAGTCGAAGTCGGTATGATTTTACAACTCCGACTCTAGAGACCCTTTAATTGCTTCAGACTTCGACACCACGAATCCAACCTCACAGGGCTGGTTGGATCTACATCCTATTATTATGATTCCAAATCACACACACACACACACACACACACACACACACACACACACACACACACACACACACACACACACACATATATATATATATATATAAGCAATGATCATTTCTCCGGAAATTTGATCTCTTAGTGACCGAAAGATACATTCCTATGTACTTAATAGTTTAAAAACACAAGTCCCCGCATCAGCTGTCAGTGGGCGAGGGGATAAGATATCGGACTACCATGCGGTCAGTCTGAGTTCGACCCTACCCAAGGACAGTTGTGTCTAGCCACACTGAAGAGGCATGAAATGCCGAAACACGTGTCTGTGGATAAGTTTATTATTTATATATAAATATATATATATATATATATATATATGAATAATACTTAAAATTTTCTTTTTTGCTTGTATTAAACAAAACCAAAGTAACTTTGTTTTCTTGAAAAGTATCCTTTGGAAATATACAAAGAATTCATTAATTAGATCATATGACCTTAAGGCACCCCTTTTTGATCTCGATTAAGAAAGGACATGTTTTTCATTTACACCGTCAATATCCGGTTGTTTGTTACAGATTAGGGTTAGGGGTTAGGGTTAGGGGTTAGTTTTATAATTTAAAAAGATATATCTAAAATCGTCTGTTAAAACAACCGGATACTGACGGTATAAATGAAAAACATGTCCTTTCTTAATCGAGATCAAAAAGGGGTGCCTTAAGGTCATATGGTCCCATTAATTTGTTTCATATATATATATATATATATATATATATATATATATATATGTGTGTGTGTGTGTGTGTGTGTGTGTGCGTGCGTACGTATATATATATGTATAAACCCTTTTTACATATTTAATTATTTGTTTTCATATAATCGACTTTGCGTTTCTATTTGGCGCATTACAATCCTCTTTCATTTAAGCGGGCTTTATCTGTCATGTCATACTTCTCCATCCTTCTTTTCATTTTATTTCATTTTCACCATCGCCATTTTGTTTTTGTTGTCAAAGTTGGCTTACGTCATATCTCTGTGGTAGGCTTGTTTCTGTTTATGAACTTGTCTTATCAACCCCATAAAAAAGTCTAACAGAATTATATTCTCTCGTCTGTACTGTCCTACCTCACTGTACCACTGAGATACAAAGCAAACACAAGACAGAAGGCAAGAAAACTTGATAAATAAGAGAAATTGTTAAAGAATTGCCGCTAAAACAGCCACCCAACCTGCCTGACAGCCAGCGGCTTGATCTAATGCACCAGAAAAAGCAAGGCCAGTAAATAATCATCAAACAATGCTTTTGAACTGGTACATATGGCAAGAAGCACTGAGAAGAGAGAATGGGAAAGAGAGGGAGTAGGATAGATTGAGAGGGGTAGAGAGATGGCTAAGGGGATGTGGCAATGTGTTTATGCAGTTGATAATAAACAAGCTACCAATAACATTAACTGATAAAAGTTTGGAGTAGAAAAAAAGGTCTATAAATAAGCGTATCGCTGTGGAACAGTAGCTTACAAGCTCATCTTAGTAGTTTGATCTTATATAATTTCCCTACACTTAAACCCCGTTACGGCACCTCGTATGGTGCAGTGGTTAACGGCGCGGCTTGTAGAACATTGTTAGTGAGTTCGATCTCCACTAAATGCTTCATCCTTTTATGCTTTGTAACGGCCTATGTTAACCTTAGTAAATGACTATGTTAGGGTACCTTGCGTGTGTAGAATAATCGTAAAAAGTAAAGTCGTCGGGGCGGCCTAAAGTCGGCATTAGCCAATCAGCGATGGAGTCTATCCCCTTTTCAATAGCGCTAGACCAAGGCGATTGTTTTAGCATCTGAGGTGGAGCGCCACACCTACCATCAGCTCCTTACTTTACCGCACAGATCTCTGTGCTACTCATACGCTGAGTTGGCGGGGACCGGTATCGAAATAGGAACCTTGTGGTCTCTAGCCGAACGCTCTACCGACTGAGCTAAGTTCCAATTACCATCGAATTGTTAAGACAAGACAGCAAGCAATCGTAATTTAATACGAATCTGTTTTGCTGCTAAGGACTACTGAAAAATGCCAGGTTATTTATGAAGCCTCAGAACATCATAGAAACCAAGCAGCCAATCAGGACTCAAGGAATGGAATCACCCAAATGCATGAGTAGACTATTCTGGATTTCTATAAGTACCAGTTGTCTTGACACTGGTTCAGTTGTGCTTAGCTTGTTGGAGTGGTAGTATCTGTTAGGTTCCCATCTATGGGTTAGATAGAAAAATTAGTTTTAAAAAGTGTTTTAAAAATTTCCATATTTGACGGCATATAAGACGCACGGGAATATAAGACGCAACCTCATTTCAGTTGGTCAGATTCAAGGAAAACAGTTTTTAGTGTATTTAAGGATGTATTATTGAAAACAGTCTCCTGTTAACCCTGATTATAACAATACCAGCAATAAAATAAGGATGCAGGGAGTTTAGGGTAGGTAAAAGTACTGAGCGTAAGCTGGGTTAGTGAGCATTTTAGAGAAGATTAGCCTAGGCCTACGGGAGGTCTCAAACTTCCCCGACGATGTATAAGATGCAGGGCAACTTTTTCGCCAAAATCTTGGAAAAAAGTGCGTCCTATATGTCGTCAAATACGGTAAATTTAAAAAGAAAAAATTGAGTACCCATCAAGAATGAATAAAGCAAAATGCCATCGGTATAAAGTAACCCAACAAGCGTTGACATGCCGTAAATACCAACCAACCTAACAACCAATACTTCTGGCCTTGCTCTAAACTAAGATAAGCTTAGTAAATGACTAGGTTCGGGTACCTAACGTGATGTAATGCTCAATAGGCTAGGCTAGTAGAACCTCGTTAGTGTGTTTGATTCTCATTGGATGTCTCATACGTATAGTCTTGTACCGAAAAAATCTAAGTTTAGTAAATGACTATATTAGGATGCCTAGCGTAAGATAATGGTTGACGAGCTTGGCTACATGTGGGCAACAGAGGAGGTGCGTAGTATAATGGTTAGTCATAGGAAATGGACTCTTCGACCCGAGTTCAAATCCTGGACGAGGCTATTCACATAGCACTAATACCCTAGGGAAAGTCGTGCATCCAACCCTCTCCCTCAATCTATGGGTAAATGATAGGATAGATTGGGCTCTTTAACTGTGGCTAAGTAACCAGTATAGGAGAAGGGACACTCTGAATTAAAAGCGGTTACTCCGCTTAATAAATTGACCTTGTGTCACATCCTGCGCGGAGGGATATATATATATATATATATATGTGTGTGTGTGTGTGTGTGTGTGTGTGTGTGTGCAACCAGTTTGCTGGTATACAGAATTCGATTCTAACAACTGTCGGGTTAGCTTTTTGTTAGACTAATATAACGGATATTGGACTAAATCGATATATTATAATTAAATAATCTAGACTAAATAATCGATATATTATAATTAAACTCCATCCACGTTTTCACACCATTAATAACCGGTGACCATTAGCTTGAATTCCATCCATGGGTCACTGTGCCACACTCCACGCCTGCTGCATTTGACAGCTTATGTATAAGTCCAAGTCTGTAGTATTACTCTGGTGTTAATCCAAAAGATAGGGCTTGCTGGCAGAAAGTAATTGATTTGAGAATAGTTATAAATAATCTTAAATGTTTTCTGTCCTCATCTCTCATTGGCTAATTTTTACCGGAAGTGCTTACTGTTGTTAGGAAAGTTCATGAATAGAAGTGACGATTTTGCGTACATCTTATACCCAGATACCCAGCAGATCTGCAAACCAAATTCAAATTTCAGATGGTGTTGTATAGACCTTTTCTTCTCCCCATAACATTTTATACTTATTCGTCATTCTTCTTCTAAGCTGTATTGGGTCGTCTATCTTGTATGTTGAACTGGACAGACCTTTCTCAGTTCTTCTGGTCTGGGACTTCTTGGATTGACTTCATCCATGTGTTCTGGTCTGGGACTTCTTGGATTGACTTCATCCATGTGTTCTGGTCTGGGACTTCTTGGATTGACTTCATGTGTTCTCTTGTGTTCTGGTCTGGGAATTCTTGGATTGACTTCATCCATGTGTTCAATAGTAACGAACACAAAACTTGAAAGTTTTAAACGTCATTATTCAGCCCAAGTTAACCAACGCGCCTGGCAGAAATAGCCATCTTGGAAAGACACGTCTGCCTCTTTTAAAAAGCTAAATCTCCCCCAACTCCAAGTCCACCTCCCGCTCTCACGAATCGAACTAACCAAACAGAGAACAGACACAAGGTCAGCGAAAAGCCGAGCCCTGTAAATTTACTTTTACATTTCTTCCTCCAAAATCCAGAATTACCATTATTTTAAATTTCTACACCGCCGCACATAATTTATAAGCAACCCATCAATCATGTGACTATGAGACTGTGCATGTTCCTCTTATACTTATTTCGACTAAGAATGCAAGAATCAATGACTTTTATTAGTAAAAACAGAAAACTTAAATAAGTGGGTCCAAGAGGAAGAGGAGGATGTGAAGTAATAAGTATACTAAGTACTGCTAAGTCCTACAAATACTAAGTATACTATGTCAAATGATGTTTATACAGAGCATCAAAAGAAGAACTTGCTCACTCAAATGGAAATGGTGGATAATAATAATAATAATAATAATAATAATAATAATAATAATTGTCAGTATGGTCAAACTTTAGTGTTTTGCAC
This sequence comes from Doryteuthis pealeii, assembly GCA_023376005.1. Taxonomy (NCBI): domain Eukaryota; kingdom Metazoa; phylum Mollusca; class Cephalopoda; order Myopsida; family Loliginidae; genus Doryteuthis; species Doryteuthis pealeii. The sequence goes on from CM042153.1 coordinate 69,862,503, forward strand.
AATTCGCAGTAGATAATCTTGCCCACCCAGTCATGTTTGCTCTAGTGATCTTTCTATGTTAGTTTGCTACATTAACGGATTATTCTTTATCATCTCTGCCCCAAATGAAAGAATACTTAAGAACAACAGGTTCTCTAAGAAAACTGACGCTCATGTAAAAGACTGGCATCATATATATATATATATATATATATATATATATATATATGTGTGTGTGTGTGTGTGTGTGTGTGTGTGTGACAATCAACGGAAGTCGCTACATACTTAAGGTAGAGGCTCACAGACTTCTGTTTACTAATAACTTCTTTTTATACAGACGATGTCTCCGACGATGGTTTGATGAACAAACCGAGTCAAAGTAGCGTCGGCTTAATCAACGTCTATGAAACCTTGTTTTTTTTATTTTCATAAAATTACATACTATCGGATTCCCTTCTATTTTTTACTCATATATATGCATAGATTTATAGATTTATATATATATATATATATATATATATATATATGTATATATATATATATATATATATATATATATATATATGAACTAAATCTAGGTATCATCATTATAACCTGTGGGAAATTTCAACCTAGTATTAACTGGTGCCACACACCATTAGCGCGAATTCTAATAAACTTATATATATATATATATATATATATATATATATATATATATATATTATATATATATATATATATATATATATATATATATATAAGGAAGAAGAAGAAGAAGAAGAAGAAGAAGAAGTATTTATAAGTAAAAATATTAAAAACATGCCTTTCAGAATCTTACCTTTTTCTTCAGTTTATCGACATACTTCTATTTTTTTTCTCTTTTACTTTTTATGTTGTAAATTTATTGTCTGATGGTCAAAGTCTTTTTCTTTCATTTCTTTCAACTGGCTTATCTCTCCGTCTCTATCATCTCGTATATATATATATATATATATATATATATATATATATATATATATATATATATATGTCCCGTTTCCTGTTCTCTTCCTGCAGTAACTCTCCACCATCTTCTTTTTCCCCTCAATACACGTCACGTCTAATAAAGTGTACAATATGGTTGAATCCGACACCGACAAGCGCCAAAAATATACAACACTGCCTTCGGTTGTTAAATTCTACAAATGAAATCAAACCCCAATCCTGACCCAATGCTTCATTTTACATTTAGATGTACAAATAACCTACACTTACAAACGAACCTTCTCTCGATATATATATATATATATATATATATATATATATATATATATTATATAAATGTGTGTGTATGTATTTACATATATATAAGTATACATATATATGTATACATACATACATATATAAATATATGTATAAATATATATGTATACACATATATATATAATGCTTCATTTTACATTTAGATGTACAAATAACCTACACTTACAAACGAACCTTCTCTCGATATATTATATATATAATATATATTATATATATATATATATATATAAATGTGTGTGTATGTATTTACATATATATAAGTATACATATATATGTATACATACATACATATATAAATATATGTATAAATATATATGTATACACATATATATATTTATGTGTATATGTATATGTATATACTGACATATACATATATGTATAAACGTATATATATATTATCAGATACGTATATATATATATACATACATATACTTATATATTTACATATACATATATATATGTGTGTGTATGTATTTACATATATATATAAGTATACATATATATATGTATACATATATATACATGTATATGCATATATATATATTTATGTATGTATATATATATATGTATATACAGGCATATACGTATATCTATATACGTATATATATACATACAGATACGTATATATATACATACATATGCTTATATAAATACATATACGTATATATAATATATATATATGTGTGTGTGTATACAAATATCTTTTACATAAAAAGATGCAAATAGATATACATTAACTCCATAAGATATGGGAACAATATGTGTGTGTGTGTGTGTGTGTGTGTGTGTGTGTGTGTGTGTGTGTATTCTATTGCATTGTGGTGTTGGCGATAAATGTATTTTTGTAGCCATATATTCTGCTATAAATAGTAAAAATATATAAACTTTGTATACATAACTGTACACATAACTTTATATATTTAACTCTACAGATCAGCACACGTACACGCACACGCACACATACACATACACATACAAACACAAGTACACATCGTGACATAATAAAATGTTTCATAACTAATCATTTTAATACAAGACACAACGGCATCTCATCTTCTTATGGGTTATTCAATGCCAAAATGTGATTCATTTGTAAATGTTTGATTGTAATCATAACGGTATTGTCAATGTTTCCTTGCATGTTTTAAAAATACACATTTTTATTTGTCCATAATCATTTGTTTACACACAGTCATATGATATCAAATACTCTTATCTAATACTAATAATTTACACCCAATTATATGGCTTTTAGTAACTATTCCTTTTTAATAATAATCCTTTGTTTGCGCACAGTTATAGGATATCAAGTACTTCTATCTAATATTAATAATTTATAAACAATTATATGGCTTCAAGTAACTATTCCTATTTAATAATAATAATCATTCGTTTACACAGAATTATTTTGCTTCAAGTACTCCGATCCAATACTAACAATTTTCAAACAGATCTATTTGATCCATATTGGCCTTAACAGGTACAACCATTCCGGGTCAGAGACGACCTGGCAATAATGGCAACGAAGGAGATAATAATAATAAAGGGTTTGGAAAGTCTGGAAATCAGAGGAAGAATTGATACCATCCAGAACACTGCACTGCTGCAATTTGCCAGAATACTCAGAAGAGTCCTGGAGACCTGAGGAGACTTGCAGTCACTCAAACTCCAGTTAAATACCATCAGCTAACGCTGATGTGAAAAACTCAAAAGAGTGATAATAATAATAATAATGATAATAATAATAATAACCGAGTGAAAATGAAAGAAAGCGCAAAGATAGACAAATACTTAGACATTGCCAGAGAACTGAGGAAACTGTGGAACATGAAGGTGAAGGCTGTACCAATTGTAATTGGTGCCCTTGGAACGGCCCACAAAGCTCTGGAAAAGAATTTGTGTGAATTGGAAATCAGAGGAAGAATCGAGACTATCCAAACTACAACTATTGGGATCGGCTGGAATACTCAGAAGAGTCCTGGAGACCTGAAGAGACTTGCTGTCACTCAGCCTCTAGTGAACCACCGGCTACGACAGGTGTGAAAACCTAATAATAATAATAATAATAATAATAATGATAATAGATTCTCTGAAAAAAATTCTCTGGACTTTGCGATAAAGACGAATCACCTTATACCAGCAAGAAGACCAGACTTAGTTGATTAATAAAAAAAGAAAGAACTTATCAACTGGTGGATTTTGCAGTTCTAGCAGATCACAGGGTGAAGATGAAAGAAAACGAAAAGATGGACAAATACCCGGACCTTGCTAGAGAACTGAAAAAGACATGGAATATTAAAGTCAGAGTGATGCCATTTGTAGTTGGTGCACTTGGAACGGTCCCAAAAAGCTTGGGAAAAAGACTGGAAAATCTGGAAATCAGAGGTAGAATTGAGACTATCCAGAATACTGCACTACTGCAATTTGCGAGAATACTCAGAAGAGTCCTGGAGACCTGAGAAGACCTGTTGTCACTCAGACTCTAGACAAATACCATTAGCTAATGCTGGTGTGAAAAACTAACAACAACAACAATAATAATAATAATAATAATAATAATAATGCACACAACTCCTGAATTGGAGTCGCACCATCAGATAAAGTTTAGATACGTAAGGGGCTTATCCCTCTTCAATTGATACAGTCGGCAGATTCTAAACCCCGCCGACAGGGTTGTACTTAAATGAAATCTTGAATAAAACTTATCATCTCCGTATGTCTTATAGCCAAATGATAATCTTGATAATATATATTTACCAACCCCTCTGCACGAGCAGGATGCGACACAAGGTCAATTTCTTAAGCGGAGTTGTAACAGGTTGGAATTCAGAGTCTTCCTTCTACTATACTAGTTACCTAGCCATGGTTAAAGAGCCCAGTCTGTCCTGCTATTTACCCTTAGCTTGGGGGGGATTGGATTCATTCCTTTCCCAAAGGTATTAATGCCATGTGAAAAGCAAACAGCTTCGTTGAGGATTTGAACTCGGGTCGACAAGTCCATTTCCCACGACTCTAACCATTAGACCAGGCGCCTTAATTATCTTCATAATAGTCATCAATGACTTAAAGCGACTGTTAGCAAAATGGTTTTACATACATTTGTTAGTACCATTTATTATTAGACGCTCTCAATTGTAGCCATGTGCCAGACTAAGCTATGTTTAGTACCTATCTAGATATACACGAGTATATTTAGTTTCTTGAACCCTCTTGTCTATGTATATTTTCAAGGTACATGACTTCTTCCCCTGTGTGTGCGTTTGTGTGTTGTATACATTCAAACAAATGTTTTCCCTGAAGGCTTATTGTTTCTGTTCAAAAATAAATCTCACCTTCAGAAAGATTCCGTCGGTAAATAAGAGAGAAACAAGACACAACAACAACAACAACAACAAAAGACAACAAAAACAATATTACTACGACTAATACTTCTACTACTACTAATACTAATACTAGTAGTGATAATAATAATAATATCAATAATAATATTGATGATAATAATAATAATAATAATAATCAATATCAATAATATCAACAACAACATCATCAACAGTAACAGTAACAGTAACATCATCATCATCGACAACAATAAGAACAATATCAACAACAACATCATCAACAGTAACAGTAAGTAACATCATCATCATCATCAACAACAACAATAAGAACAATATCAACAACAACATCAACAGTAGCAGTAACAGTAAGTAACATCGTCATCATCATCATCATCATCAACAACAATAAGAACAATATCAACAACATCATCAACAGTAACAGTAAGTAACATCATCATCATCATCAACAACAATAAGAACAATATCAATAACATCATCAACAGTAACAGTAAGTATCATCATCATCATCATCATCATCATCAACAACAACAACAACAATAAGAACAATATCAACAACAACATCAACAGTAGCAGTAACAGTAAGTAACATCGTCATCATCATCATCATCATCAACAACAATAAGAACAATATCAACAACATCATCAACAGTAACAGTAAGTAACATCATCATCATCATCAACAACAATAAGAACAATATCAATAACAACATCATCAACAGTAACAGTAAGTATCATCATCATCATCATCATCATCATCATCATCAACAACAACAACAATAAGAACAATATCAACAACATCATCAACAGTAACAGTAAGTAACATCATCATCATCATCATCAACAACAACAATAAGAACAATATCAACAACAACATCAACAGTAACAGTAACAGTAAGTAACATCGTCATCATCATCATCATCAACAACAACAATAAGAACAATATCAACAACATCATCAACAGTAACAGTAAGTAACATCATCATCATCATCATCAACAACAACAATAAGAACAATATCAACAACAACATCAACAGTAACAGTAACAGTAAGTAACATCGTCATCATCATTATCATCAACAACAACAATAAGAACAATATCAACAACATCATCAACAGTAACAGTAAGTAACATCAGCAGCATCATCATCAACAACAATAAGAATAATATCAACAACAGCATCAACAACAGTAATAGTAAGTATCATCATCATCATCAACAACAATAAGAACAATATCAACAACAACAACACTAAGTACAAATAAATGAACATAAAGAATAACAAGGAACAAACATCAATTTTGAAATGTACAACTGAAAGTGTTTACCAACAAGAATAACGAAAACATTTTTTTTATTAAAAAGAAGGAAAGAAAGTCATTATAAAAACTGGGGAAAAAAAGAAGTTGCAATATAAAAAAGTCCTGTCAATAAAAAAGGAATTAGAAATATAAAAATAGTTTTAAGATAACGATGAATGAAGATGACTAGTGTTTATATATATATATATATATATATATATATATATATATATATATATATATATATAGTGTCTCTCTCTATATATATATAATATATGCATATATATATATATATATATATATATATATATATATATATATATATATATATATATATATAGTAATCGTATATATATATGAGAGAGAAATTACGATGGAGTCTAGAAACGGGACAATTAAAATATGAAAACACACAAATACACAAAGAATAAAAATGAAGAACGAATATCGTTATACGTGGTAATGTCTAAATATAAAATGCCCGCGAAATAAAGCAAAGTCTGATTAATGAGAAACAAAGATAATAAAACAAAGAAGAAGAAGAAGAAGAAGAAGAAGAAGAAGAAGAAGAAGAAGAAGAAGAAGAAGTCCTTTGAGAGATATTACAAAATTAGATTGAAATATTTTTTTCATTTTCAGATATATAATTCAGATGAAAACAAAACCAAAATAATCATTAAAATAAGTAAATACAAAATATATTGTTATTTTGAAATTGCAATAAAAATAATGATTGGAAAAAAAGACAAAACAAAACCAAAACAATCAAAACAAAACAAAAACAAAACCAAAACAAGAAGAAAAAAATCTATCGAAAATGCCAAAAAAAAAAAACAAAAACAAAAAAAACAAAAAAAACAAAAAAACAAAACAAAAAAAAAACAAAAACAAAAACATAAAAAAATATCTTGTACCTTCCGTTCTGGTTCAATGATTGAAATTAAAAGACACTCTTTTAAGTTACCTAACCCTTTCACCGCAGATATAACACAAGGTCGCAAGTACGGAGCATCCATAGAGAATCCAACGCGATATTCTGTAGTATTGGATTTGCAAGACTAGCTTGCTGTTATAAAGCATTTATATCTTTAAAATGATTGTGAACATTGGCTCTTAAAACATTAACATTGCAATTAAGTAGGTATTTACCCTACCCATTCAAAATTCATCATGGAGCAACACGGAGACATTTTTTAGTGTACAGACAATTTTACTCCGCACAACTGCTGTCTCGTAGCATGCAGTTTCCAGGATTTGTTCAAAGCAGCGGGCAGCACCTTTATATAGTTACCATTTAACTTTCTTTAAAAGTTAATTGAGAAGCTTTAAATCGCTATAAGATATGACATAGCCAATACACTTTTTGTTGAATTAGAATTGAGAGTTGTTTCGAACAAATTCGGGTGGGGACTGATTTATTTTCGGGTATAAAATGTGCTAAAGTCCGTAACTTATATTTATAGACTGTTCCAAAACATCGGTGGCCAATACACTTTTTGTTGACTCAGAATTGAGAGCTATTTCAAACAAATTCGTGGTGGGGACTGGTTTTCGGAAATGTTAGGTTATTTCGGAATATAAGGTGTCCTAGAGACCGTAACTTGTATTTATAGACCGTTCCAAAACATTGGTGGCTGAATCGGCCAATCACAAACGTCCAAACATGTATTTAATTTGCTATTTAAAGGCGTTGATAAATTGTCTTAAAATTACTCGCTTGAAGGACAGATCAGATCAACAGATAAGGATTATACAACTTTTTACTTCAAGGCAGGATCAACTCTGATACAACTCCTTTCTACTCCACGACAGGATCAACTCTGATCCAACTCCTTTCTACTCCACGACAGGATCAACTCTGATACAACTCCTTTCTACTCCACGACAGGATCAACTTGATCCAACTCCTTTCTACTCCACGACAGGATCAACTCTGATACAAACTCCTTTCTATTCAAGACAGGATAAACTCTGATACAAAACCTGTTTTGAGGATAGATCAACAGACAAGAATTAAAACTGATACTACATATTTCTACTTCAAGAAAGTATAAAACTTTATGCCACAAAGGATCTTCACTGAAAAACTGTCCTCAACTACACCCTAAAATGGCCACGCAAATCGTAACAGGAAGTGGCACCTGCCTTTGCCTATCACATCAAGTTTCCAATCTATAGCATCTTCCTAATTTGAGAATAACCCAAGTATGCTCTTTTCACGAAATCACTGTTCATACTTTGGACAATTCAAACAGTTTTTCAAGTAATTATGCTAAAAAGAGACCCCCCCTCCCCCATAAGATACATTTAACGCCCTAAGTTTGTTGTTTTCTTTCAAGTAACACCGATGTGGCGCCGAAGCTTGGGGTCGTTATTTTAAAATTCACCGGGCAGCAATTTCGGAGGCAGGGGACCGGGACGCACTTCCTCATAAATTACCTACTTTAATATTGATATTTTTGGAGAAAACACATTTGAAATGTTAGGCCCCCGCTCTTTTAAACAAAACGAATATCGATGTATATTTTTTTCACTGATAATCAAAAAGGCAATCATAAACCCAAACAACAGAGGAATAAGAGAATCTAAAAAAACTTTAAAAAAAATTTTTTTACATTAAATTAAAAAATTTCGGTACTTATTTTCTACCTGAGGCGTTCCTTTAATTTATTTTTCTTCTATCATTTTAATATTCAGTTTTATTTACAGAACCAACTGTTGCTTAAATGGTCACCCATCTAGGTATTGAACAGGCTCATCGCTACTTAATTTCGGTGATCTAGAGGGAATCGGTACTTTCAAACGTAACTTGACCGTAAGCTAATTTGAGAGAGAGAGAGAGAGAGAGAGAGAGAGAGAGAGAGAGAGAGAGAGAGAGAGAGAGAGAGAGAGAGAGAGAGAGAGAGACTCCCAAAGGATGATCTTTTTCGTTTATTAACTGAGAAGCACTTGAGGCAGACTCCGAGGAGCCCTGGGGAGATCATGCTGAGAATATTCCTCTCATTGATGGTGTCGGATTTAAGTAGAGAACGGACTTTCTTAAAGTTAAAACGTTGAACAAAGTCAAAATAAAGGCTCAAATTTCTCTCGTTTGAATCTAATTTTCATCATCGTTTTCATTCTGCTGATTTAATTAACGATTTTTCTCAAAGAATGTTACGAAAGTATTTATTTAATACTTCATTTTGAAAAAGTCCATTCACCACGTAAATTTCTATACACATTCTCTTAACCTCTCCACCAAGTTAACTTGTACCCTATTAAGCTTAATTATATATTGGCATTTCAGTCTCGGAAGATTATAATAAAGTTTTTGTGCCCCTGAAGTTAGATTCTATTTTTCTTCAGCTGTAGATATATAGTATACCACACTGTGGTTATTTAACCTTCATTACGTAGTCAGTGTAAGAGAAGGAACAATTTTTTTGTTGTTTTTGTTTTACGGCATATCACCTCAGTGGGTCATTTAATGCCGATAAGTTTTGAAATAAATCAATTCTTAATGGGTAATACAATTTTTTTATAAATTTTTCTATTTAAACCCATAGATGGGCTAACAGGTACTACCACTCGGGTCAGAGTGGACCAGGAGCAATGGTGATGAATGGGGGTGATCAACATTCCCCAAACCTCCAAAACTGGAACCTCACCATCAGGTAGAGTTTAACGTCATTCCCAGGACATGTAGACCGCAGCCACCGCTTCTAGCACCCATATGATAAAAGGGGTTGGGGCTTGCTGAGGGCAATAGGGTTGGGAAAAATCATATAGGTGCTAGGGCTTGACGTGACCAGCCGATTGATCGGAGGGGGCCCTCCCGACCGGCCCGTCTAGCCCAAGATAGGGCCAAAGTGGAGTATTGCATATCCTGAACTGCCCATCCACCTGGGCTATATCCTTAAGCATCACGGGTCGCCACCCACGGCCAACAGGTGGCCCATGGAGGGAGTCTTACCCTATGCAGAGGTGCAGTCGGTGCATTCTAACGCCCCAGCTGACAGGTCGGAAGGAACAATCTAAATTCAAAGTAACTGTGCCAAGTTAATAATAATGAAGAGAAAGTACTGGATAAAATTTGTTGTTCCAATATATAAAATGCTATTATTTAATGACATAAGCCACTAAATTTACATAACGTAGAATATTATCTCTACCTTCCAATGACATTGTCATCTTGTCATTCAATTCAAATTAACATTATTGGATTAACGATTCATTATTGAGTTTTTGTACTGATTTTTTTTTGTTTTTGCTCATGAATTTTGTGTAAATTCTCTTTTTGTTCACATTTAGTGCCACATTGTTAGTGTTGTGAGGTTTTAAGGGGTCAAATAAGAACAAAACGACGGGTAACAAAAGTAGGAAAATGTATTAACAGAAAGTAGACAAATACAATACAGATAAGTGGAAATTACGTCCGACAAATAGAGTTATTGGCTTACTCGCATTGGCTTACTCTAAAGCCACAATTGTCCCTGTTACTTATAGTAACCTGTCGGTGCATTCCATTAGTCTTATAGGGTGTATCACCTATAACAGTTAGTTAATTCATCGAAAGCGCCTCCTGTGGCTGTGAAGTCCGATGTTTGAAAAACATTCTCGACCACAGATGTCACATTTGAAGGCTGTCCCTGAAGATGTTGATGTACCAGTGCTTTGTTGCCGCTGCTTTCTTCTGGACCTCTTAGCTTCATGGTGTTGCGTCAGGGTAGTTTCCGACACGAGCAGTCATCTACGGAGAGTCTGCCTGCACATACCACAATCTATACATCACCAACTCATATTTTCAGTCCAAACTCGTCACAAAGTTTCCTGGAGACATCCACGATCAGGCCACTGGCACCAGTTGGACCTGATCATAACACGGCGCTCCGACCTCAGAAGTGTCCTCCAAACTCATAGCTTTCACAGCGGAGACTGTGACCCGGACCACTTCCTCGTCTGCCGTAGAGTCAACTTAAGCTTAATACGACCCTTATATAAAACTAGTAGGAATAATGAAATTGTTTCATCTAAAAATGTTGGAATTTTTATATATATAAGGCGTGCGTTAAAAGTCCACTTCTACTTATAGCCTCGCCGAGTGTCACGTGACCAACCCATTAACCAGTCACTGACAGCGCTCTGCTGCTGATATTATTATATATACTGAAGGTCTGAGAACACCTAGGCATTACACTTTGGACACTCGTGGAGTACGGGCCTCATGTGATTATCTCACTGGACCTCATAGGACTTACCAAAGGATTCTGTATTGCGGGACTTATTCACTCACCAAAGGATTCTAGATTAGGACTTACTTACTTTAAGTTCTTTACAATTGGCCAAGAATGGCGGTCAGAAATTTAACAAAAAATAAAAGGAAAAATCCTATATCGATAATACTTTACTTCAGTTTTTTCAGGATTTTAACAAATAGTTTTGGAAATATATATCTTTAATTATTTGTCTGAATTTCTATCTCTTACGAGGGCGAAAAACTGATAATGCAGTTTGTAAATAAAGAATTGCACAATCTGATATCTGGCAAATAATTTTTTTAGAAAAGAAAAGACAAAACATCCGTACTGTCTGAAAATAATCAGCGGTATTGTAATTAAGTGGGGAAAAAAACACCGAAGGAGTTGTCTAAGTTAGATATATAGAAAGTGCAAAATACACTGAGTAGAGCAAAATCAAAAGGACCTAAAGGAGTCAGAAATTACCTACTGATGAACCGTTTAGGTGAAACATTGGTGGGTAGTTTCTGATTCTTCCATGTCCTTATATATATATTATATATATATATATATATATATATATATATATATATATATATATATTTTATAGAACACATTTCCAACAACGCAATCTAAAACAATATATTCTATTACATATGGGATTAGCAGATATCGGAATTCTGTTAACAAATATTTTACAAACGCTGCACTGTCGATAACAACAGAGACAAAGAAACCGTTGACAGTAATAACATTTGACAAAGGGTATCAAAACCTGACTTGTGAATCAATACTCATAATATAGTTCATTCATTTATTTATATACCAATTAATTTTTTAAAAATATATATATATATATATATAGTCCTGGTCACCATTAGTGGCACTCTTTCGTTGTTTTGCTATATTTTCAGAAACAAACGGAAAAATAACCAAATTTATATAAACTTGTTTTTATTATTTACTGTTCTTTATCAACCATGCGTTGTTAATAGACTAAAAGTCTTTTATTAGATTTTTTTTCAGGAAATATTCTACACTATGCACTAAAATATTATGGGTGCCAATAATTTTGACCAGGACTGTGAGTATGTGTGTGTGTGTGTGTGTGTGTGGTGTGTGGAGAGAGAGAGACAGACAGACAGACAGACAGACAGACGGTGTGCAAGAAAAGCATTTGGAAAATCAGATTGATATTTTTCACTAGAGGTCTATCTTCATCTAAATGCAAATAATTTTATTGCCAAAAAATGGTCGTACATTAAATATAATATAACCAACCATGTGGTCTTCCAATATGTGATCTACCGAAGGTTTGTGATCTACTATTGATCTACTATTCATGGCATGTGATCTAATAGGAAAAAAAGGCAGGGTTAGGGTTAGGGTTAGGATTAGGTTTTAGGGTTAATTTAATGAGAAAATAATGGGTAGTTAATGGGTAGATCACATATTGGAATGTAAACAATTTGGTAAATCACATATTGGATTAGAAACCATTCAGTAGATCACATATTGGAAGAGCACCCCAACCGCTAACTTCTCCCGTTTTAGTCTTTAGTGGTGCAGTTTTTGTTATGGGTGGGCCTGTAGCTCTTTTGATGCCCTCGTACATGCCCCTTGCATCTCCCGTGTTGGCAGCTGTCTCTATGCTACGGCAGGGACAAAGGCCGAATCCCCAAAGACCTACTGTATAGGCGAATTAGTAGAAGGCACCCGATAGGTAGGGAGACCACGTCTACGCTTTAAAGACATCAGCAAGAAGGACATGAAGACATGCTACACATGGGAAGTTGGTGCAGAAAACCGAGCGGCCTGGCGCTTCCTTGTCAGACAAAAGACGAAAAGGAATGAAAAGGAGAGGAAAGAAGCCACCACAGGAAAGAGAGCCAGAGGGAAGGAGACAACAGCAACTCCAGCAAGCATCACTTTTCGTTTGCATTCACTGCAACAGAGATTGCAATTCAAAAATTGGCCTGTTCAGACACTCACGCAGATACAGTTAAAATGTGGACACTACGCCATCGTCTTTAACAGACGGAAGGATGACATCGACCAACCGCTAAACCAATATATATATATATGTGTGTGTGTGTGAAGATAAATCTAATGGGTCAGACGAGCCTACTAAAAGTTTCGCTTAATGCTCTTCAGGGCTAAGATCTGACTAAAGAACAAATGTAGTAGATTCAAATTTACTTAAAAATAAGAAATAAAAATATGAAATGATAATAAATAAAAAAATTAATTTAAATATATATAATAAAATATTGATTTAATAGTGTTCTTTGTTTTTGTTGTTTTTCTATTGGTAGTTTTAGTTTATGCTAATTTAAGTGATTTATTTGAATCACGGTGGTAAGTACTATATTTAATGCGTTTGCTCCTAGTCTCTTTAGTCAGATCTTAGCCCTGAAGATCATTAAGCGAAACTTTTAGTAGGCTTGTCTGACTCAGTTTTATCTTTATTACTTGCTCTACTTAGGTATTGAGCACTTTTTACTTATTAGCTTTAGTCTCCTGGCGGTTTGTATGAATATATATATCTTATATGTATTTTATATATATATATATATATATATATTATATATATATATATATATATATATGCATATAAATTTTTTTTTCTTTGGCCAACATATTGTACCAATAGATTATTTTTTGTTGGTACAATTATCTTGGTGTATATATATATATATATATATATATATATATATATATATATATATATATATAAGTGTTTTAATAATTTGCTTGAAGCATTGTGTTTATATTGGTTTGGTAGTTTGTTTTGAAGGCTATCACAATGCAAGTGTAAATAAAAATAAGGTAACTATGGTGTTGTTTGTTAACCTGTTATTTATTCTTAATATTTCGAGATAATCAGAAGATTTCCGAAACTGAAGCTGTTGCTAGCGACCGTACATAAATAAATATATATTGTGAAGGCCTTTTTTATATATATATATATTAGAATAGATGTCTGACCTAAAAAATAGTGTTCTATTTTTAAAATAATAATAATAATTTAAAAAAATAGCCATACAAAGTTGGGGCATCAAGTGAGGAGAGCTCTTAAAAATTTACAGGGATTTTTGTTAGCAGGAAACAAAATGGCCGAAGAATTGGCCAGATAATGAAAATTGCAGATAGCCGGCAAAAGACCTAGAAATAATTCCTTATCAACCATTTGTCCAATAATAGTCGCGCGCACTTATCAATAAATCAATAAAAGTTTTGTCGATGTAGACATTGTACTATTTATGATTGTTGTGTTTGCTGCTGCTGCTGCTGTTGCTGCTGCTGCTGCTGTAGACGGGCTGTTATGTCAAGATATGACAAAAGGGATACAGTGATGTCAGGCTTTGACCTTCTTCCTAGCAGAGTTCAAAAGAATTTTCCTCTTCTCTTCCAGGCGAATTGGACGTGGGTGTATTTTTAGACAGCACAGTGAAATATCTCTTAGCAGAATATGTGAACATGATAAAACTCACCAATACCATACATAGGTATAAATATGCATTTCTTAACTTCAGTATCCCAAGCAAACGGCACAAAGTTGTTATATATATATATATGATATACCAAGCGTGTTGGTAAATCCTCGCGGGGAAAAAAAAAAGCAAATAGTTTGATTGTAAAAATATACTACCAAACATTTTCCGGGGAGAACAAAATTTTTGGAAAAAAGAAAAGACCAAGATAGTCGTACCAGCAAAAAGTAATCTATTGGTACAATATTTTGGCCAAAAGAAAAAACAATTTATATGTATATATATGTATATAAGATATATATATATATATTCATATAACCGCTAGGAGAATAAGTAAACAGTGCTCAATACCTAAGTAGAGCAAATAATAAAGATAAATCTAATGAGTCAGCCGAACCTACTATTAGTTTCGCTTAATGCTCTTCAGGGCTAAGATCTTAGCCCTGAAGAGCATTAAGCGAAACTAATAGTAGGTTTGTCTGACTCATTAGATTTATCTTTATATATATATATATATATATATATATATGTTAAAAAATAATAATAATAAGACTATTGAAATGGTAAAAAATACACCTCCATGTGTGTATACATATATACACATTCTATTGGCTTTAATCAAAATGAATAACTTTAGACATATATTAATAAAACCACATTTAATCACTACAGACTCTATAATAATCTAGACAATCCTCATCATTGTCATAAACCATTAAAACAATAGCACCACACAAATTTCTAACAATGTTTATATTTTGATCCTTTGAAAAAAATGCAGCTTCCGCTCTTTTTGAATTTTAAATCAGCGTTCTTCGACCGCGGACCTATAACCAACCGTTTATCGCGAAAAAAATACACACGTGAAATCGACTACAATTCATCAATATCTTGATTAATCCAGTGGATTTAACCCTGAAGATCCTTATAGTGAAACTCGAGTAGGTTATTACCGTGTACCTTTATGATAATAAATTTGCTCTACTCCCGTATTGAGCACTTTATATTTGTTATATCGCTGTCGCAATGATAATTGTGAAACTTGCATCAACTAACCATTGTGACCATTTTCACTAGTAAGTCACCTTTTCCACAAATACTATATATATATATATATATATATATATATATATATATATATATATATATATATATAAGACTGGATCTCTCTTGTGATCGTGAAATATATAAACAAATGTATGTATTTAATAGTTTAAACACCGCCCTGTAACGACAGCTGTCAAATGGCCGTGAGGTTAACAAATCGCGATGAGGAGAAGCCAGTTTCGCTCCTGGTTAGAGGTAGTCTGTGAATGACATATTATATGGCCCTAAAACTCGGTAGAGCTCTCAAGAGGCGAATTAAATTAATTTTCAATACCAGCATAAAGCAATGATCGTCTGTTGTTTACAGACTAAATCCCTCTGGTGATTGTAAAATATATAAACAAATGTATGTATTTAATAGTTTAAACACCGCCTTTTTAACGGCAGATGTCAAATGGCCGATGGATTAACGAATCGGGCTGAGGAAAAGTCAGTCGGGTTTCGCTCCTGGTCAGAGGTGGTTGCCGAAGTTGTATTGCCACACTGAAGAGACGTGAAACGTCAAAACACAGTGTCTATATCAATATATATATTAAGACATAAAAATTCACTAAAACTAGTATTCAAATATTCAAACTCATCAAATATTTTGCCAACAATTTTTTTTGCTACATTTGCCTGACATGAAGGCTTCTGAGTTTGACAAAAAGATTCCTGAGTTCGACAAGAAATACCTGAAAAAGTCCGGAGTGCACATCGGCCGAAACGTTGTGTAAATGACAATAAAGATGAAGATAACAGTCCGAAAAGTCTAAATAATTCCAATTATCAAGACTCATTCCAAAAATTCAGACAAACAAAACAAACATGCATTTAAATAAATGAAATGGTAAAAATGGCGTAATTCCAATGAGTCGTTCTTTCCTTATTCGCTCCCACCGTCCGCCATTTCTGTTTGGACAAAGTCTGGAATCTCTGAGTGTATGAAAATGGAATGGTAATTCCGAAAGTCGAGAATATAACTAATGATTTTTGGAACTGCACAAGGGACTAGCGTGTATCTATAAGTGTGTATACGTTGGTTGGTTGGGGTTGTCCTCAGGGTACACATGGAAGAATAAGTTTACATATATAGAGATTAATATAAC
>CM042153.1:69886832-69924332 GCA_023376005.1 Doryteuthis pealeii
GTTCCAAGTCGATTCGGCTACCGGGAGCCGAGTTATGTGTATTTTGGGGGTTTTACAACTTGGAAATGGTTTTATATATATATGAATATGGTTAAAATATTATTATAAATATAATATATTTTTAAAAAGAATATAATTAATACAAAAACATAGACTTAATTTACATATTTCACTAGTCATTAATTTGTATAAATTATTTAGAAATCAAATCAATGCTAAAACATGTAAGAAGTACAGCAATGTTGTATTGCCAAAAAGCTGGCAAATTAAGATGAAATAATTATAATTTAATAACCATCGAGAATATAACATAAATATCTAAGAGAATTGTGACGTTGTTTCAGTTACCGATAGACATACAAATAATCTCCATCATATAGATTATTTCGATCCTCCTTTGTTCGTTCGTTTACTTCGCCTCGCTTATCGACTCCATCACAAATATGACGAATTCCCGGAATTTGGATTAAAAAGAGGAAGTAATATTAAAGTGTCGAAAACAAATTATTAGACTCCGCCTATCCATCTGTTTGTCTCTGTCTCTGTCTCTGTCTGTTTATCTTTAATGACTAAGCCTCCTCTTGGGTGACGGAACAATTTATGACACACTCAAGCGGACAAACGCACACCGACTCAAACATGCTAAATGTGTGTTATACGTGTCAGTAATCTAGGGAAACCTCTTCTATCTCTTTCCCCCCCCTCTCTCTCTCTCTCTCTCTCTCTCTCTCTCTCTCTCTCTCTCTCTCTCTCTCTCTTATGATGCTTTAAGATGTATGTACCTTTGGTAAACCACGATCTCCCACCCTTTGGAAAGGCATGTGTGCAATATGTTTCAGTAATCTAGGGAATCTCTCTGTCTCTCTTACTCTTTCTCTTTCTCTGTATTTCTGTCTCTGTCTATCTGTCTGTCTGTCTGTCTCTCTCTCTCTCTCTCTCTCTCTCTCTCTCTCTCTGTTATGATGCTTTAAAATGCATGTACCTGTAGGGAACCATGACCTCCCACATTTTGAAGAGATCAGAGACGTTGGTGATAATAGTGAGGCACCTAGTGAGAATGTTATATACCCCATCGTTGGGGATATATAATTGAGAGAGGAGATTCGCGTGATAGAGAGAGAGACAGACAGACAGACAGACAGATACAGAGACGAGACTTACTTGTTCTTCATTTCTTTTGCTGCGCCTAGTCGCCATGTTTCCTCCTTCTTTGGCCGTCATGTTGTCGTCTAGCTGTCTCCTTACTAAGGACTTCTTTTAAGGGCCAGTTTTTAGTCATGCAATTAATCAACTCACAGGACTTTTTTTTCCTTGATCAAGATTTATTTAACCCATTCTTATTCGTCATTCGAAGAATCAATCGCGCAGTGGCACGTCTATCCTGCGCCCATCTCAGGATGAGACTGAAATCTAAATATAGTTACGTGTTTCTCCTAACGTGTTCTCTAGAGATCAGATGGGGGTCATCCAACGGAAATATACCCGCCTACGCTTTTAACTTCAACTTACTACAGGGTCTTCTCAATAACCCATGACACTACATGATATGTAACAAGAATACATATCGCTGTTAGTGATGATACTAGATTTACTTCAAAGTGCTCGACTGAATAAAAATCCGTTTTGGAAAAATGGAAAACATGTCGGAGGATTAATCTTTATTTCCTTGGCAGTACCAACCCCATCATCTAAAAGGGGGTAGGGTCAGGTTTATTGTTTGATACCTTAGGCGCATTGATACAAAAGACTGAATGCAGATAAAGCTCAGCTATCAGATTTTTTAAAGATACATTGGATGGCTGAACTTGCACAAAGGTGTCAAAATTAGGGTGACCCAGAAAAAACAGAACACACAAATTTTGTAATAAAACTGTAAATTTTAAGTATGGGGGTCTAGGATTAGGGTTTAGGGTTAGAATTAGGGTTAGGGTTAGGGTCAGGGTTGGGGTTGGGGTTTAGGGTTAGTTTAATGGGAAAATGAATGAATAATTTGGGTTCTGTTTTTTCTGGGTCACCCTGTATACCGGTGACGCAGAAATAACAGAACCCACACATTTTGTAATAAAACAGTTAATTTTAACTAGGGGGGGTAGGGTTAGGGTTAGGGGTTAGGGTTAGGGGTTAGGGTTAGAGTCGGGGTTGGGGTTTAAGGTTAGTTTAATGGGAAAATAAATAAATAATTTGAGTTCTGTTTTTTCTGGGTCAATCTAATTTTGACACCTCTGTGCAAGTTCAGCCCATTGGATATATACACAAACGCCAAATTCTATAGAGCTTTACATATATTCGTGAACTAAAAGCAAGACACACACACACACACACACACACACACACACACTATATATATATATATATATATATATATATATATATATATATACAAGGTGTGTCATAAAAGTATCGAGATTGAAGCTGTATTTACCAAGATTGAAATGAACAATGAATGGGACGTTAATTTTTTCAGAATACAAGGTGTGTCAAAATGTACAAAAAATCTCGATACTTTTCGAACACATCTTGTATATACATACTAGAAGCAGCTACCCAGCATCGACTGGGTAGAGGAGGAGACAAGAAAATCCTGGTGTATTGATGTCTATTTTTGAGATTCACAAATCTTGGATATTTTAAAGTAAAATTTCAATGCCATTTCTATGTATATTTTTAAAAAAATTTTTAAATATCTTCGAATATAAGTCAAATGTTCATAATTTTTGCACAAAAAGCAAGACCCGGTTTATTGTTAATTGTTTTATTTTCATAGTTTCATCAGGAAATAAATACATACATACATACATACATACACACCGACTGCCCTTTTATATGTATAGATATATCGAGACAACGCCCGTTTGTACGTATACGTTATTCGTTCATCTAAATGAAAACTGTAACATTGGGTCTGGATTGTGGGGTTGATTTAATATATGTATATATATATATGTTTATATATGTGTATTTGGGCAGCATTCTTTCATTTATACATGTATAATTAAACAAAAGGTACGTCTCCTGTTTAACAATTTTATTAACCATATTTTCGAGCCTTCTGGTCAATTTTTTTTGTTGACTAATCCATGTATTCCACCCAAATGTAAAAAAAAGTTGGCTAGAAGGCTCGAAAAGATTGTTAATAAAATTGTTAAACAGGAGACGTGCCTTTTGTTTCATTCTACATGTTTATATATATATATATATATATATATATATATATATATATATATTATATATATATATATATATACTAGCAAATATATGCACCCTCCGTGTGCAAGTATTTAAGTTTTAATGTAATAAAATATTGTATCAAATTAGAAATGCTAATGAAACTAAATAAGAAAGCAGATAAAAATATTTGAAACAGAGGGGGGCATAATAAAAAATAAAGAACAACTGAAACTTACTCTTCTCTCACTCCCGTCTTTCATTGCTAAATTTTCCTAATTTAACTATTTAGTTAAAATAGGAAGTAAAGAATAGAATTACTGTTATTTTTCTTGTTAATGAATTTCTTTTAAGATTTATCCCTGAGATTTTAGATAATATTCATGAAGATAAAACCAAACAATTAGAAATCAATAATACTAAGCACATATTTATTAAAATCAGATTTTTAATATCAATATGCAAATTAGCCTTCCCATTCACACTGTAAACTGCTATTTTGTTGTATGTATAAATACAATTGTATGTTATTAATATGTAGTTATTACCAACAGTATTAATAATGTGAGACAATTTTATTAATAATTGAGGTTTAAATAAAAATAAAATCCTGTAGAATGTGACGTAAATAACTAAGGGAATTATTACTTGAATAGTAATATAGTTTCGGTTACAGACAGAAAAACACACAATCTCCATTATAATAATAATATATATATATATATATATATATATATGTGTGTGTGTGTGTGTGCATTTCATTCATTATACACTCACGTATATAATAAATGAAAATATATTTATTCGTCAGCAATCTCCTCCTTTTCAATGATTGAACATTATACAGTGTAAATCTCAGAGCAGAATTCAACTAACAATAATGCTTTAGGCTAATAGATATTCTGTTGGCCATTGTGTAACTGGGTTCTCGACACTTATCGCCTTTGTAAGCTTCGTGTGTGTTTTAGGGGCGGGGTCGTTAAAATATAGTCACTCATGATAATGGCCCTAGGTTTTTTTTCTTCTTTCCCTTCTCTTCTTCTCTATAAATATCTTCTAACATAACAGCCTATTGAGGAAAGCGAAAACTGGTCCTCTGTCTAAAGTTAGAGGTCAACAAGTGCTTTACCGCCAACCAAAATCTAACCAGAAACCTTGTCTAAGAATCCGCAGAGGAAGCATTCGAAGAATTTTACACTTTTGCTAAGGTTGTGTAGAAAGTTTTCCCGCCTTCTGAGGATTATGTTAGTTCCCGCTTTATTCGCGTGGTGGCTTTATTCTAAGACTCGCGCACCTCACGTGGTGTAATGGTTAGTGTTGTGGGGTTTAAGGGGTCAAATAAGAACAAACGACGGGTAACAAATGTGGGAATATCTATTAAGAAAAGAGTAGACAATTACAGTACAGAGAAGTGGGAAACGCTGCCCTTAAGGATTATCATAGAGTTATGAGCTGACTCGCATTGGCTTACTCTCAAGCCATAATTGTCCCTGTTACTTATAGTAACCGTTGGCGCATTCCATTAGTCTATAGGGTATATCACCTATAACAGTTAGCAAGCTAGACTCGCAGACCTTTGTTTGTGAGTTCGATTAAAATTGGGCGGCCATACTTCTGGCCTTGTGTCTCATCTAAGCAAAGCTTAGTAAATAACTATACTCTAAGACTCTAGAGGCGAGTGGTGCAATGGTTATTGTCGTAGGAAATTGACACGACGTGACGAGTTCAAATTCTGGACGAGGTTGTTTGCATTTCACACTGCGCTAGTACTCTTGGGAAATGTATAAATCCAACTATTCTCCCTATAGCTATGGGAAAATAGTAAATAATATCACAGACTGGGCTCTTAAAGCTTGATTAGATAACCAGTCTAGACGACGGAAAACTCTGAATTCAAGCCTGTTGAACCCCGCTTAAGAAATTGACCTTGTGTCACATCCTGCTCGTGCGGAGAGATTGATAAATATTTTAAGACTCTCAGGGCATTAGTACCTAAACCAATATTTTTGTTCTAAACATATAATAAACATTATAATAATATATAAACTAGTCTCAATAAGAAATTAAAGAGACCGGTTTAGCCTACTCGGTAGAGCATTCGCCTCGGAATCGCAAGGTTCCGGGTTTGATACCGGTCCCCGCCAACTCAGTGCATAAATAGCACAAATTGGGTAATCCGATCTGTGCGGCAAAGAATCTGAGTGCTAACGCTAGGTGTAGGGCTCCACATCAGAAAAAACAATATCCTTGGTCTAGCGCTAGTGAAAGGGTGATAGACTCCCTCGTTGACCGGCTGATACCGAAATAAGCCACTCCACAGACTTTACTGCATTCTAATGTTTATATATATATATATATATATATATATATATATATATATATATATATATATATATATATTCTGACATATGGAAAAGAAAACCCCAATAAGAATCGGCCGGAATCGAAAGCGGTCGGCCCAAATACACACTCCTTTCCCTTTTCGGGAAAGAACATCTCACCTTTTTCTCTCCCTTGCCTACCCTCCCCGTGACGTGGTACGGTCTACCGCCTGGGTCTGCCTATCTGTATATCTCTCTACGACAGTAAGTGTAGTAGTTTCTAAGTTGTATAAATATTTGCTGTGAAAAATAAAATGTCTAGATGTCGATTTAATTGTCAAGACGTGTTTTATATCTCTTGTCGCTATTGTTGTCACATATATACCCGTTTGGCCCTGAACCAGGAGAAATACAATTTTTTTGCAAGGTGCCGGGTAATGTTGCGGTTGCCCGTCGCATCAGGAGTGATTTTGGTGTGACGAATACGAGTGGGGCTATCTCTATTCCGAGCATAGCATAATTGGGAGCTCGGCCGGGATCTGGACCTCCCATTCGTAACAATATATATATATATATATATATATATATGAATCTCAAAGTTCCGGGTTTGATACCTGTCCCCGCCAACTTAGCACAAGAGCAGTACAGTGTGGGTAATCTGATCGTGCAGCAACAGGTCAATAAGGGATCAGAAGCTGCTTGTCCAATCTATGGTTATTTTCCATGACTCTTCTGCAGAATTACCTGTTTGAATATTACACTACATTACAAAATGAATAGGCTAATCTATTCATTATGTAACACTATCACTCAGAGTCAGAATGAAACTGGGAGTAATGGCAATGAAGAGATACTCCATGTTCCCTATATCTCCAGAACTTAATCCTCACCATAATATATAGTTTAGTGTCATACTCGAGACACATCCCTATTTAGGGGTGGGGCATCCCTTTGCAGGGATTAAAGTCAGTGTATTCAAAACCCCATGATCTGAAAACAGAGTTGAATCGGAAAATTCGGCATCGATAAGTATTCAGTATATTGACAACTGTCAAGTCACATACACAAGACATGGTAATGCATTATCTTTTTCTTTTTACTCAAGACATGATAACCATGCAAACGGCAATATATTTAGCTGAAGTTGTTATCTATACATATATAAAGGACAGTTTGTGTTTATGTATGTCCGGAGGAAACTATGAAAATAAAACAATTAACGACGAAGTAAATATATATATATATATATATATATATATATATATATATATATATATATATATATATATATATATAGACATTCACTATCACCAGATCTTGCTTTTCGAGTAAAAATAATGAAAGTTTGATTTATATTAGTGAAGATAATTAAAAGATGAAATTTAAATGATAACAGCGTAGAATTTTTTTTGCATTTAATATTCTAGATAGTAGACATTAATTTTTCTTTTCAGAGTGGCTGGATCAACGCAAGGTCTTTTTTTGTTACATAAGGATTTTAATCGGACATACAACGAGGATCCAACTCGCGATTCAATTATAATGGATCTGTGAGATTAACTTTTTTTTACCTCCCCCTACTACCCAGGCAACGCTGGGTAGCCGCATCTAGTTTTATAATAAAATCGTTTGATTGGTTTGGTTTGTTTTGTTTTACAGCATATCAACCACAGTGGGTCATTTAATGCCGATAAAGTTTTGAAATAAATTCATTCTTAATGGATACACAATTTTTTTATAAATACATTTTTCTATTTAACCCATAGATGGGACCCTAACATGTACTACCACTCCGGGCCAGAGTGGACCAGGGAGCAATGGTGATGAAGGGGTACTCCACATTCCCCAAACCTCCAAAACTGGAACCTCACCATCAAATTGTTTAACATCATTCCCAGGACATGTAGACCCTTAGCCACCGCCTTTTACCACCCATAGGATAAAAAGGGTTGGGGCTTGCCATAAGGGTAATAGGGTATGGGCAATCATATAGGTGTTAGGGGTTGACGTGACCAGCCTATTGATCGGAGGGGGCCTCTCCGACTACCCGTCTAGCCTAAGTAAGGACCAAAGTGGAATATTGCATATCATGGACTGCTCAACCACCTGAGTTTTCTCCTTAAGCATCACGGGTCGCCACCCACAGCCAACAGGTGGCCCCATTTGGGGAGTCTTACCCCTCTGCAGAGGTGCAGTCGGTGCATTCTAACGCCCCAGCCGACAGGGCGGAAAATCCTTTGATGATAGATGCTTAACTTTTGAGCAGATATATATCACGAAACAGGTAGTTCATTTTAATCCCTTGCGTCGTCGTTAAAAAAAAAAACCTTCCATTAATTAATCGTGTCTATATACATTTGATTATATGCACACACGCACAAGCAGGTGTTCGTCCCCCCCCCACCCAGCTGAAAACAAAAAAGCTAACATTATCGATTGTCGTACCTAACACAGTAAATATATTTGTCACAATACATAAATAAAACTCAAAGGCACATAAAAAACATACGATAAAAAAAGGTTACTTTTTTTGTTGATAAAATGTGAATTTATTCGTTATGTGTTAGCTACAGCTTTCCCCCACCCCATCCGTTGTCTGCAATACAATTCAGTAGCCTTAAAAACGTCACTAATAAATATCTTCCTCGATCTACACTGGAGATTTTTTTTTTTGAAGACAATATAAATAAATAAGAAAAATAAAAAAGCTAAACAAAATGGCGTCGTTTTGTTATCCTAAGATCTCAACTGAAGCCGTTAATAGTATACAAAGTTTTGTCGGGAGATCGTATCTCGTTTAGCTCTATTTAAGTTATTAATACCACCCCCTCGCCACCCCCAAACAGATAGCAAAGTTTAAAACCCCAACGAGATGAATGAATACGTTTATTTTACTGCTACTAATAAAGATCTAAAGAGAGATGTGTCTTCTACCAAAGTTTATATAGTCACATGGACGTAGACACTGACTATTATTCTTGGGAGTTATTAATATCTACCTTATCAAGAAGCGGAAAAATAATACAACACAGCACATTTATGTTAAACTGATCAGTGTTCGAGCCTATGAATTAAAAAAAAAAAATCCGTGGAATATATGTTTTTAGAGGTTAACTAGTAGAACTACTCAGCAGTGCTCGGATGGAAGGAATAACATTATCTATATATTTACTAGCAGGACCTGTATAGATACCACAGCATAATAATCTAATTATTACAACGTTTGATATGTTCAATTAGGAACCAAATACTTCAATTTGTAAAAAGTACAATAATCTTGATTTAAATTTCTCACTTTTTTTTTTCTTTCTTTCTTCTTTAATATTTTCATTATGTTTGATTGAAACAAAATAGCGTTATCGCTTTTGTACGCCCACCCCGTCTCTCTATCTTTTTCCAACATTATTTTTGTATTTCTTTATATATATATATATCCGTAAGTGGATTACCAGGTTAGTTGGTATTAAGATTATTGGACCTTTTTTTTCCCAACAGCCGAATGTTAGAATTGTTCAGGTACAAATTGGAAGCTCAATGTTTAATATCATAAAACAGAGCAATATAATTGGTAAAAAAAGGCTTAAAATCGGCCATTTCGCGGTTATAGATCTATTTCTACCCACAGGTATCTCTGTATACCTATGAGTTTTATCAGACCACTAACTTTATTGAAAATGGTAAACGGACATTTATGGGGCTTCATATATATATATATTCTTTACTAGGGAGTCTATGAGAATGTGTTTTGGAATGGGTGAGTGTTTGTGGCGGGGTATATTTCTTTCTTATTATATTTTCTGTGTAGCATGTCCGTTTTCTTCCCTTTATTTCTTCATGATAAAAACGAAATGGTCCATTGTTTAGCTGCGGTGACGACACTCATAAGAAATAAGAATTTGGCGGATAAGCAACCGCAGATAATCAGGATTTACGTTTTTGCCTTTCATCTTGGACGGTCTCATTTCGAACTAGAGAGTGTCGCAGGATGATAACGGTCGTACAATTTAGAAAAAGGAAAAAAACCGCGCTGCAAAGCTTTTCAACAAACTCAAGTATCACCTCCAATTAAACACGCTTTGCATTTTCTTAGTTAAGAAAAGTTTCTGCCAGCGACACAAAATTGACCCTTTCCCATCTTGTGTGAGAAATAGCGAATGTCTTCATTCACTACTTGTCTGATAGAAAGTCTCATGTCCCTGGTTATGGAACTGATTCATTTGTTGTGACCGTTGTCAATCATCGCTTGGATCTCACCAACAAATTTGGGAGTTCTTTTCTAATCAAAAGTTCCGGGTTCGTTATCGGCCATCACCAAATCAGCGTATGAGTTGCACAACTTGGATAACCTGTTCTGTCCGGAAAACTAGGGAACTGATGATAGTTGTGGTGCTCCACAAAGAAAAAAAAAAGAGAGGCATCCCTGGTCTAGCGCTTGCGAATACGAATAGAGGCTAGATTCTCTGGTTGACCGCGACTGATACCAAAAATAGGCCATTCCGCCGACTTTACTTTTACTATATATATATATATATATATATATATATATATATATATATAAGAGTCAGATTTTAGCCCTGAAGAGCTTTATGCGAAACTAATAGTAGGTTCGTCTGAGTCATTAGATTTTCTTTATTATTGGCTCTACTTAGGTATCGAGCACTTTTTACTTATTAGCTTTTACTTACTAGCGGTTATATGAATATATATATATCTTATATACATATATATTTTTTTTCTTCCTGGTTGATGTTTGGTAGTATATTTTTACAATCAAACTTTCTGCTGGGTTTTTTTCTCTCTGCAAGGATCTACCAACACGCTTGGTATATATATATATATATATATACACAGAGAGAGAGAGAGAGAGAGAGAGAGAGAGGAGAGAGAGAGAGAGAGAGAGAGAGGGCAGGTAGATGCATCACTTTACCCCTATTTCCACTCCGATGTGACTAAATACCCATTCAAAAGGAGTCTAAAATGTAAGTTAGTTATAAACCATCGCAAGAAGTTTACGCATGCGTCAGATTTCGAAAATCGGAAAACCTTAACGAACATGTTACGCTAGTTTCTACTCCTTTAATTAAATGATTCTGATTGGGTCTCCTATATTAATGGCCTTGTGCCAAATTAAGTTAAGCTTAGTTCGAATCATCATCATCATCATGTCGTGTCAATAACGCGGATATCCATTACAATCTCTCTATCACTCATTGACCTCGGGAGGCCCTCCTCACAGCATGCTGCATCTGCTCATAGCTGGTCTATGTAGGTCTTTGCTGGACGGTCCGCACTAGTATGTCCATATACCGGTTTCCACAGAGGGACGTCGCTTATTAGCTCATCCTTACCTCTCCATCAGTGTCCGGCATGTCTTGTTCGCTTACTCGGATGGTTTGTTTAACAGGGGGCATGTGGCCATATAGCTGCTTTCTTGTGGGATGTTGCTTCCACGATTTGTTCAAGATCACACGCAGCATCCCTGTGCAGCTCCATCCAGTCCATTTTCCAGGCAAGAAAGAAAGAACGACAGAAAGAAAGAATATCTTTTGATTTCTGATGAACAAAGCAAAAATTGTCTCCCATGTCACATAGGCGCTAGACTAACTCCTAACTAATGGCACAATGCGAGAGGTGCTGTTGTCGGATTTAAATAATCTGGATCAAGCTTGCCATGAAGACAGGAACACTGCTGAGGTGTCTTACGGTCAAGTTATGCCTAAAGCACCGGGTCTCGCGCAGTTATCAAAGTTAAGCTCCGATTGAGTCTGTTCAGTGGGTGACTACTCAGGGACAAAACAGCAGGTATTGTAAACAACATGTGGCCTGTGTGCCTGTCTAAGTTTGATATATAACAGAATTCTTAGTCAAGTTACGTTCAGTACTGGACTTACCTATAAGCTTAGTTCGTATAGTCTTCTTAAAAAAGAAATGACGAAAGAAAGAAGGTATATTGATTTTTTTTTTCAAGCAGATCCTCATTTAGGAAACTGGTGCCATACTATCGTTCTATCGTCCGACTGACACCATTAACACTTGTACCACAATAACCTGTGTAAATAAGTACAAATAGATTTTGTTGACTGTCTATAGCATTAGCGGCGTTGTTATTTACTAATCTTTCTTTTTGTCTAGCTACTTACATTGTCCAGAGTAGCGCGTGGTGTAATGGTTAAAGTCATGGGAAATGGACTCGTCGCACCGAGTTCAAATCCTCGATGTGTTAGTTGCAATTCACTTAGCGCTAATATCCTTGGGAAAGGTATGAATCCTACTCTCCCTCCAGCTATGGATAAATAGTAGGGCAGACTAGGCTCTTTAACCTTGGTTAGGCAACTGGTCTAGGAGAAAGAAAACTCTGAATTCAAATCTGTTCAACTCCGCTTAAGAAATTGACCTTGTGTCACATCCTGCTCGTGCGGAGGGGTTGGTAAATACATACATTGTCCAGAGTATGGCATTAAATTGTATCCGGTGGTGAGGCTCCAATTCTGGAGCTTTGAGGAGTGTCGAGTCACCTCTTCATTGTCATTGACATCTCCGCACTCGACGGTAAGCCTCTTGAGCCAGTAGAACAATTCACATACCTAGGTAATAATATCTCATCCGCAGAAAATGATGTTAATACACGAATAGGAAAGGCATGGTCGGCCACAAACAAATTATCTGTGATATGGAAATCCGATCTCACTGACAAGTTAAAGCGACAATTCTTCCAGGCTGTGGTTATATCAGTACTGCTGAATGGCTGCACCACTTGGACCCTAACGAAGTGCCTTGAGAATAAGATAGATGGGAGCTGCACAAGAATGCTGCGAGCAGTCTTGAACAAGTGGAAACAGCACCCCACAAGGAAGCAGCTGTATGGGCACTTGGCCCCTATCTCACAAATAATCTGAGACGGACTAGGCATGCAGGACACTGCTGGAGAAGCAAGGACGAGCTCATAAGCGACTTTCTCCTGTAGAAGCCAACATATGAGATTTGCTAATGTGGGTCGCCCACCAAGGACCTACATTGAGCAACTATACGAGGATGCGAGGAAGTCCTTCCAGGGGCAATGAACGAGAGGGAAGTTTGGCGAAAGATTGTCATGGATATCCGTGCTACTCGCGCGACATGATGATGATGATGGCTGTTAAATTCAAAGATGAAGGTGAGATAAGTTTTTACCGGAGTCGAGTTGGGGCTTGGACCAGTAGGAGAAATAAATCATTTCCAGGCGCGGACAACAGCAACACATGTATTAATTAGACTACATCATAAGGGCCGGCTTATCTCAGTCGGTAGAGCGTCGGACAAGCAACCACAAGGTTCTAGTTCGATACCGGTCCTCGCCAACTCAGCGTATGAATATTACAGGGATCTGTGCGATAAAGTAAGGAGCTGATGGTCGGTATGGCGCTCCACCTCAGACGCAAAAACAATCTCCTTGGTCTAGCGCTAGTGAAAAGGGGATAGACTCCCTCGCTGATTGGCTGATACCGACTTTAGCCCCCCCCCCCCGATGACTTTACTTTTTACTTACATCATTATTTGTAGAAGGGCTGGAAGTGTTCTCTCTCAAAACTCCAAGGGAGTTAACTGTACAGTAGAGTAGTGTATGTATACACATCTACATAACAAACATCTATACAAAAAATATAAATATGAACGCACAATGAACGTGATTCCCTAACCTCTAGTCATAAAATAACCCTAGGTGAGTTAATATGTCGTTAACTTCAATCGAAAATCTAAAGCTTATTTGCCAGACTAAGTAAAGCTTAGATTGTTATAGACCTATTTTCAAATAAGTTAAGCAACTACGTGCTTGCTCAATTATGAAATGGGTTACCACTTCGTTACAGTATGTACTGTAAGTAGGACTGTGTGCCATACTATGCAAAATCTCAGTAAATAACAATACGCAAGTATAATATCATAATATTTATTTCTATAGAAATAATTGGGAAAGGTATGCAAACAACAACAGCACGTATTTTAAGCAACCTGTGGTCCGTGTGCCACACTGTGCAAAGTTAAATAAATAACAACAGCGGATATTGTAAGCAACCTGTGGCCTGTGTACCAGACTAAACAAAGTTTGGTAAACAAGAAGAACAATGACTGAGTTAGATAAACACTTTATAATTCGAGCCAGAAGGCAGAGACTGAGACGGTGTCAGACAGAGACAGACACCAGAAACTGTTCCATGAAAACGCTAGGTGAGGTAAATAAATAGGCAAATATATAAATGTTATTTATCCAAAACAAAACTGAGAGTTTTCGATTATGAAATTAGGACAGGGAACCGGTTTGGCATTTTAAGAAACAGATATCAACCAGTCTTTTATACAAATTTATTATGAATCAGAAAATCGATATATATATATATATATATATATATATATATATATATATATAAGAAAGTTTCGGGTGTACGTGTCTCCGAAAAGAGAAGTTACTTAGATTCGAAATTTTGCATACACATTAATAATCTTCTAACTAAGAAACACACACAATTTGATTATTGATTTTTACTGATTAAGGGATATAATTAATTATTTAAACCAAAATCAACCGATTTGCGAAATTGGCCGTATATCAGCTGCTGCTGCTGATTAAATATTGCTCGCTGCCTACTTTAGCGATACCAGCAGTTTAGTTTAATTTTAGTAAACAAAATCGCATTCTAAGCATTTCAGCTCAAAATTTCTTGCGTCAAAGTTTAAAATATTTATTTGGTTCGAAAGAAAATAATCTTTCTAAATATGTAATTTGTATGTGTTTTTATCCATTGAATTATTTTTTTTTACAGCGAACTAAAAAAACAAAGTAACAAATTAAACAAAAATGTTTAACGATAACTCAACTTATATATATATATATATATATATATATATATATATATATATATATATATACTCTTTCAATAAGAAAAAAAACTCAACTAAATTTATAAATCTATAATAGCAAAATTTGACATGGAGCTCTCTTAGGGATTTGAAATACCCCTTGTATAAATCTATAGGTGGGCATCTGATGGGATACTTTTACCTATATATATATTATATATATATATATATATATATATATATATATATATATAGAGAGAGAGAGAGAGAGAGAGAGAGAGAGAGAGGAGTAAAAGTATCCAATATATATATATATATATGTGTGTGTGTGTGTTAAAAGTGCCGAATTTGAAGCTGTATTTACTAAGATAGAAATGAACAAAGAATGGAACGTTATTTCTTTTTCATAATACAAGATGTATCAAAAAGTACAAAAAAATCGCGATACTTTTTTGACACACCTTGTATGTATATTTCAGAAAACTTCATGATAAGGGAGGTCAAATTGAAATGTTCTTCTCACCACTCAATCTAATGCGTGATAGCTGCTTCTCAAAAATAGCTGGCCGGCTCGGTGATTAACTTACATCGTCGAAAACATTTATATATTATTTTTCATAAGATTTGTTGTGTTTTTTTTGTATCTGTAGATGTCATGAAACAATTATTATTATTTTCTGTTTTTTTTTTTTTTTTACTTCCGACAAAGTTTTCTAAGAATTGTTATTGTCGTATTTGACTTGTCTGACTATATAGAAACTTATTTTGATAGATTTTGAAAAATTCTCATTTACTTACACACGTATTTTATAAATAACATTAACCAGGTTTACACCTGAGGCTTTTCAAAATGACATTCCACGTTTAGTCATTTAGATATTATGATAAGTTATATACTGAATATATCTTATTGGGTGGGATATTTTGATATTTGAGAGTAAGGTAAACAAAATCGGCGAACAGTGTTCGAATTTCAGCTGGTACAACCCGTTTTCATTCGGCACCAATACTTACGGTGTTTCTCCAAAATAAGACGGGGTTTATATTAATAGTCAGTTCAGGGCATACTGGACTCTTTAACCTTGGTATAATAAATAATAGGGCAGGTGGGCTCTTTAACCTTGTCTAGGCAACCAGTCTTGGAGAAGGAAAACTCTGAATTCCAACCTGGTAAACTCTGTTTGATAAATTCACTTTGTGCCACATCCTGCTCGTGCGGAGGAGTTGATATATATATATATATATATATATATATATATATATATATATATATATATATATATATATTCTAGAAAAAGTTATTCTTTCTACCACGGTTTCGGTATTCAAGGAAGACTTTTCTCAGGAACTCTATATTTTACGAAATATAAAAAGTGTTGTTATGGGTCCATATTTACGAAATATATATAAAAAGTGTTGTTATTATATATATATTTTACGAAATATATATAAAAAGTGTTGTTATGGGTCCATATTTTACGAAATATATTGATTTTTGTATTAACTACTAATGCTTCTACAATGAAAATGTTGTTGCAACATTTGATGAATATATATATATATATATATATATATATATATATATATATGTGTGGTGTGTGTGTGTGTGTTTTAAAACCGAATGGGTTAAAATCCTCCTTTTAACCCATTCGGTTTTCAAACATATATATAGCTCTTTTTATTGAGCACTTTTTAAATCGATTTTAATTAATCCAGAAGTAAATATATTTGTTTGCTTCGTGGATTGGCAATTAACTGTTATATATATATATATATATATATATATATATATATATATATATATATATATATATATATATCATACGGAGGA
This sequence comes from Doryteuthis pealeii, assembly GCA_023376005.1. NCBI lineage: Eukaryota > Metazoa > Mollusca > Cephalopoda > Myopsida > Loliginidae > Doryteuthis > Doryteuthis pealeii. Next base: position 69,902,985 of record CM042153.1, read on the forward strand.
TAATCCCATGATTAGGATTTGAAAATCAACTGAATAGTTGCCAATTCTATTTTTTTACATGAACATAAAAAAAGGTAAAATTTAATCAACATTGAATCAAAATGATATTTTTTTAAAGCTAACATTTAACAGACAATACATGTCTCATACGCGCTGATAACACAATTTATAATATGCCATTACATTTATTTGTATAAAGAAAATACGTTTCAATTCAATACCTTAGACAAAGCGAGGCAATAAAAACAGACATTTATTGACGATACATGACGTATACATCGATAACAACGTATGTAATGTCACGGCAAATAATTGTTTCCCCATAATCTATGAGATAGTTGGCATTCCAAAGCGAGTAATTCCCCTTCATAGTATCAACTCTGGGAAATTAGGGTTACTCGGCAGGGCCTATCTCTACTCCAACTAACATGAGGGCGCAGCTGGTTTTTGCTGTCATACAAACAGAACATTTATAAAACAATAAAAAGAGACGCCCTTCAGCCGATCTGTGTTAATTTGACTAAAAGAAGGTTGGTGGGGTGGTATACATATATATATATATATATATATATATATATATATATATATATACCAACTCCTCCGCACGAGCCGGATGTTGCACAAAGTGAATTTATTAAACGGGGTTTACCAGGTTTGAATTCAGAATTTTCCTTCTCCTAGACTGGTTGCCTAGACAAAGTTAAAGAGCCCATCTACCGGGCAGTGGGGGAGTCTATCCCCATTTCGCTAGCGCTAGATCAGGGAGGATTTTTATGCTGAGATGGCGCGCCACATAATCAGCTCCCCATTTTACCGCACAGATCAGATTACCCAAGCTATGCAACTAAAACGTTGGTGGGAACCGGTATTGAACTGGAAACCTTGTGGTTCCTTGGCAGAAGCTGTACCGACTGAGCTAAACCGGCCCCTGTCTAGTCAAGTTAAAAGCACTGTTACCCGTTAAGCAATGATGAGCTAGTACATCATTTAGATGAAGAACTATTTTGAAACAACGGGTATTCTGAACAATATGTTTTTAATCCACCCCCTCAGCTGTAGTATGAGGTAAAGTCAGTTTAACGAGCAGAGTGTACACATACGCAGATTGATTGATTAATGTTTACGGCATGTTAACCTGTCAGGGGTTATTTCATATCTTGAGGTAAGGGAATTGGGTACATTGTATATTTAGAATTTTTGTGTAGTTTCTTAATTTATTTTGTACACGGTTACATGTACCAAGTATTGTTACATATTAATTGGATCCCTATTACTTTTTAAGGTAGTATAGAAATCCTTATGGCGATCAGTGCAGCTGATGGCCTTGAGAGTGAGTGACAATGCTTGACCTCACTCTGACCTTGCCTTGCGGAAAGGGACCGTGGGAATCGGAAGGCAATAGAAGCCCTTCCGGTTTAAGGTGTAAGGAACTCAGTTAGAGTTGCAGTTAGTCAGTTGAGAGTTAGGACTGAAGCTAGCAAGATGTGACTCTCCGCGCGCATTTTGTCTGGTTATGGGGATCCGGAATAAAATAACATCAAAGGTAAATCGAAGTCTTGTTGTTATTACTAAAAGCTAACAATGACACAAGGCTTCTGATAAGAAATGATCCCCAGCAGAACCAGACACGGAATCCCCAGATAAGAAAGACCAGACGAGACCTGTAGAAGATATACCAGACCATTAGAAGATAGATGATAGAAGTACCAAGCCGGCCAGAAGAGAAGTGTGTAACAGTATTCCTATCTAATACAAATAATTTGCAAACAGAACCATTTGACCCACTATATGGGACCCTTACAGGTACTACCAGTCCGGGTCAGAGTGAGTCTGAGGGTAATGGAAATGGAGTGGTAACTTACCACACTTACCAGATGTATATCCACACCACCAGATGCAGTTTAGTATCATACTCAGGACTTCCTTTTAGTGGGGGGGGGGATCTCACCCCACTTCAACGGATACAGCCAGCGTATTCAAGGGATACAGCCAGCCGGCTCGCTCTGTATTTTTTTTACCGCGTTTTATTTGAAGATAAGGAATGAGGAAGCCCATGAAGTTGGTCCCTCTGATATATTTGCGCCAAAGTGAGCTAAGCTTATTAAATGACTATTTTAACCTGACTTGAACCCAATGAAGAATTCAGGTAATTACATTCAACGATCGCAATCAGAGGACAATAGAATATTCCCCCATGATTCGCAACTTCTTTAAAATACCATTCTAATGCCATAATCAACAGGAAGAAGCCCTCGGGGAGTAGCAGCTAACATTCTTGACGGTCACATCACAGTAAGCGGTCACATCACAAAACCCTAGTATCGCCATTACATTCACTTTCGGACTTACCATATTTGACGGCATTTAAGATGCACGGGTATATAAGACGCCTTTTCAGCAGGTCAGATTCAGGAAAAAAGTTTTTGGTGAATTTAAGCATATATTGTTGAAAACAGTCTAACTATGCATTACACAAGCAGAAACATAGCTGTATAAAAGCAATTTGGCAATACAGACAAGCAATAAGCATACGCAAGACATCTCAATAGCAGGAAAATAATAATAATAATAATAATAATAAAAAAAATAATAATAATAATAATAATAATAATAATAATAATAATAATAATAATAATAATCATGGCTTTCATTTTTACGAATTCGTTTTTAAAACACCGGTAATAATACCAGCAATAAAATAAGGATGCATGGGGTTTAGGGTAGGTAAAAGTACTGAGCGTAAGCTGGGTTAGTGAGCATCATAGAGAAGATTAGCCTAGGCCTACGGGAGGTCTTCACCTACGATGTATAAGACGCAGGGAAATTTTTTGAGTCAAAATTTTGGAAAAAAGGTGCGTTGTATATACCGTCAAATACGGTATATCCTTAGACAAGACATGAAACCCCTTATACCACCAGCCATGGATTAAATAGTACCACTACTGCTCTTCTACAAGAATGGCTTAAGCATTAAACACCTAAAGTTAGTTGATATGCCATTAAACAAAAAGATCAAACCAAAACCAGCGGTGTTAACACATTGCCTACGTTTGTTCAAATGGCACTTTATCCTCACTGACGTTGCCACATTTCATTTATTGCATCAGTTTTTAAAAGTATTGCTGGTATACGCAGTGGATCAATAAGGTACCATGCCTCTGTTATATAACATAATACCAACACGTGTACAAGCAATGGTAAATTGACTGGGTTACGTGTCGGTAAACATTTGGCGCACGTATTGTGTAGCATCTTAAAACCACTTGTCAAAAAAATGAACCTGATTAGTGGTTGCAGGTAGTTGTATGTTTCAAACCAAAACTGGTGGTTGGTGTTCAATCTCAAATGAAAGCAAAGATGTCAAATACTGATTTTCAAGGTAGTCAGACTTTATCAATTTGTAAGATTTACTGCAACTATTTGAAAGATTATTGCAACATAATCCTTCTCCCCAAATGGACACCTCCCATGGTGCAATGATTAATGAGGAGTAAGGCTAACAAACCATTGTTAGTGACTTTCTCACTGGGTGCCCTATATTTCTGGCCTTGTACCAAGCTAAATCTAGTAAATAGCAATATAGATACACAGAATTAAAATATACAACAGTAGAAAATGGAAATAGTTTTTAACTTTTAAAAGTATGATGACTTTGATATAAAAAATACAAGTGTAACAATTTAATTTGGAATTTATTTTACACACACACACACACATATATATACATATACATATATCATAGAAAGGAAGGAAGAACTCAACACCGTAATTCCATAATAAATTTATTTCGACCAAAATTGGGGCCTATATAAATCTAACTTAGATTTATCTAACTTAGTGATTTAAAGATTCGCTGTATTTATACATACTGGATCATACAATATTAATACAATGTATCTTATAAATCACATATAGAATCATCCCTTACTACCAAGTTTTGGATAAATCTCATATATATATATATATATATACATACATATATATATATATATATATACATACATATATATATATAAACACATATATATATATATACATACAAATATATATATATATATATACATATATATATATATATATATACATACATATATATATATATATATACATATATATATATATATTATATTATATATTATCATCCAACATCCTGTGACTTATTTATGATCTGTAGCTATTTCATACTATCTATATATCAATACTGTTGGATTTTTTGGGTGATGTAAGCCGTGCTACCATACACCACTTAAATATATAGACTAAGCGAGGTCACGTGGTTTAAACCCCAGCTAATCAACAGCCCGAATGCGTGGCTGGTTGACTACTTAAGCTCTGATATTGAGAGGCCCATTTGCAATAATTGACGAAGGACTTGCAATACTGAGGAGCACCAAGGAACAACCAAAGGATTCTTTATCAAGGATTTTCTCTGGACAAGTGCACTTGCTTGAAGCCTAACGGATGGCCCATAAAATCGTAACAAATACTCATATCCCTTATCATCTTGAAACATCCTCAGGTTAAAAATGAGACCGTTCAAATCATTCAAGAAGAAATGTAAAAATGTAAACCCTGATTATCTGCAGTTGCTTATCCGCCGAAATCTTATTTCTTATGAGTGTCGTTGGGTGACCGCTTAAACAACAGTTGGTACTGTGAAGAACCTGTGTCCTTTGTTTATAAAGATGTCCTTAATAAGAAGAGACAAGAATTAAGAAAATAGAAAGAAGTAAAGAAGAACTTAGACGTCCACATCATGGCCGAAATATTCGTCGAAATCTGTCGAAGAACACTATTGTTTATATACCCACAACATGAGTATATAACATCACAAACAACCAGGTATTCTGCTAGGTGTACAATATCTGACAACAAATCTACATGATCTGTAACATTGTGGCATCAATTAAATGTATGTAGATAGGTAATAGACATTAGTAATCAAATTCCATTTGTGTCGTACCATTTAGGCTTAAATTTGCTAATCGTCGTCAAAATTAAAACGGAAAAATTGGCTTGGACATAGATTTTAATGAATGTAATGAATTCATTTTAACCGTTAGTTGTGTTTTTAACCGTTTTTCATTGGACGTTATTTTCCCACAGAGGGTCGCAAGAGAACTAATTTTTAAGGGAGATAAATATTTTCCGAGGATTTATTAACATAAAAAACACGGATTATTACACTTTTGGTCATCCATACTTAAGAAAAGCACACATCGCCTGTAATATTGAAATAGAAAATACGTTTTTTTGTTTGTACATGTTTATTAATTCTGAATAGTCTTATCATTCATCTGTTTCATTTTATCTATTTTTCTCCCTTAAACTCAACTAACGGTTAAAATTTAAGTTAAAAATAACATAAATAGTGTCCTTAGTAATGATGAAATTCATTAAAATCTATGCCCAAGCCAAATTTTTCCATTTTAATTTTGACGACGATTTGCAATTTTAACCCCATTTAGTGTCATTACTTTCGATACGTGACGTGGCGTCTAATTGAAGGTGTATGTAATTTCTATAGTTATCCTATACTGTTCTAATTATCTCTGGACTGGACTTGGTTGGGTCTCGGCTATTCAGGAATGGAGTTGATTGCATTGTTGATTAGATGTTGGGCTGGCATTTTCTCTGTTCTTTGAGTCTGAAAATTACCTGGGATTTTCTTGGGATGTATTTGCGTCCTTTATAACGAACACAAGATATTTTTCTTTCTCAGAGCTCATATATTTTATTTTCAACCCAAGTTAAAATACCTTGAAGGACAGACACTCATCTTGCCTATATCCTCTTCAACCACTCAGCCCAGACTATGCCGTCGGCTTCCCCCCAAAACTTAGGTAAAACTCCCGAACTTTTCACTCTCTCTTTCACTCTTGTCCCTGTTGACATTCCTCGACTAATCCGGTCAACTTTTCACACGTCATCCCAAATTCTAGTCAATTTTTATTAATACATAACGTATAACTAAAATCTTTGTTTTGTTTTCCAAATCCAAGGATTCTTGTTATCTATACATATATAAAGGACATTTTGTGTGTATGTATGTCTGGAGGAAACTATGAAAATAAAACAATCAAGTAAATATATATACACATTTACTATCAGCAGATCTTGCTTTTTGAGCAAAAATAATGAAGATTTGAGTTATATTTGTAAAGATAATTAAAAATGAAATTTAAATGATAACAACAGAATTTTTTTTTTTGCATTTAATATTTTAAATAATAGACATTAATCTTTCTTTCCAGAGTAGCTGGATCAACGTAAGATCTTTTTTTACGTAGGGATTTTAATGGGGCTTGCCGTGAGGATCCAATTCGCGATTCAACAATAATGGATCTGCGAAACTACTTTTACCCCCCCCCCCACACACACACCTCTACACAGGCGACGCCGGGTAGCTGGTTCTAGTCCTGTTATAAAGGGATTTATAAATGCAATCTGTGGACGCCTGTGCCTTTATTTATCCTGCTAAACTTTATAGTTATAATCTTTTCTGAATCTGTTAAATTGTGTTTTGAATGTTATGCTTGGAGGTTTGTAAACACAAACACTTCGTATGTTAACGCGATAAAAGTGATTCATTTTCCCTTATGATCATAACAGTTATTTGCTTAGACCAGTATACATTTTCAGGACACGCCACTATGTTAGTATTGTGTTAATTTGTATGTAACTCAGTTTTTAGTAGGAAGTGCGTGGTGTAATGGTTAAAGTCATGCGAAATGGACATGTCGCCCCGAGTTCAAATCCTGGACGCGGTAATTGCATTTCACTTAGCGCTAATACCTTGGGAAAGGTATGAATCCTACTCTCCCTCCAGCTATGGGTAAATAGTAGGGCAGACCGGGCCCTTTAACCTTGGTTAGGCACCGGTCTAGGAAAAAACTCTGAATTCAAACCTGTTCAACTCCGCTCAAGAAATTGACTTTGTGTCACATCCTGCTCGTGCGGAGGGGTTGGTAAATATATATATGTAACTCAGTTTTTTCATCTCGGTCGGTCGATCACCCGCCTAAGAATCGCAAGGTTTCTGGTTCGATACCCGTCCCCGCCATCTCAGTGCATGAATAGCACAGATTGGGTAATCTGATCTGTGTGATAAAATGAGGGAGCTGACGGTAGATGTGGCGCTTCACCACAGCAAACAAGCTCCCTGGTCTAGCGCTAGCGAAAAGGGGATAGACTTCCTCGCTGTCCGGTTGGTACCGACAATAGTCAACTCCGCCAACTTTTCTTTACTTATTGTAAATTCAAGAGAATTATCTCCCTTGCTTAGCCCGGCCATCTTATTGTGTAGGTACACACACCGTTTGACACCGATAAATGTCACATGTGCGTGTGGCGCTAAAGTTGAATCATTTCGCAGGCAGGGAACGAGAGACAAGAAGGTACGTGTCAACATGCAATTTTCTCCTCTGTTCAAATTTAGTATTAGCATATTAGAGAACTCTATAATCTTTTGTGTTTATTGTAGTTTCATGTTGAAGACAAGTTGCGGAAAAGAGGAGAACAAGTGACAACTCCCGTCTTTTATAAAATAAAAAAGTCTTCACCAGTCGACTCTGTTTTACTCATTCCTTGCCTTGAGGTGTCCGTCATACTTATATCAATCTAAACTAGGGCTTCTCAAAATTTTTACTTGGTGCACCTCTTGTAAGAAAATTTAATTTCCAAAAAACAGAACCCAAATTATTTATTTTCCCATTAAACTAACCCTAAACCCCAACCCTAACCCTAACCCTAACCCCCCCCCAGTTGAGTAACAATATTACAAGGTGACCCAGAAAAAACAGAACCCACAAATTTTGTAATAAAACTGTTAATTAAATTTTTTTTAAAGTTTAAGTCCAACAAGGGTCAGGGTTAGAGTTTAGGGTTAGGGTTAGTGTTAGGGTTGGGGTTTAGGGTTAGTTTAATGGGAAAATAAATAATATGGGTTCTGTTTTTTCTGGGTCAGTCAGTCATTGAATATTGAATTAATATCTTAACTAATCTACTATTTGACACAGCTTGGATAATCTGATATGTGCTTTAAAGGGAGGAGCTGGCGATAGGTGTGGCCAGCAAAACTATGTCCCCGGTCTAGCACTAGTAAAAAAAAGGGATAGACTCCCTCGCTTTCCAGCTGATACCGGCAATGGGGTATCCCGCTGACTTTACTACTTTGGGGGGGGTGGCTTTAAGGAGATCACGGATATTAGCTTGTAGGTTTGTGAGTGTGGCGCAATTATTATGGTCTACGGGGAATTCGGGAATTGAAAAATAAAACGGTATTAGGATTTCTGGAGAAAGAGAAGAAAAAGCTTAGAAGGGTAAACACTCAACGGAGTGCCATCAACTGATCGAAGAATGACCCCGGAAATAGATTTTAAAATAAAAACGGAAGTTCCGGGTTTTGACCGGAAAAGGATGTGACTCCGGGACGAGAAACGGAAGAAGAAGAAAATCGTCCTTTTTTCGACCGGGCTCTAGTGGGAGTCAGACGTGGTTTCCGGTTCCCCGTATGGGTTTGGGATAGTAGTACTAAACATGATTTACGATAGAATAGTTCTACCCTACTTTCTCTCTCTATCTTTCCTTCCCTCTGAAAAGAATCCACGTGCCTGTGACTAAACAACTTGCGTGTGTTGTTTCTGAACTAACGACGACTACTACTAAATGACTACTACTACAACTTGAATTTGGCCCTATGCAACCGTGAGTTTGAACCGCAAATCACCACGTTATGTTTTCAAAGTCTTTCCCTGTTTGCTTAGTAAATAATGCACATGGCTGCACCCAGATTCTACCATATACAAACTTGAAAAAGCTAGTGAAATGCACATTTGCACAAAGTTTGTATCCCAAACTTTTGCTACCGTTTTTTTTTCTCGTTCATATAGTAACATCGAGTTCATTTAAATTTGTACATAGACTTCGTTTCAAGATCAAAAATCATTTCAATAAATTTTTCATTAAGAAATTAAAAAAAAAAATGTAACTTTACAAATCAATACCGTTCATATATAATAATAAATCAGGCACCTCATGTGGTGTAATGGTTAGCAAACTAGCTTAGAACACCATTGCTAGTGAGTTCGATTCACATTGGGCGCCACACTTTTAGCCTTGTGTCACATCTTAGCTAAGCTTAGTAAATAACTATACCCAGATAATTTAACATATATGGATCCCTTTGAGAAGTCCAGCTCTAAAGCAAATAGTTAGAATTAACACCTCCATATCTTTAACATAAAAACGTTATAATGATTTTTTTTTGTAAAATCTGAGTTTGCTCACGTGGTAAATACAATTAAAATTATTTACTAAATCTGTGCAATAATGTTCAGCCAAAACACAGGGCCGGGTTAGCTCAGTCGGTAGAGCGTTCGGCTAGAAATAACAAGGTTTCTAGTTCGATACCAGCCCTCGCCAACTCAGCGTATGAGTAGCCCAGGGATCTGTGCGGTTAAGTAAGGAGCTGATGGTAGGTGTGGCGCTCCACCTCAGACGCAAATACAATCTCCTTGGTCTAGCGCTAGTGAAAAGCGGATAGACTCACTCGCAGGTTGGCTGATGCCGACTTTAGGCCACCCCGACGACTGGTGCTCAGAAAATAACGCTGGGAAAATTTGCACGCTTCTAATAATTATCCATCTATATTCTAAAACTCATTTTCCTTAAAAGTACGACCGTTATCATCTTGCAGCATCCCCTGGTTAAAAATAAGATCGTCCAAATCGTCCCAGATAAAACGCAAACATGTAAATCATGATTATCTGGTGTTGCTTATCCGCCGAATTCTTATTTCTTATGAGTGCCATCACCTCAGCTAAATAACGGACCATACCGTATTTATCAAAAAGAAAGGAAGGTAAGAAAATATATAAGATAGAAAGAAAGAGAGTAGGGAGAGAGAGAGAGAGAGGAGAGAGAGAGAGAGAGGGGGGGAAGGTGAGCACCCAGAAGCAATTACTCTAATCTGTTTCAATCAAACACAATGAAAAGACGAAACGAAGGAAAGAAAGAAAAAAATAGTGAGAGAGTTAAATCATGATTATTATACTTTTTACATATTGAACTATTTATCAATAGCTCTTAAGTAAACGTATCAAACGTTGTAATAATTAAATTATCATATTGTGGTATATCCACAGGTCCTGCTAGTACGTTATAGTTTTCAAATGCTTTTTATACTCCTAATACAAGGTATATTTTATTTCAATGATTTATTGACTAAATTTTAAACAACTAAAACCAGTCCTACCCCTTGTATACAAAACGGAGATATTGTTTTTTTAATTACAAACATTAAATTTGGGCGTGTATCTATCTATCTATCTATCTATCTATTTTTCCCCTTTCGAAGGCACACTTTGAGGAAATTAGGATTTATATCATTGTGTAGAGCATTGTCGAATCGGTCAAATTTTGCTGCACGTCTTCTGCTAAATTCAATAAATTTTCTACAAATCAAATTTTAACCCGAAATATTTTAATTTTTTTTTTGGAGTGATTCAAATTTAGCGGATAAAATCGACAAACTTTACAAGAAATGAATTTTTGTTTAAATGTGAAATAAAAGAAAAAGTCTTTTCAGTTTAGAATTAATCTTACAATTCTTTTCTATTTTTTAACGCGGCTTGTAGGTATTTACTCAATATCATTCGCCACATGTAGGATGTGACACAGGGTCGCAAGTATGGGGCATCCGGCGAGGATCGAACTCGTTATTTAGTAGTAATGGATCTGCAAGACTAGCTTGCTAGCTATTACTCTTAGTTGGTGCAGAGGTAAGAAGAGCTAGTCCGAGTCTGTAATAATTTCTCCGAGATATCATCTGATTCTTGACATTTTGTTTTAAAGCGTAAAGCCTTTTTCCGTCATTAGATCTTATAAAGTTCGTCGAAAGTATAGACTGAACATTATACAATGAAAATTTCAGATCAAAATTTAGCTATAGGTGTGTCAAGCTGTATACTTGAGTTCTCTCTCTCTCTCCCTCTCCCCCCCCTCTCTCTCTCTCTCTCTCTCGCTCTATCTCTCTTACTCTGTCTCTGTCTGTCCGTGTTTGTCTGTCTGTCTATCTCTTACTCTGTCTCTGTCTGTCTGTGTGTGTCTCTCTCTTACTCTCTGTCTGTCTGTCTCTCCCTTACTGTGTCTCTGTCTGTCTCTCTTTCTCTCTCCCTCTCTTACTATGTCTCTGTCTCTGTCTCTGTCTCTCTACTGTCTGTCTATCTGTCAGTCCGTCTCCTCTCTCTCTCTCTCTCTTCTCTCTCTATATATATATATATATATATATATATATATATATATATATACAGAGTATCACAAAAAAGAAATGACAATTTCTCTTAGTCTAATAATGTAGCTGATCTCAAAGGATCTCAAATTTAAACAAAATGTTTAAAAATTAAGTTTAAGGTTGTTTATATTTCAGGGGTAAGAATGACAATGTACATGTTAAAATATTCTCAAACAAAGTCAAACAAGTGTGAGGTTTTGTAATTACTTGGATATTCACATTTCAAATAATCGCAAATTCTTTTGGACACCCTATATATATATATATATATATATATATATATATATATATATATATATATATATATGGCTAACTATCCTGCCTCGAAAATCATCATTTCGAATCAGTTGACGACTAACTCACCCACCACTGTAAAATATACACATCTAGGTATCAATGTTGCGTTGATTGGAGAATACATTTATTTATATAAATCAGTGCATAAATCTATGTGTGTATGTATATTCACAAGAATGGATTATTATGTAGATATATTTTTACTTATTGAATCATCTATACTGATGGTATCTTGATAAAAAAAGGAGGTTGCTTTAGTGCTACCAATCTTTATTATAATTTAGAAATGACACCTCAAATATGACCTTGTGCCAGATAGACATAATATAATATCCTTAGATAGTAATATCGTCTTATAGACCAATTGACTAGTGTACAGTGTTCGATTTTCATCGAACTGTTTATTGAATGATTGATTTTAACAATATGTCTGGCGTTATTTTATGCCAAGAGATTAGGGAATTGTGTACATTGTACGTTTATATTTACGTTTTTTTATATAGTATCTTAATTTTTTTTATATAGTATCTTAATTTTTTTATATAGTATCTTAATTTTTTTTATATAGTATCTTATTTTTTTTTATATAGTATCTTAATTTTTTATATAGTATCTTAATTTTTTTTATATAGTATCTTAATTTTTTTTATATAGTATCTTAATTTTTTTATATAGTATCTTAATTTTTTTATATAGTATCTTATTTTTTTTTATATAGTATCTTAATTTTTTATATAGTATCTTGATTTTTTTTATAGTATCTTAATTTTTTTTATATAGTATCTTAATTTTTTTTATATAGTATCTTAATTTTTTCGCACGGTTAAATACCAAATATTCCTATCGAATACAAATAACTTGCAAACAGATCTATTTGACGCATAGATGGGACCCTAACAGGTACTACACCTCCGAACCAGAGGAGATTTAGGAATAATAGCAATGGAGGATACTCCACACTCTCCAGAGCTCCAGAAATGGAGCTTAACCACCAGATACAATTTAATGTCATACGAAGGCACCCTCTTTTTCTGACGTTATCCTTCTGCAACGGATACAGTCAGCATATTCTAAGCCCCACCGACAGGGCATATAAGCTTAGTCAACATTATATCGACTACTTTAATACGGTGGCCTTGTGTCACATTTACTTTTGACGTTACGTATATTATATATATAATATATATATATATATATATATATATATATATATATATATATATAGTATTATGTATATATATATATAATATATATATATATGTGTGTGTGTTATATATTAGTGTGTGTGTTTATGTGTCTCTCTCTTTCTCTCTCTATATAAGTGTGTATGTGTATATATATATATATTATATATATATTATATATATATATAATATATATGGTGTGTGTTATATATATATGTGTGTGTTTTGTGTCTCTCTCTTTCTCTCTCTATATATATAGTGTGTATGTGTATATATAATAGTTTATATATATATATATATATTATATATATATATATATATATATATATATAACGGCATGATTATGAAATAAAATAATTAGTATAAAAATATGTATAATCAATAAGAATATAGTTCATTTTCCGATGATTGGTAGTAGGCATGTTGTCCTGGGGGATAATTTTTTTCAATTTAATTAACATATATATATATATATATATATATATATATATATATATATATATATACTCTAAACAAATAAACGAAAAATAAGTTAGGAGAAAGTAAATAAAAAAATCTAACAGAAAAAAAAAGCTCGATAATATTGTTGGGTGCAAATGCGTGGAATATAGTTTTGTTAAAAGCGGGTATTTATAAATTCAAATTTATTGAATTCATGTACACAAAAAAGCGGGAAAAAAACAAAAAACAAAAAACAAAGACGACAAACCTAAACACGCTTCAACACAAGTGCAGGTTGCTTGGAGGGAGAAAGGATAAATTTGGATCTGTTTATTTTACGCAGGCTCTCTCTCTCTCTCTCTCTCTCTCTCTCTCTCTCTCTCTCTTCTCTCTCTCTCTCTTTCTCTCTTTCTCTTTCTCTCTTTCTCTCTCTATCTCTTTTCTTCTCTTTCTCTCTCACTCTTTCTCCTTCTGTTTCATAAATATCATTTTTTTTTCAGTTTTATCTTGTCTTCTTTTTTTATTAACAGAACGACACAGACAAGCATGGGATTATATATATATATATATATATATATATATATATATATATATATGCCTGGGCGAGGCTATTTTATAGTAAAAGAAAGAAAAAAAGAAGAAGATTTTAAAGGATTTTCAAACATTCCCGCTGAACACCCGGTCGGAACTTTAACAACACGGTCATTCACGAACTTAGCCGATCTTTTAAATTTCAATTTCAACGTTCATCAACGTATTAATAACAACTGTTGATTTTTACCAAACATGAATGGGGTGAAAACTTCTTACTACTCTGATGATGGATTTTATCCGAAAATATTAAGTATGTTTAAAAAAAACAAACCCAAAAACAACAAAAGAAGTAAATAAATATGTTTTTCCAACATACATCGCATTATTTTGCTGCCTTCAAAAAACAACTTATTCAATTACACATAATGCTTCGAATACACTATAAAAACAAACCCTTTATATATATATATATATATATATATATATATATATACATATATATATATATATTCATGTAAAAGTACGTAAAGTTGCTGGAGTAGCCTTTGTCGGTATCAGCTGGACAGCGAGGGAGTACATCCGCTTTTCACTAGCGCTAGACCAAGGAGATTATTTTTGCTGAGGTGAGTGCGACACTTAACACCGGCTCCCCACTTTACCACAAAGATCAGATCACCCAATCTATGCTACTCATGCGCTGAGTTAGCGGGGATCGATATCGGACCAGGAACCTTTCGTTTCCTGGGCGCGTAGTCTTCCGACTGAGCTAAACCGCCCCCCCCACATATATACATATTTATATATATATATATTAGTATGGAGTATCTCTCTATCCATATATACATATTCCAACGGGCATGTATTATACCAACTGAGATTAATCGAAAACTCGATTAATTTAACTGATGTAACCCTGAAGAATCAATCGATGAAACTCGAGTAGGTTACTCCTTTCCATTGTTAAAATAAATGTTTACTCTACATTGTATTGAGCACTTTATATTTGTTTGTTCTCAGTCTTAACCCCTGGATACTGTGCGCTTCCAACGATCGTACTCATACCCACCGGTAAGCTACTACTCATACATTAACAAATATATATATATATATATATATATATATATATATATAAAGCTCAAACTAGATATATATACCACTAATAGACGGATACATATACTTAAATAAACACACACACACACACACACACAACATATATATATATATATTATATATAATATATATATATATATATAAACTTAAATCACGCAATTATATACATGTAGGTCGACACTTCTGTTTGTTCATGGGTTCGGGATGTTGGCGAGTTGAGAACACAGGAGCTTTGGTCGACGGAAATCTTGTTAAAGCATCTAAGTAAATAGAAGAAAGAAAGAAAGAAAGCAGGAATGTGCAAAATATGTATAGATGAAAGAGGAGAGAGAATAAGTTTGAATGGAAAGTGAAATTTGAAAAAGAGACCAAAAACGCAAAATGACACAGAGAAGGGAGAAGAATGAACTTGAAAAGTGTTTTGGGAGATTGATATAGATAGATAGATAGATAGATAGAGAGAGAGAAAGAGAGAGAGAGAGAAAGAGAGAGAGAGTGAGAGTTAGAGAGAGAGGTGTGGGAGAAGTGTAATTCACCTAGCCCATCTCTCCCTCCCCCCTCTCTCTCTCTTTCTCTCTCTCTTCGATTGGCGTCGGATTTTCATGATAGAATCAGTTTCAATAGTTATGTCCAGAAGCTTTAAATAAAATATTGTTTCTAGGGTTATAAATTTATCCCCAAAATTATCCACCGACGTTATTTAAAACTTTCATTCGAATCAAATGGAGATTTGCGGAGACTTTCTCTCACTGTACTACTACTACTACTACTACTACTAATAATAATAATAATAATAATAATGCGATTAATCTTGATATTAAAATTTCCTGGGAATTTGAGATTAAGACGGATCACCAAAGACCAGCTAGAAGACCAGATCTAGTATTGATTAACAAAAAAAAAAAGAAGAAAAAAAAGAAAACTTGTCAACTGGTAGATTTTGCAGTTTCAGCAGATCACAGGATGATGATGAAAGTAAAGAAAACTAGAGATAGACAAGTACCTGGACCTTTCTAGAGAATTGAATAAACTGTGGAATATGAGGGTAAAAGTGATACCAATTGTAGTTGGAACGGTCCCCAAAAGCTACAAAAAGAGACTAGAGGAACTGAAAATCAAAGGAAGAATTAAGACTATCTTGACAACATTGATGAAATCAGCTAGAATACTAAGAATTTCACCTGGAAAAGGAATATATGCAACAGCGTATACATTCAATATTTCTACTCTCCGTCCCATGGGTAAATAGTAGAGTAGACTGGGCTCTTTAAACTTGATTAGGCAACCAGTCTAGAAGAAGGAAAATTCGAAATTCCAAATAGCTTTATTCTACTTAAAAATGACATGAAGCCATTGTACTGAGAGACTAACTATGGGTATATAGTATGGTAGACTGGGTTCTTTAGCCTTGTTTAGGCACCCAGTCTAGGAGAAGGAAAACTCTGAATTCAAACCTGTTAAACACCGCTTATGAAATGGACCTTCTGTCGCATCCTGCTCGTGCGGAGAGGTTGGTAAATATACAAGGTGTGTCAAAAATATTGAGATTGAAGCTATCAAGATAGGAGTGAACAATAAATGCAACGTTAATTTGTTTCAGAATACAAGGTGTGTCAAAAAGTACAGATTTTAAAGCTGTATTTACCAAGATAGAAATGAACAATTAATGCAACGTTAATTTTTTTCAGAATACAAGGTGAGTCAAAAAGTACCGAAAATCTCGATACCTTTTTGACACAACTTGTATATACGTTCAATGTTTATCCTTTCTTGGTCGGGCCAAAAACTTTTCATATATACCAAGGTAGTTAGATATCCACTGGTCAGTTTGTAGGGCATTATGCTGAGTTGTATATCAGCGTTGGTTTGAATGTGTGTCACGTGTGGTCATTAAAATCGGCGATAATCCTCATGGACAGGAAGTTGACTGAAGTCAACTGACCATACATCGTAATTTATAAGAAGGTCAAGACCTGACTTCTCAATGGTGTCGCAATACCAGACAATGTAAATCCCCTAATTTAAAAAAAAATATAATAATAAACAAAACAAGAAAGATTGGGATTCTGTAAATCTATAATCCAGCAAATACAGAAATTAGCAACAAAACGAGCATGAGCTGATTTTGGTTGGTTGGTTGGTTGGTTGGTTGGTTGGTTGGATTTTATGGTACGGCAATCCTCATTGGGTTATTTTATGCCGAAGACGTTTTGTTTTATTCATTCTTGTGTATTAAATTTTTTTCAAATTCAATTTTTAAAAACACATTAAAAAACTAATTTTTGATGTATCTAATGAGTAACACAGGGACATGTGCGGTAAAGTAAGGAACTGATGGTAGGTGTGGAGCTCCACCTCAGACGCAAAACAACATCTCCTTGTTCTAGCGCTATTGAAAAGGGGATAGACTCCCTCGCTGATTGGCTGATACCGACTAGGCCATACCGACGACTTTTTTAATCCATAGATAGGAGCCTAACAGATATTACCACTCCGGGATAGACTGAGCCTTGGAGTAATGATGATGAAGAGGTATTCCATACTCCCAAGAGCTCTAGAATTGAAACCTCATCAATATTCGTGCGCTTTTCAAAGCTAATGTTATCGTTGTAGAAGAATAGTAGTAGTCCTATATAGTCCTGGGACGATCAGGGAGTTCACACATTTCTCAAGTGTAATACTCCGAAAGTTAATGTAATAGCACGACTGGAGTTCGAACTCGCTTACTACGATGTCGCAGTCCATCACGTTAGCCACTACGCCAAGGAATCAAGGAAGAAGAAGAAGAAGAAGAAGAAGAAGAAGAAGAAGAAGAAGAAGAAGAAGAAGAACAACAACAACAACAACAACAACAAAACAATAATAATAATAATAATAACAATAATAATAATAATAATAATAACAATAACAATATAAAAAAAAAAAGGGAAAAGGGTAAAAAAAGAAAAGGGTTTGGAAAGTTTGGATATCAGAGGAAGGATTGAAACCATTCAGAACACTGCACTGCTGCAATCTGCCAGAATACTCAGAAGAGTCCTGGAGACCTGAGGAGACTTGCTGTCACTCAGACTCCAGTGAAAGACCATCAGCTAACACTGATGTGAAAACTCAAAAGGAGTAAATAATAATAATAATAACAATAATGCCAATTGTAGTTGGTGTACTTGGAACGGTCACAATAAACTTGGAAAAAGACTGGAGGATCTGGAAATCAAAGGAAGAACTGAGACCCTTTAAACTACTGCACTTTTGCCATCGGCTAGAATACTCAGAAGAGTCCTGGAGACCTGAGGAGACTTGTTGTCACTCAGACTCCAGTGAAATACCATCAGCTAACGCTGATGTGAAAAACTCAAAAGAAGTGAAAATAATAATAATAATAATAATAATAATAATAATAATAATAATAATAATAATAAGAAGAAGAAGAAGAAGAAGAAAAGCTTCGACAGGGATTTGAACTTGGTTCGTCCTGTTCATTATCGGCGATAGCCGTCACGCCACCCGCTGATCACTATCATATAGATTCTTGAATTAACTTTAGCTAAATAGATATATACTAGAGAAAAATGGAAATAAATCCGACAGTGTTTAAATAAAAAGATACTAAAAAGCAAAATAATTCAGAGGATGTATCAATTCATATATGATAATGCGCCAACATTTAACGTTTCGTTTTTTTAATTCTTTTTATTAAACTATCTTTAGGGCGATGTTAGAATGTGATATTATAATGCTTCATCCGAAAATTATTTTCAAATGAAAAAATCAAACGAAAAAATGAAAAATATCTTAGCGTTGTATCATCGTTAATAGCGGTCCATTTCTCTCCCTCTGTCTCTGTCTCTGTCTCTGTCTCTCTCTCTCTCTCTCTCTATATATATATATATATATATATATATATATATATATATATGAATTGACTGCGTATAAACTTTGTTCTTGTGAACTTTTTTTTTGTGGGGGGGGGTCATGAAGCATGAAAAATGAACAAGCGAACAAAAACAAAAACAAAAAAACAGAACAAAAAACAGAGTTTCAACATCCAGCGGTTGTTTTGTCCCTGGTTCGATTTATTCCAATATTTCGGCTGACATTCACCCTTTATCAAAATATTGTACGATGACTGTGTGTGGAAAAGTGAAATCAAACAAATGCGAGAAAAAATTATATAATGGCCTCATCATTACCTAAGAGAATATAATCATACTTCATAAAATTCAAAAAAGTTGATTAAGAAAATTCTATTATTTTACTAGAGTATGTAATTGTTGTGATGTTAATCCAACAGTAAAAAAGAAGTCAAGTCGAGGTAGGGTAAAATAAGACAAGTGTATTTACAATAATGGTACAAGAACGGCTAGCTTGCCGTTAAACGGTAACAGTACAACCTTTTCACTCGGTGTCTCACTATTTATAGTGAGAACCGGTGTATATTCTCCACTGTAGGAACGGCCGGTACAACAGTAATAATAAAATATTGCTACCTAAATATACAAAGCTTTCTTTTGCAAGTGTGATTTAAAAGTACTAGTTCAATGTGCCTTATAAAAACGCGCATGCATTTCTGTTTAACAAAATATAATCCAGGCATTTCCGCTACCCCCCACACACATCTTATTATAATGGAGATTCGATGTCTATCTTTCTGTAACCGAAACTACGTCACTGCTTACGCCACAATACCCTCGGAGTAATTTATTGTCAAAATCATCAATACATAGAAAGAATAAATATTATTTATAAACGACCTCTCTATGAAAATTTGAGTTAGATTTGCCTCAAAACAGCCAATGTTATTTGTACGTTTAAACTACTGAAATGTGTCTTATATATCACTGAGAAATAAAAGTTCATATGATGTGGTTAATTTGCATAACAGTTTCAACAAAACTGGGTTTAATAAATAATTACTTTGTGTTATTGATCTCTAATATCATTGTTTTATTCTCCAACGTATTGAAATCAACTGTATGAATGATTTTATATAGAAACCATTTGAAATATAATTAAAATGAGGGTAATCTTTTTATATGCGTTCTTATTTAATGTCGTTAGTCTTTCTAATTTAACAGATTTCCTTACATTAAAACTTAAACTCTTATATATATAAAGATAAATCTAATGAGTCGGACGAACCTACTAAAGTTTCGCTTAATGCTCTTCAGGGCTAAGATCTTATGTTTCTTACATTGAAAACAATCCGCGAGGATTTACCAATAAGTTTGGTATATCATATATATATTATATATATATATATATATATGTGTGTGTGTGTGTGTGTTGTGTGGTGTGTGTGTGTGTGTGCGTGTGTGTGCATTTATTAAGAGGAATATTGGTGTATAATGATTTTTTTGTTTAAGCTGGCTTGTGATTTCTTCGTCATGCTTATAGTATTCATTTTATTGAGTAAATCTGTGATGGTCTTGTGCTCATTCTATTAATAAGGTGCGAGTAAAAAAGTTTTGCAATATTTTGTCAACGTGAGGCATAATTCGGCAGCTCATGAAAGTGAAGAACCATACTGTCAGATGCTAAGCTCGCCTGATACCCTCCGAATGCTACTCATAGTTAACCGTTTCAAATATTGATCCACTGAAAACAATCCATGGACTTCAATAATTAATCCCGGAATCCCAGAATATTTGGTGGCTATGAGTCTTGTCGTTCTTGATTTATGCAATAACAGACAGATGCAAAAAATAAGTTATTTGCAGTAAGTAAAGTCGTCGGGTGGCTTAAAGTCGGTATCAGCCAGACAGCGAGGGAGACTATCGCCTTTCCACATTAATTTTTGACGTCTGAAGTGGAGCACTACTGATGCTCATACGCTGAGTTGGCGAGGCCTGGTATCGAACTCTGAGGTTCTCAGTCGAACACTCAACCAACTGAGCCAAACCGGCCCATCTTAACCATATCATAAATGAATTTGTAACATAATCATTAATGAAAAAAAATGATAAAGGGTGTAAATTCGCTTTTATTTAAGTTCAAGTTGATTATTCGTTTGAACGGACATTTTAAAAATTTCTTATCATTTATTTACTACAGCATATTTCCTTGTTTACACAGAGAGAGTGGCGTACGGAAGAGAAGGTTTCGAGTTGGGAGATCTTAAATATACTCGATAAACCATGAAAATTAATAGATATTTCAAATAGATAATTAACTATGTTATTTTCAAAACATTTAGAGGTTAGTCTCATAGATTCTCTCATAGCACGACACCTGGTCGTTACAAAGAGGATCTAAGGGTATATTGGATGGGAGCCATCTGTCTCTCAAAAGGATTACCGATACTGAGAGTAAGACTAACATTCTTTTACAGCCTGGTGGACTGTGTGTATAAGCGCGCCCGTGTGTGTACAAGAGATAGATAGATAGATAGATAGATACAGAGACAGAGACAGACAGACATACAGACAGAGATCCTAACAGAAAAAAAACTCTTAGTCTGAGAATAGTTTATAATCTTTACTGGTATGACTG
>CM042153.1:69929332-69934332 GCA_023376005.1 Doryteuthis pealeii
CCATAAGGATCTTCAGGGTTAAATCCACTGAATTAATCAAGATATTGATTAATTGCAGCCAATTGCACGCGTGTATTTTGTGGCTATCAATATCTTGATTAATTCCGTGGATTTAACCCTGAAGATCCTTATGGTGAAACTCGAGTAGGTTATTCCTGTGTATACCATTATAATAATAAAATAGATATATAAATAGATAGGCATATTCATATGAATAATCAGAGATAGCCAGGTAGATATGAAGAGACTAAGATACATAGAGAGATAGAAAAAAAAGAAAGAGTCTCAGATAGATGGATAGATAGATAGATAGGAGGAATAAGGGAATTAATCCGACAGTATGTGGAGAAAGGTTGAAAAATGTTCACCGTTTAAGCAAGAACTCAATCGAACGTCCTGAAGATGATCTAACAGACCGAAACGTTATAACGTCGACATCACCACCTACAATAAACATCCATTTTGTACAACATCCCGTGTCTGTCTACCTTTCTCCACATAGATAGATAGATGGGTGTAATCTGAGATAGATAGATAGATACATAGATAGATAGGAATAGTCTGACGTAGATAGATATAGATATTAATTATCCGAGATAGATATATAAGTATGAATAGTCATAGATAGATAGATAGATAGAAAGATAGATAGATTGATTGATAGGAATAGTCCGGGATAAATATATATATATATATATATATATATTATATATAATATATATATATGAATAGTCATAGGTGGCCCCGTTGTTGGGTGGTCCAACCCCTCTGCAGAAGTGCAGTTGGCATATTTTACAGCCTAGCCGATAGGGCGAAGATTTGATAGTAAAGTAAATGCATGAAATACAACAACAATAATAAAAAAAAAATTCTGAACGAGTCAAAACGAAAGCACTGTTTTCCGACTGATCAGCAAAGTGATGACCCTTCTCAGTACTTAAATAAGTGACCATTAAAGAACTGCAATATAATATAAACAATTATTTTCAAAGCATTCACTATATAACAATGCAATTGTAACAACAGTGAGAGTTAAGTGGTTATAGCATTGATTGAATCCCAAAAGACCTGTAGTCCCATTCTATCATTTTACAAAACATATATTATATATATATATATATATATATATATATATATATATATATATATATATTTTGTGAAATGATAGAATGGGAGATTGTAAAAATATACTACCAAACATCAACCGGGAAGAAAAACATTTTTTGTAAAAAAAGAAAAGACCAAGATAATCATACCAACAAAAATAATCTATTGGTACAATATCTTTGCCAAAAGAAAAACAATTTATATATATATATATATATATATATATATATATATATATATATATATATATATACCGCAGGAGACTAAAGCTAATAAGTAAAAGTGATCAATACCTCAGTAGAGCAAATATTATTTCTTATATATATATATATATATATATATATATATATATATATATATATATATATAAAGAAAATTGTTATGGGTCAACTGGAGAAAATTAAATATTTTATAAAAAAGAAGGCTCGTAAAATGGATTATGTTCTTTTTAATAATTTTGTTATCATTTTACATTTATCTGATATCTTCTTTAGGCGTTAATTAACCATATTCTGGTTAATTAACGCATGAAGAACATATAAGAAGATCTGAAACACGTGTCGCAAATGTAAAATGATAATAAAATTTTTAAAAAAAGACTTAATCCATTTTGCGAACATTCTTTTATAAATATATATATATATATATAATATATATATATATATATATTATATTATTTTTCTCCACACATTCTACACTTGATATTCTGTTGCTTCTGATCTATGTTTACTTTGATATAGTTTGTTCTTATGGCATTGTCTTGTACGGTAATTATGAGAAATCCAGTTTCTCTCTTGAGGTTTTCCCTATTCTTATTATTTCACTCTTGTGAAATGTTCACGTCAGCGTAAGTTGATGGTCTTTCACTGGAGTCTGAGAGACAACTTTCTCCAGGACTCTTCTGAGTGTTCTAGCCCAGTGGTTCCCAACCTATGGCCGCATAGCCAAAATGGGCCACAGCAAATTCCAGGTGGACCAAGGAAATATTATAATTCTATATGGTTGTATCTTGAATGAATAAATATCTCATGTAAAATGGAAATATTTTTTCTATTATAATAATTTCATGGGCCACAAAAAAGTTCTGGTTTCAAAGTTGGCCATGAGCTGAAAAAGGTTGGGAACCCCTGTTCTATCCTGTCAACTATGTCAACTATGCTGTTATCTTGATGGTTATAATTCTTCCTCTGATTTTCTGTTCCTCTTGTCTGTTTTAAAAGCTTATGGGGCACCGTTCCAAGTGAACCAACTTCACTTAGTATCAATTTCACCCTCACATTCTACAGGTTTTATTCACTTCTATAGCAAAGTCCAGGTTTTGTCTATCTTCTCGTTTTCTTTTATCTTCACTCTGCGATCTGCTGGAACAATAAAATCTACCAGTTGACAAGTGGATAAGGCAATCTGTTCCCAGAGATTCTGGGTTATGCATCTACAATTTTTTTGTATGTTCAAACTTAGTTTTTTGCACAATTCCCAGTAGACAACTTTTCCAATCCAGTCGTGTCTAGCCTTGTATTTTCGTTGAGCTAGTCAGCTGCATTCACTAAATAAATTGTTTATTGTCTCATTTGTCACCACACACCCTACATTTATTATTATTATTATTATTATTATTATTATTATTATTATTATTATTTGAGTTTGATTATTTGAGTTTGATTATTTCACTGGAGTCTGAGTGATAACAAATCTCCTCAAGTATCCAGGACTCTTCTGAGTATTCTAGTCGATTGCAGCAATGCAGTTGTCTGGATGGTTTCAATTATTTCTCCGATTTTCAGATCCCCCCAGTCTTTTTTCCAAGTTTTTGAGACCGTTCCAAGTGCACCAACTACAATTGGTATTAATTTGACCCTCATATTCCACAGCGTTTTCAATTCTCTAGCAAGGTCTAGGTATTTGTCCATCTTTTCGTTTTCCTTCATCTTTACTCTGTGGTCTGTTTGGAACCGCAAAATCTACCAGTTAACAAGTTCTTTTTCTTGTTAATCAATATTAGGTATTATTATTATTATTATTATTATTATTATTATTATTATTATTTCTTCTCTATATTGTTCTCTTGCATTGTCATCTTCTGGAAACAAAAAAATAAATAATAGAAGGACATTTTTAAGGGTGAAAGAGATGACCGAATCTAAAATTGCCAGATTAGAAGAACAATCTGTATCGAACATTTGAAACCGTTTCCTTGTTCTTTGTTGGGAAGATATAAGTAAGAAATATCATTATTACGGAAATCTGGCCGTTATGTCCTAATGTCGTCCAGATGTTCTTCAATTCTTCTTCTTGTAACGTTTTTTGAACAAAGAGACACGCATGCGTACTAACTCAAAGGTATATGAACTAAGTCACAGGAAAAAGTAAAAATGTACCATCTCGTCTGTCATCACTCACACACACACACACACACATACACATACACACACACACACATATATATATATATGTGTGTGTGTGTGTCTCTGTGCGTGTAAATATGTATGTGTGTACGCATAATATATATATATATATATATATACATATATATATATACATATATATATTAGAATTACATATATGTTTTTATAGCAAAATAAGATATATATGTATATAACACACACACACACGCACGCACACACAAAGACAAACAAACAAACACACACACACACACACACACATATATATATATATACATATATATATAAAAGCGAACCAAGTCACAGGAAGTAGTAAAAATGTACCATCTCATCTGTCTTTTATATATATATAATATATATATATATATATATATATATATATATACATGTATATAATATATATATATATATATATATATATATATATATATATAAGACATACGTTTATGTTTTTATTTATGTCAAAGAATATATATGAAAACACACACACACACACACACACAATATATATATATATATACATATATATATATATATATATATATATATATATATATATATATATATATATATATATGAAGAGCCAAGCCTACTTAGCTATCATCAGTTATTTGAGAAGAACAGTAAAGATGAGAATGGGAGATGACACGAAATGAGATAAGTTGACAGTTGATTCGAAACAGCGCTATCTCAAGAAAGATCATTGGCATTTATACAATACACACACACACACATACACACACACACACACACTCTCTCTCTCTCTCTCTCTCTCTCTCTCTCTCTCTCTCTCTCTCTCTCTCTCTCTCGTTCTACTGCCATCGATATCTGTTGATATATAGCGATCTGCATCAGCCTGATCATATTTTTCTCTCTTTATATCTACCGATCTTTTTCAGTATAACCATAGATATCTTTTTTTTTTTTCGTCTGTTAATATCTATCACAGCTTATTCGTTCATATTGGTCTTTCTTACTTTTCTTACTTAATTACATTCAAATAATGCTGAACTTTGCAATTTCATCATGGACGATTCGGATGGTCTGATTTTTAACCAGAGTGTGTTGCAAGATGATAATGGTCGGCAGATTAAGGAACAAGAGTATTACTATATAGATTGTGTTGACGCCAATTTTCTGATTAATGCCTAAAGTCTATTCGGTACAACTTCGCGCTTCTTTATTTGAATTCTCACGCCATAACACACCTACAATTCAAGAAGCCATATTTCAACATGGCTGCAGCTGTTGTCTGCTGTTACATTACGTGCTGTAAACGAGTGCAAGATACTAATGGCTGCTGCTGCTGATGATGATGATATATGATCACTCGAACACAGGGTTTTGTTACGAGACCAGCTGCTACGTTCTTCATGTGTCCACTTGAGCTCGGAAAATGCTGTCCACATAAGCTATGTTTAAACTGGTGAATTGTTTTAAAAAATGTATTTATCTGTCAAAATTGAATGGATTTATTAACAACTTGATTGG
>CM042153.1:69939332-69944332 GCA_023376005.1 Doryteuthis pealeii
TTTCTTTTGGATTTCTATAGAAAATCGAGTGACTATGAATGAATATGTAGGTATTTATCCAACCCGTTCGTCACGGGTAGGATGTGACACAATGTTTCAAATACTGGGAATCCAGCAAGGATCGAACTTGCTATCCAGTAGTAATGAATCTGCGAGACCTGATTGCAAATCATAACACCACGATTGGACACCGATTCCCTAACACTTTCACATGAAGAATTGTCAAACAAATATTTATATATTTCTACACGTGTTCCTTAATTGCACGACCGTTATCAGCTTGCAACACCTTCAGCTTAAAGTGAGACAGTCCAAATCGTCTAAGATGAATATCAATGAATATCTAGGTAATTACCCAACCGTTAGCCATGGGTATGATTTGACACAAGGTCACAATTGCAGGTTGCAATTCAGTAGTAATGGATCTTTGAGACTTGATTGCAAACCATAGACTCCCTGGCTGTCCGGTTGATACCAACATTAGACCATTTCGCCAACTTTACTTTATTGACTTACGTCCCTGTAAGTGGGGGATTACACGTGGTGTAATGGTTAAAGTCATGGGAAATGGACTTGTCGCCCCGAGTTCAAATCCTGGATGTGGTAATTGCATTTCACTTAGCGCTAATACCGTTGGGAAATGTATGAATCCTACTCTCCCTCCAGCTATGGATAAATAGTAAGGCAGGCTTGGGCTCTTTAACCTTGGTTAGGCAACCGGTCTAGGAGAAGGAAAACTCTGGATTCAAACCTGTTGAACTCCGCTTAATAAATTGACCTTGCGTCACATCCTGCTCGAGCAGAGGGGTTGGTAAATATATATATAAGTGAGGAATTGAGTTATATCAGATTCTTGGTTTACTAGTGACAAGGACACACTGTCATATTTTGTTTTATTATTTATTTATTTATTTATTTTAGAATAAATGGCTGGTAAAAACAAGATTAAACCAACTCTTTTATGGGTAACTGTAACTCTGAACTTTTGTGGGTGTGTATGACTGTAAAACAGTGTTTAACTTTAAGAAAATCCTTCATCACACATTTCAGCTCTCTATGAAGCAAGAAGCAAAAATAAACACGCCCTTACGACAGGAAAGTAAAGCGGGGACAGCAGAGGTAACCCCCACACCCAAGTCTTAACTGACACCAAATCCCTAAGACTTTCACTGAAACACTTGTCTCTTTAATACTTTTTTAAAAATGCACCCCCCTTATCTTGTAGTAATAGTATTATTTTTTCTATTTGCTTTCCTTTTTTTTAACATGAAGAATTGTCAAACAAACATTTATATATTAATACACGTGTTCCTTAATTGTACGACCGTTATCAGCTTGCAACACCTGCTTAAAAGTGAGACAGTCCAAATCGTCCATTTGTAATAATGTAAGTTCTGATTACTTGGTGGTTCCTATCCGCCGATTTCTAATTTCTTATTATTGTCGTCACTCCAGCTAAATAATGATCATTCCGTTTTAATTATAAACAAAGAAAGGGAAGAAAAGGACATGCTACACAGAAAAAGATAAGAAACAAAGAAACAAAAAAGAGAGTAGTGGAAAGATAAAGGAAGGGGGTGAGCGCACGAAAGCGATAACTCTAATCTGTTTCATTCGAACATAATGAAAAGATGAAAAGAAAGAAAAGAGTGTGTGTGTGTGAGAGTGTGTGTGTGTGTGTGTGTGTGTGTAAGAAAGACAGAGAGAGAGAGAAAGAGAGAGAGAGAGAGAGAGAGAGAGAGAGAGAGAGAGAGTTAAATCAAGATTATTATACTTTTTATTGAAGTAATTAGCAATAGCTCTTAAGTAAACATATCAAACTTTGTAATAATTAAATTAACATACTGTGGTAAACCCATAGGTCCTGGTAGTTGATTTTTAATAGTATTTAAGTCATGCATATTAATTAACAAGACTTGTTATTACTTTGATCAAAGGTTTTTTTTTTCTATATTGCCCGTTTTCTAACCCACCGCGCGGGAGTCAATAGCCCCAGGCAGAGAGCCTGGTGTCTGGATGTCAACTGACTATTTAACTAGTTCTCATGTGACTCGCGATATTCCCGCCGTTTGGGTCAGGGTTCCGAAACGGTCTGGTATTTTTCCACTTGGGCCCTTTGCATTCTCGCTACAGGTGTTGTCAAATCCCTACGTCACCATATAATTATGCAACGATTATCGAAAGGTAATTGTAAGTAATGACCGTACATACACACACACACCAAATCAATCCATCTACGTCACATATAGATTTACCTAAGATTCAAGCCCTGTCGGCTGGAGCTTTAGAATACACCGACTGTACTTCTACAGAGGGATAAGACCTTCCTCAATGGGGCTACCTGTTAGCCTTGGGTAGCGACCTGTGACGCTTAAGGACGGAATCCTGGTGGACGAGCAGTCCATGACATGTAAGTAAAAGTAAAGTCGACGGGGCGGCCTAAAGTCGGTATCAGCCAGTCAGCAAGGGAGTCTATCTTCTTTTCAATAGCGCTAGACCAAGGAGATTGTTTTAGCATCTGAGGTGGAGCGCCACACCTACCATCAGCTCCTTATTTTACCGCACAGATCCCTGTGCTACTCATACGCTGAGTTGGCGAGGACCGGTATCGAACTAGGAACCTTGTGGTTTCTAGCCGAACGCTCTACCGACTGAGCTAACCCGGCCCATGACATGTAACACTCCCCATTGGTCCTTACGTATGCTAGACAAGCGGTTGGAGAGGCCTCTTCCGATCAATCGGCTGGTCATGTCAATCCCTAGCACCTGTTTATAAAAAATTATTTTAAAAAAGACTTTCTACCAAAATATCGCTTTTAACAAACTTTAACTTTACTCTATAAACTTATCCCTTAAACTGATTCCCAATCCACTTAGCAACAAACAACTACAAACAACCTACTGTCAAAATCAATAAAAAAAACTTGAACAAAAAAGACATAGCAATACATTTGACTATCTCTCACAACAACATAAAATAACCTTGGATGGGTTGACATGCCGTTAAATCAATCAATGATCTAAAATATCATTTCTTTTAATCAAGTCCGCAATGTTACAGGAGGTTACGATACTTTCAGATTTTCAAACGGTACCGATGATCATTGTTTGGGCATAGATTTAAAAAAATGCCATTATTTCAACGTTAAATTGATACTACACAATCTGTCTACTTCACTCTTGCACTGAGCCGCCATTTTGTTTTGACGAGCTAAGCTCAGCTTACTAAATATCAATAGCGTTCACTGCTGTAGTTGAGAAAAATAAAAGCAAGTTGCCTCCCTTTGATTCTTACAGCTATTTCCCTTTAAATGATTGAAGAACAGAGTTGACGATTGGTCAGTTTTAAATCTATCCATTTCCAACCAATAGAAAATTTGTCAGCGTCGTGTTTGTGAATTTATTAAAAGGCGAGAAATAATGAAGTCTGTAGGTGAATTTAATTTGATGGAAGAAAATTAAAAAAAGAAACAAAGGGAAAGAAAAAGAAAAAAAGGAAAGAAAAAAAAAGAAGTGAAGAAGGAAAGAAGAAAGAAAGAGAATTATAGAAAGAATTGAAATGAAAGAAGTGCTGTTTGCACAAATAATACAATAAGCCTGAATAGCATTTTGTCAATGAAAAAGCAACCGAAAGAAAGAGTAAATATCAGAGGAAGGCGAAATCAATTGAAGAGGTCAATAAACGTGTCCAGTCTTTATTCGACGTCTGACTTTTATTCAAAAAAACAAAACAAAAAAACTAAATGAAAATGCATTAAACGATACGCACACATGCACACGTCGAGAAAACAAACAGATGTGTATATACGCAACCCGTGCTTACAATAATATGGGGTGTCTTCTTCGCTTTCTTAACTGGGAGACGTTGATCTTGTGTTCGATCGAAACAAAGATCTGTCCGTTTTACGTTTGTGTGCAAAGGTTTGGGTTTTCTTCATAGTGTATGCATTAAAAAAAAAATAAAAACATTCTTTCATTGAAGACAACAAGATTCTAACGTGCGTCCCTTTTTCTCGAGTAAAAAAACCCCTAGCACTTATATGGATCGCTTCGTATGACCAACCCCCGACCCTTTTTATCATATACATATTTACCAATCCATCCGCACAAGCAGGATGCGACGCGAGGTCAATTTCTTAAACGGAGTTTAACAGGTTTGAATTCAGAATGTTCCTTCTCCTAGACTGGTCACCTATCCAAGGTTAAAGAGCACAGTCTGTTCTACTATTTACCCATAGCTGGAAGGAGAATATATGGATCCATACCTTTCCCAAGAGTAGATCTATGGGAAATGAAAACAGCCACGTCTAGGATTTCAACTCGGGTTGACGAGTCCATTTCATACGAACCACAATTTTTATCATATATGTGCTAGAAGGCGGTGGCTGAGTAAAACGCTAAACTTAATCTAATGATTAAGTTCCAATTTTGGGTTTGTAGGGAGTGTGGATTACCCCTTCATCGTCATTACTCCCAGGTCTACTCTGACCCGGAGTGGTAGTACCTGTTAGATTCCCATCTATGAGTTACATAGAAGAAAATGAGTTAATAAAAATCTGTTTAAAAAATGAATTTAAAAAAGTGTTCGGTAGCCATAAAGAATGAATAAAACATTGTCCTTGGCATAAAATAACCCAACAAGGGTTTATATGCTATAAAATTCAACCAAACAACTGGACCTCAGGTTGGTTTCAGTACTCTCACTTAGTGTGACCGCTATCGTCGTAGAAAATGGAATCGACAATTGGAGCCATTTTTGTAGTGTATGGAATCCAGACTACCCCACAAAAATTATTCCTGAATATGAATATTTAAAGAAAAAATAATTTGAAAACCAGTTTTATTTTTGTTGTGTATAAAATCCATATCATCCTCAAAATTATGTATCCAAAATTATGTCAAAATATATGTTTATTAAAATTAAAAATTAATCGGGGTCATTTTCGTTGATTTTAGCCTGCAGACGTCCTTTTTTACCCTTAGATTTTTCACAAACAAAA
>CM042153.1:69949332-69984332 GCA_023376005.1 Doryteuthis pealeii
CTGATTCTCTCCTCTTTCTCAGACATTTCTTTTATGATTATCTTCTTTCTTTTCTTTTCTTTTGTTTCTTTCCCTCTTCTTTCCACCCAGTTGTATATATATATATATATATATAAGTAAGTAAAGTCGACGGGGCGGCCTAAAGTCGGTATCAGTCTGTCAGCGAGGGAGTCTATCCCCTTTTCAATAGCGCTAGACCAAGGAGATTGTTTTAGCATCTGAGGTGGAGCGCCACACCTACCATCAGCTCTTTACTTTACCGCACAGATCCCTGTGCTACTCATACGCTGAGTTGGCGGGGACTGGTATCGAACTAGGAACCTTGTGGTTTCTAGCCGAACGCTCTACCGACTGAGCTAACCCGGCCCCTGAAAAGAAAAAAATATATATATATAATACTAAAGCTGAGTTAATCAATTTTTACTTCCTAAAGGCTTTTTTACTGTTTAGTTTAATGACACGAAAATTACACTAAATTATTCCTTACTTTTAGGATTGAATTATGTTTGAAAAAATTCTGTTTTAATTGGTTCTAATGAGTCATAATTTGCAATTATGTCAAAAACCGACCAATCTCTTACTTTGCTCTGTGTCTATCTTTTTCTTCCCCTCTATGTATCTCTTGAATACCTCCTCGTTATATAATGTTAGTTGAGAGAGAGAGAGAGAGAGAGAGAGAGAGAGAGAGAGAGAGAGAGAGAGAGAGAGAGAGAGAGAGAGAGAGAGATTCGGGGGGGGGAGAATTTTGAAATGTATTTCTATTTTAAATTTCACAACCGGCAACCCGTAGCTTAAATGAAGTGAAATACGTCCGGCCTTATTTTTTTTTTAAAATTGTCTACCCAGAGCTGAATGGGTGACCCGATGGGTCACGTTTTGTCTAGTATATATATATATATATATATATATATATATATATAATATGATCTGTTATATTTATAAGTAAATAGTGCTCAATATCAGTCAGCCCTCTTATGATTATCTTACATCTTTCTTATCTTTTTTTGTTTCATTCTTTCTTCCTTTTTTTCAAACCCAATTATATGCTCTTCTCCGTAGTGTGTTGAGCTCTCTGGAAATCGAATTCTCTGACTGCTAGTTTCACAAAAAATTACATTGCTCTCATTAAAACGGATAGAGCACTCCATAGTGGCCTGGTACGTTTATAGCAGTAAAAATACATTTCTAAAAAGTCGGTGTGGAGATCGTGCGATGGTAAGATGACTGAGTGATGACAATTCAATTGGGTTTCGAACCCAGCTTGAAACTGAAGTTAAAAAGACTAACGAAATTAAATAAGAACGCATATAAAAAGATTACATTTAGTTTAATTATATTTTGATTGGTTTCTATATAACATCATCCATGGGATTGATTTTAATACGTTGGAAAATAAACTAACATTAGAGATCAATAACACCAAGTAATTATTTGTTAAATCCAGGTTTGTTAAAACCAGTATGCTAATTAACCACACCATATATTATGTAAACCATTATTTCTTAGTGATACATAACACACATTGCAGTATTCTTAATGCCCTTATAACATGGGCAGACTGGCTAGGTAACCAGTCTAGGAGAAGGAAAACTCTGAATTCAAACCTGTTGAACTCCGCTTAAGAAATTGACCTTGTGTCGTATCCTGCTCGTGCGGGGGAGTTGGTAAATATATATAACATGGGCTGTTTTGAGGCAAATCCAACTCAGATTCTCATATAGATATGGTTAATAAATAAGATTTATTCTATATGCATTAATGATTTTGACTATAAATTAAATATTCATTGATAAGTAAGTAAAGTCGTCCGTGCGGCCTAATTTCGGTATCAGCCAGACATCGAGGGAGTCTATCCCCTTTTCAATAGCGCTAGACCAAGGACATTATTTTTTAGCATCTGAAGTGGAGCGCCACACCTACAATCAACTCCTCACTTTACCACACAGATCCCTGTGCTACTCATACACGGAGGTGATGAGGGCCGGTATCGAACCAAGAACCTTGTGATTCCTAGCCAAGTACTCTACCGACTGAGCTAGCCCGGCCCTGTTAGCACTGTAAGCAGTGACGTAGTTTCCGTTACAAACAGACAGATACCGAATCTCCATTATAATAAGATTGTAGCCCTAGGCAGGATCAAGAAAGATACCGAAAAGCACATTAGCAAGATTCCTGTTAGTCTATGTTTATAAGAAATAAAACAAACAAAAAAAGAATTGCACAATGTAGAACTGCTTGTCTACCCAAGAGTGTTATCAATGCAAACACGATATAAACAATATACATGTTAAGTATCACTTAACATAAGAATTGGTGCAAACAGAATGCATAATATATTCACTCTCTTCCCCTTACTCTAGATTCTCGGGTAATGACTCGGTGAGGAATTGTACTAAACAGAAAGCAAAAGACGATTTATAAAAAAAAAGAAGAAGCAAAGTCGAATAATATACAAAAGAAGAGTAAAGAGAGATTGATTACATCAGACAGTAACAGCAATAACAACAGATATAACTTGAGGACAAATAGGAAAACAACAATAAAAAAGACTATGAAAACAAAAATTGTAAAGAAAAACAAGTATATGGATACTTCAAGCGACAAACTAAGAGAAAATTGCACATGAGATAACCAGTACACGACTGAGAAAAGAAAACTCAAGAAGGAAAGTGAATCTCTTTCAATAGCAGCACAAAATAATGCCATTAGAACGAACTGTATCAAAGCAACAATTGAGAAAAAAAACAGAAGAATAGCAAGTGTAGGCTTTATGCTGACTGAGATGAAACAGTCAATCTCATAAATTTTGCCGTAATTTTGCCGTAAACTGGCACAAAAGTAATACAATATATATATAATACACTAGAAGTGGCTACCCGGCGTCGCCTAGGTAGAGTGGGATTTTTTTAAAAAGTTAGTCTCGCAGATCCATTATTACTTATCGCGAGGGATATTCCTCGCTGGTTGCCCCATAAAAATCCCCGTGGAAATATATAACAATATGGTAAGAAATGTCCATTCAATGATTTACAATTTGAAAAAAAAAAGATATCAATGATGCAATTAATTCAATCAATCAATATTATATTTCAAAGCAAAAAAAAACAAAAAAAAACAAAAAAATAAACAAAATAACATGCAAATGACTTTCCCTTCTGTTACTATTAAAATTTGAATTTTTAAATATCTTCCCAAATATAAATCAAATTCTATTTTTTAATTATCTTCACGAATATCAATCAAATCTCTATTATTTTTGCTAAAAAACCAAGACCTGGTGATATTTAATGTGTATATATATTTACTTTGTCGTTAATTGTTTTATTTTCGAAGTTTCCTCCGGACATACACATACACACAACTGCCCTTTATATACGTATATATGTATTAGTCATCCACACAGTGTGTCAACGTTTATGTCTCTTCAGTGCGGCTCGACTTTAACTTGTTGTAAAGGAAAAAAATCCATCTGTCGTCATATGTCAATGACACTGTGTTTTTCTAATCAGTTTAAAATTCCAGCACTTGAAGTAGCAGAGTCCTAAACTAGAAGGTCAATTAACATAATTAGAATAATTAAAAGTTAATTAATTGAAACGAGAAAGATTTAGTTGTTATTAGCTCAACATTTTCCTGTAAATATTTCATATCCTGTTGAACAAGAAGTTATAAAGAAAGTAAAACTAAACAGATAATTTAATCACCATTTTCTCAATGAGATTTACAGGCGACCGTTATTATTATTATTATTATTATTATTATTATTATTATTATTATTATTATTATCATATTTTGACAACATTAGTTCGGTCAACGACCGAGTGTCTATTTAGGGCATAGCTCCTTGCTGGGCATCAAAATAATAAAACTATGCCCATGATTGCAAGAATGATCACAGGTGCTTTGGCATTGCCCCTTCCACCAGGGAAAATTTGGCTCAGGACCCCTCTCGGTGGCGGTAGGCTCTCCGTAGAGGACTATTCATGTCAGAAGTTACACTGACGCAACACCATGAAGCTAAGAGGTCCAGAAGAAAGCAACAGCAACAAAGCACCGGCACATCAACATCTTCAGGGATAGTATTCACATGCAACATCTGTGGTCGAGAATGTTTTTCAAACATTGGACTTCACAGTCACAGGAGGCGCTCTAACTTCAGGGGAACAAAAACTATATTATAGTCTTCCGAGACTGAAATGCCAACAATAATCATTATATTTATACAACGTTAGTTTGGTCAACGGCCGAGTGTCTATTTAGTGTATAGCTCCTTGCTGGACATCAACATAAGAAAATTGCGCCCACGATTACATGAAAATGGTTACGCAGTGGAAACCTGAAGAAAGAAACTGAATATCACTTAATATCAGCATAAAATAACGTCACAGGGACTAAATAATGTCAAAGATAAATTGGTGATTGTTAGGTACACCTAACAAATTAGAGTTGCTCCCCTTTGATTTGCCAAAGCCGGAAGTGAGGTCTCCGCCATCTTACGTGTGAATGGCGTTTGTTTACATTTGAAACGCATCGTTCAGATACTGGTTAAGTCGCTTGAGAGTAGAAGCAGTTTCTACCCTGTGTTAAATAAAACTTGTTAATTTTACAACAACCTGGTCTTATTATCGTTTCAATCCTCCATATCTTAACTGTATGTTAAAAACATAACAATAATACACAGGAGAATATTAATGTTACGATAGAGACAAAAGAAATGCAACAAACTGAGACAAAAGGAATACAAGAGTAAGTATGACCGGGTGTTGAAATTGCGCATGAAACTTAGGTTTGACCATACTGACAAATGGTATATGCACAAATCAGAATATGTCCTAGAAATTGAGACACAAAAATTATCTCTGATTTTAAGATTCAAATAGATCACGTAATCTAAACCAGAAGACCAGTGAATATTTATCATCATACGCACACGAGACGGGGGTGGGTGTGGGGGGCGGACGAATAAAAACGACTCAACGCTATATACAACGGATATATATTTGGATGGCATTTTTTCAAGGCGATTTGTCTGATGAGAAGCAGCCAATGATTTGAAACCAGTTGTAACAAAAAGTCATTGATTGCACAGCTTTTAACAATAAATATAGCTCTTACACCTCTAATCAAGCACTTTATTATCCTTCCTACAATATAAAAAATAGCAACACACACACACACACACACACACACACACACATATATATATATATATATGTGTGTGTGTGTGTGTTGTGTGTGTGTGTGTGTGTGTTCGGTTGCAGTTAAAATTGACTTTTTTCTCCTTTCTCCACTCTCTCTATTTGTCACCTTTTTAATTAGATTGTATTGGATCTGTGACTTTTATCTCAACCGAAAGTTTATTTCGAAAAGCATCGGTCGAAAGGGTCCTAAAGTTATATTAATAATATGATATATAATATAATAATTAACTTATAGAATAATTATTATATTATATATTATATTATTAATTATATTAACTTGATGCTTCAAAGGAGTCTAATAATAGATGAGAAAAACTTTCTATCAGGGACCCCACTCTCAAAAAATGTTTTAATACTTTTGAGAGTCTCTTGGAAAGGATTTTTCATTTATCCTCCTCATTTTATTCATTTTTATTTATTTTACCATTAATTTTTAACTAAATAGTTTAGAAGCATACGCGAAAACTTAAATGATATATATATATATATGTGTGTGTGTGTGTGTGTGTGTGTGTGTGTGTGTGTGCGTGCGCGCGTGTGTGCGTGTGTCTGTCTGTCTATATGTTTGTGTTCTTCAGAGTCCTAAGTTCAAACCGTAAACAAGGTAGTGTGTTTATTTGAACAATGGGAAGGGAGATAACTCTGATATAACTGACAGAGAGGAATTGCTGCTTCTATTCGCTTAATTGGTTATTTATTATTGCTGTTAATGAGAGCCATTAATGCAACACAGTCAATCGAATAAGCACAGGTATCGATTTGCAATCAAAAATGATTGCTTTATCGATATCTCCGATGTCTAATCTTACTTGATACTCGGCTGGATGAAGATAATATTTTCCGGAAGACTTTCAGCTTGACAAACACTCATAATGATGATTTCACGTTGGACTTTACGACACGAGACATGTCTAAATGATGAAAGTTTGTCGCTCGATTAGGATATTTCATCTGTCAAGAAGCGGGACTCAATCGGGTAATAAAATGAACGTAGGTTTTGTTTCTGGGTTCATCAAATTGTTCATCCTCTCCAAGATGTAGAGTTGCCTCCTTTAAGATCTAATACAAAGGAAATTGGCCCATTACAGAAGAGCAAAGGTTAATTTCGTTTATTTCTGCATCATTTGGGGCTTTAGTATATTTACTCATTTATCTCACCGCCACCCTTGTAGACGGGGCTTATAACACACTGAGTGTTTACTTTGGACAGGGTTAAGACTCCCATACGGAGTGTGTGGCTTATTGTTGGTATTCAAGTTTACCAATAGATGTTATAATGTCAGGTCGAAATTGGCTAATAAATTCGGCAGAAATACTATTTTCCTAGTACTTTAAAAGAAAAAAAGGTTCCTAAACACACACACACACACACACACACACACACACACACACACATATATATATATATAATATATATATATATATATATATTTAATATACCAAGCGTGTTGGTAGATCCTTGCGGAGAGAAAAAACCCGGCAGAGAGTTTGATTGTAAAAATATACTACCAAACATCAACCAGGAAGAAAAAAATTTTTGAAAAAAAGAAAAGACCAAGATATTCGTACCAACAAAAAATAATCTATTGGTATAGTATTTGGCCAAAAGAAAAAACTATATGTATATATATATGTATATAAGATATATATATATTCATATAACCGCTAGGAGAAGCTAGTTTGTAAAAAGTGCTCGATACCTAAGTAGAGCCAAGTAGATTTTAGCCCTGAAGAGCTTTATTGCGAAACTAATAGCAGGTTCGTCTGACTCAGTAGATTATCTTTATATATATATATATATATA
The DNA here is from genome assembly GCA_023376005.1 of Doryteuthis pealeii. NCBI lineage: Eukaryota > Metazoa > Mollusca > Cephalopoda > Myopsida > Loliginidae > Doryteuthis > Doryteuthis pealeii. The sequence goes on from CM042153.1 coordinate 69,956,338, forward strand.
TATATATATATATATATATATATATATATATGATATTGTTACTTGATGTTGAGTCTACGTATGTTTCTTTACAAATTCTTTTTCATGTTTGTTTTATCTTTTGTTTTAATTACACCCAATCTGTCTACAGAAATCTTTGAAAAAGGGTTGAGGCCACCAGAAATATTGGATATAATAAAAGAAGATCAAAAGCAATACAACGTTCATCCTTTAGAATTTTGTTTTTTGTTCCTCTTATATTTTCCGATGTTTCTAATGTAACCAAAAATGTCCCCAATAATAATATTATATATATATATATATATATATATATATATTGTAGATAATATGGGTGCAATATTTCTAAGTGGATAGGGCTCAATACCATTGATAGAACGTTTATATTTGAGTTAATGTAATGGGACATGGAGTCAACACCTGGTTACTAACAGTTTCTCGCGTATGCGATCTTCAGACCAAAAATCCCAAAATATATATATTGTGTGTGTCGGGGGGGGTATCAGTTGATAGGACATTACTGCTCAGAACTACAATGTTCTGGGTTCAATACCGGCCCTCACCAACTCAGCGTATGAGTAATGCAGCTTGGATTTGTGCGGTAAAGTGGGGAACTGATAATAGGTGGACGCTCCAGAAAAACAGTCTCCCTGGTCTATCACTAGCGAAAAGGGGATTGACTCCCTCACTGTTGGCTTATACGGATAATAGGCCACTCCGTCTACTTTACTTACTTTAATATATATATATTGTGTGTGTGTGTGTGTGTGTGTCTGTGCGCGCGCCTGCGCGTGTGTATGTATATATACAGAAATCCCTAAAAACTATCAATAAGTTCTAGCCATGGATATATTTTTAACTGCACTTTTGTAATGTTAAAAAAAAAAAAAAACAAAAAAAAAACAAGGAACATTAACAAAACTTTTAACTACATTTTAAAAATATAAACCGGCAAGAATATTTGCTAATTTAATCGACACTTCACTTTACAGACGAATGGACATTTAGTGAATTATGATAAGGCTATTCAACAGAACTCCTCTGGCAATCAGGCTCCAGTAAATAAGAGTCGATCTGAATCGTCGGTGCTGGCCATCCCCCCAGGCAATACATGCCCCCTTGATTTAAAGGGACAGGGCTGGGTTTATTGCCCAGCGCCTGAACTTCGGTTTGTGGGTGGTCCCACGTTAATAGGGCCTTTGTGCCTGACCTGGTACGAGTGGGGTACTAAGAAAATAAATAAAATCAGGTATTAAGCTGATAAGAACAGATATTATACTTGACTAAGTTGAGGTCATTACTTAACTAAACACCATCAAATTTAAGCCACTACTGTTATTTGATAGGTTTAGCCAGGCCCAGTACAATCAGTATGATGCGCCCAATGAGAATCGAACTCACTAAAATGGTACATTACTCTAACTCGCTAACCATTACACCACGCTTGGAACCCAACATTTAAGCCGCTCTTTATTTGCTGCCGCTCGGTAGAGCATCAACTTTGGAAACACAAGGTTCCGGGTTCGATATTGCCACCTCGCCAACTCAGTGCATGAGTAGCACAGCTTGGATCTATTAGGTTAAGTGGAGAGCTAATGGTAACTATGGTGCTCCAGCTCAGAGGCAAAAATACAATCTACCTGGTCTAGTGCTTGTGAAAAGGGGATATACTCCCTCGCTGTTCAGTTGATACCGGCAATAGGCCACTTCGTTATTCATGCGACTAAATATAACATTTTCGCTGAATTATGACCATATCTTGTGCTAATATCCTTGCTTGTATTGGCTAAAATAGTAGGTATCTACCCAACCAACGGGTAGGATGTGACACAAGGTCAGAATATGGGGCACCCAGCGAGGATCAAACTCGCTATTAAGTAGTAATGGATATGTGAGACTAGTTTGCACACCATTACACCACGATGGGACGCCCTGCATTGGCTAAAACTCAAGGTATGCTAGACACTCCTGGAGAAGCAAGGACGAACTCATAAGCGACGTTCTCCCATGGAAGCCAGCATATGGGCACGCCAGTGCGGGACGTCCAGCAAAAACCTACATTAACCAGCTTTGCGCGGATACTGGATGCTACCCCGGGGCAATGAATGATAGGGATGGTTGGCGAGAGATTTTCATAAATATTCGTGCTGCTAACATGGCATGATGATGATGATGATGATGATGATGATGATGAGTTAAATATTTCCACTAATGACCGCGATCAGTGATCAAGACTAGTTAAAAGCTAGATTTTTGAATGCTGATTTTCGCTGGTCTTGTCCCGCAAATTTTCTTACTCTATTTCCACCAGCACCAGTAGTGCTTTGAATGCCGATTTTCCAGACAGGAAAGCCAACTTTCTTCTCTAGAAATGTTCCTCCTTTTTTTCCAACAGTAACAGCCGCCCTGTTTAAAAGTATCAATATACTGACTTTAAAACGTTTGGGAACAAAATTATCATTAAAAAATGGCAAAATCATTGGAATGCACTGTCATTTAAAAAAATAAAAAAATAAAACTTATCCATTGGAGAAAGAAACTTAAAATACAACAAAAATAGATATGAACAGGTTGTGCTAATCCGCCTTCTCATAGGCCACACCTACATCACCCATCATCATTTACTAGAGGGCAAAGAATCCCCAATATGCACTACATGCCAAGATTAACAGTGAAACTTATACTGCAAGAGTTTGTAGACTTTGATCTAGAACAAACAACATACTACCTAGCAACGAATTTTTAAAAATGTTTTACGAAAAGACATCCATTATTTAACACAAACAAATCGGATTGTACTAAAAATATGAGCAATTGAATAATAGTTCATATATATATATATATATATATATATAATATATAAGGTTTGTCAAAAAGTATCGAGATAGAAGTACTTTGTGACACACCCTGTATTCTGAAAAAATTAACGTTCCATTCATTGTTCATTCCTATCTTGGTAAATACAGCTTTAAACACGGTACTTTTTGACACACCTTATATTCTGAAATAAATTAACGTTCCATTTATTCCTATCTTGGTAAATACAGCTTCAATCTCGATACTTTTTTGACACACCTTGTATATATTATATTGGTAATGAGGATCATTCCATGTTGGATTCAACTGTAGTGGTACAGAATAACCGTAGTGAGAGCTCGATGTGCCTTGTACCAGACTATCGCTACGAGTCTATTTCAAAACTTTGTCGGTATTAAATGACCCACCCAAGTTGATATGCCGTAAAAAAAAAACAATTTAAATCAAAATTAAAAAAAAAAAAACCCTACCCGTGATATCATCGGTTACATAAAGTGGAGGCGCGTGGTGTAATAGTTAGAGTCGTAGGGAAATAGACTCGTCGACCCGAGTTCAAATCCTAGACCAGGCTGTCTACATTTCACATAGCGCTGATACCCTTGGGAAAGGTATGCATCCACCTGCTCTCCCTCCAGCTATGGATAAATAGCCAGGCAGACTGGGCTCTTTAGCTTTGGTTAGACAACCAGTCTATGAGAAGGAAAACTCTGAATTCAAACCTGTTAAACTCCGCCTAAAAATGACCTTGTGTCACATCCTGCTAGTGCGGAGGGGTTTGGTAAATATGTGCATAAGCGTCCAGTTATGTTAGTATTTTACACACACACACACACACACACACACACACACACACATATATATATATATATATATATATATTTAACTTCCCCTCCGCACAAGCAGGATGTGACACAAGGTCAATTTCTTAAGCAGAGTTCAATAGGTTTGGATTTCAGAGTTTTCCTTCTCTTAGACCGGATGCCTAACCAAGGTTAAAGAGCCCAGTCTGCTCTACTATTTATCCATAGCTGGAGGGGGAGTAGGATTCATACCTTTCCCAAGGGTATTACTGCTAAATGAAATGCAATTACAACATCCAGGATTTGAACTCGGGGCGACGAGTCCATTTTCCATGACTTTAACCATTACGCCACGCACTTCCTTTTTTTTTTAGTATTTTACATATATGATGATTATCAACATTTACCTCATCATTATGATAATCCCCATGATGATAATCCACCTAAAAAATGACCTTGTGTCACATCCTGCTAGTGCGGAGGGGTTTGGTAAATATATGTACATAAACGTCCAGTTATGTTAGTATTTTACATATATGATGGTTATCAACAATTTACCTCGTCGTCATTATGATAATCCCCCAATGATGGTCACGTGATCGAAATGCTTCTTCCCTTCTGAATCACTGTCGTGGTCGTAATGAGCATAATTGTTAATAGCCCGGGGGTAAATACTTATCTCTGATACAGAATGACACCCATCTATTTCCCAGTTCAGGACGGGATCAATGGAAAAGTCGATAACGAAATTGCTTAATGGTGTAGCAGCCGAGTTGAAATCGCTTCTAAATGTCTGAATAATCAATAGATTGTATCTATCTTTATCGTAAGTAAATATGTCTTGGGCAGAGACGAGGTAGACTAGGATTTTACCAATGCCCTCCAAAATTCACTGAGCACTCTCCTCGACGAGCAGGAGTAGGATTAAGAGGTTATATAAAATTAGACTGATCGGGCCTACTTGACCGCCTCAACAACATAAATAATATTTTCTATATTGTTTATTGCAATCGATATATATAATATATATATATATATATATATATATATATATATATATACCGAAATGTCGATGTGTGTGTGTGTGTGTGTGTGTGTGTGTGTGTGTGATAGGGTGTATTCCTGTAGCTATGTATACATATAGATATTTCTGTTATTGGATACTATATATATATATACAAATATCATAGGCATATACACACGCAAGCAAGTACGCGCATACACGAAAATAACACTTATATATAATAGTCTGTATACTTATATTTAATAACTGAGATATATTTTATGCAGAGTCCTGTGGACTTTACAAAACAAGAATATGAATTCTAAAATCTCTACTCCCTGTCGATCTAATCCCCCTCTCTCTCTCTCTCTCTCTCAATATATATATATATATATATGTATGTGTGTGTGTGTGAGTGTGTGTGTGTGTGTGTGTGTTGATAATTAATAATGTATTTTGCTACATTTATGAATAAAGAGTGTTCAATAATCATGGTGGACTATATATATATATATATATATATATATATATATATATAAGATGGACTCTCCCGTCGATTTTCGACGTATGAGGGTTCATACACACAATGAACTCCCACACAGGGATTTGTTTATAGTGGTGAAGGCGTGTGTTGGACCATCCACACTTTTTGGCACAGTCGATAGGAAAGAGTTGGTGCATCAAAGGTTGCCACAACGACCGACCTCAGGAATTTTGAATTCAGAGTTATCCCTCTCCTAGACTGGTTACCTACCCAAGGCTGAAGAGCCCAGTCTGCCCTACTATTTAATCCATAGATGGAGGAAGAATATATGGATTCATACCTTTCCCAGGGGTATTAGCGCTATGTGAAATGCCAACAGCTTCGTCTAGGAATTGAACTCGAATCCACGAGTCCATTTTATATATATATATATATATATATATATATGAATGAATGAATAAATGAATATATATTAGTTTGTGTATATATAACTATTGCGTGGATGTGATTTTCAATAATGGTGGTAGACCGTAGATATAGCCAAAAGAAATTCTTATTGTGTTGAAGGGGTTAGTTTTGTGCATAGGCGTGTGTGTTTATTCATTGGTATGTTGTATATATATGCGTATATATATATATATATATATATATATATATATATGCGTGCGTCTGCGTACTTATGCAGGCATCCATCTTCGAATACACACACACACATATATATATATATATATATATATATATATATATATGAAAATGGGATGACTTACCGGTGAAATTGGTCTCAATGATTAGTTGATACAAGTTTCACAATGATAAGTCAGTGATATAACACATATAAAGTGCTCAATACATAAGTAGAGCGAATTTATTACTGTGGTGCGTACAGAAATAACCTACTCGAGTTTCATCATAAGGATCTTCAGGGTTAAAATCCAATGAACTAATCAAGATATTGATTAATTACAATTAACTTCAGGAGTTTATGTGGTAGTTAACTGTAATTAATCAATATCTTGATTAATTCAGTGGATTTAAATGAAGATCCTCATGGTGAAACTCGAGAAGGTTATTTCTGTACACACCACAGATATATATAATATATATATATATATATATATATATATATATATGCGCAATTTTTATATTTATGTTGGGAATTTATATTTGCTTATCAGTGTGCATAAGGTTGTGCATCTGTTTATTAATGAGTATGTGAATATGTATGTCAGCGCACATATAAATATATATGTGTCCTTCTACACATATATATATTTACCAACCCCTCCGCACGGGCAGGATGTGACACACGGTCAATTTATTAAGCGGAGTTCTACAGGTTTTGAATTCGGAGTTTTCCTTCTCCTAGACCGGCTGCCTAACCAAGGTTAAAGAGCCCAGTCTGCCCTACTATTTATCCATAGCTGGAGGCAGAGCAGGCTTCATACCTTTCCTTCTACACATATATGTGAACAGATCAACTTTTAACAAAGTAAGACGAAGGGAAGATGGCGGATGGGTGGATTGTCAGGTGACGAAAAGATGATCGAAGGATAACGCATTTAAACTTATCTTAACTTATTGTACACGGTAATTTTTTAAAAGGCAAATTTTAATGATTATATATCCGGTTTAGCTCAGTCCGTAGAGCGTCCACCAGAGAACCGTAAGGTCCCTGGTTCGATACCAGCTCTCGCCAACCCAGCGCACGAATAGCACAGGGATATGTGCGGTAAAGTCAGGCGCTGATGGTAGGAATAGCGCTCCACCTCAGACGCAAAAACAATCTCCTTGGTCAAACGCTAGTGAAAAGGAGATAGACTCCCTCACTATCTGTGTGATACCGACATTAGGTCACTCCAACGACTATATTTTACTTACTTTACGTGTATATATATATATATATATATATATATATATATTATATATATATATATATATATATTCAGACAAATTTGAAAAGTATATGCTCAAATAGATAGAACAATTTTTATTCTAGATTACGTTCGTCTAGTTCGTTAGATAAATCTTAAAAATAAACCACCATCGTTATTTAGCGTCTCCTTAGAGAAAAAAAATAGTTTAGATAAATGATAAACAGACTTGATAATGATAGTGTAGATAAATAATAAGCAGCCTTGTTAATATATATATATATGTGTGTGTGTGTGTGTGTGTGTGTGTGTGTGTGTGTATATATTACTCTAGAAAAAGACCTATTAGGGCCTGGTTAGCTCAGTCGGTAGAGCGTTCGGCTAGAAACCACAAGGTTCCTAGTTCGATACCGGTCCTCGCCAACCCAGCGTATGAGTAGCACAGGAATCTGTGCGGTAAAGTAAGGAGCTGATGGTAGGTGTGGCGCTCCACCTCAGACGCCAAAACAATCTCCTTGGTCTAGCGCTATTGAAAAGGGGATAGATTCCCTCGCTGACTGGCTGATACCGACTTTAGGCCGCCCCGACGACTTTACTTTTTTTTACTTTAGCTCTTTTTTAGGTATGAAATTGATTTATATTTACTGATTAGATATAAATTTAATCAATTTTATTGTTTCCATCTTTTTTATGGCATAATCCAATTGTGCGTAAATTGTTTTGATTTCTGAAGCTCATAAACCCTTTTTGAACTCGAAAATTCTCGAATGACTCAAATGGGTAAAATCTTCATTTTCCTGGGTCACATCGAGTCAAAATTTATTCAGCTGTACATAAAAAAAATATTCCTGAAATGAATGGTGTATACTAAGTCATATGTGGGAGTAAAATCAGGAATTAAATCTGACAGTATGTAGACAAATAGAAAAGTATTCCTAATAAAATGAGTCAGTTCTTGATGGTGAAGAAAACGCTATAGCGTTTTGGTCTTTGCAACCTTCATTGGGATATGACATGAAATGCTGTATAGTGATAGTGGATGACATGCGAAAAGAAATTGTTGGTTGTATATGAAGAAGAGGGAGTAACCGGTGTCGGCCTAGCTTTGGTTCCGGGACGTACCAACAATTCTCCCATTTTTTTGCAATTTATCCACTATCACCACACAATATTTTACCTCATGTCCTTATGAAGGTTACAAAGACCGAAACGTTATAAGTCATATGTATAACCGGGTACTAACTAATAGCCCTATGCTCTAATTCATAACGAAACGCTCAAAGAAAAAAGATGGGAGCTCCACAAGGATGTTGCGTGTTCTCTTGAAAAAATCCTGCATGCAGCATCCGACGAAACACAGTTGTAGGGCCACCTGCCTTATATTACACAAACCATCCAGGTGAGGCGAACAAGAAATGCTGGATACTATTGGTGAAGTAAGGACGAACCCATTAGTAACGTTCTTCCATGGACACTTACTCATGGACATACCAGTGTAGACTGACAAGCAAAAACATACATCAATCAGCTCTGTACGGATTCTGGATGGGGTACAGAAGACTGGCCAGGGCGCTGACCGATAGGAGTGGTTGGTGAGAGAGAATACTGGGAATCCGTGCTGACAGCCCAACCTGATAATAATGACGGAACTCCTGAAAGTTTCTCAGCCGAACCAAGAAACAATTTGGATCTTTTGGGAGGTTAAATGAAGTTGGGAAAAAATCGGTCAAGTTAGTTAAACAATGAATTTTTCCTCATATTACATTATACCTTTAAGTCCAGAAGACCTGGCCTCCAGCAAAACACGTGCCGCACAGGAACTGAGCGGCTCACTATTGAACTCGGTAGGGCTTCATCTTCATGCATCACAGAATGCAGAAGGAAATTTCGCTTGCAATTTGTGTGACCGCATCTGCAAGTCCAGAATTTGTCTAATTAGCAACCAAAAAGTCCATCGACCATAATTAGTCCTTCGATGCACTGTACACTAATCAGTTATCAGCAAAACTCTAGTCATCAACATTTTCTAGTCATCTACCAAGTTACTAATCAAGACATGGAGTGAAGTCATCGCCATCTATGACGGACTTTTATAAGCAAGTGTGTGTGTGGGGGAAGGAAAATGATTTACCGTGGGATACAATAACGAGTTAATTGTAACTTCGACCGAAGATACAATTCAATAACAAGAATATATTATCTATCTATATATTTCTCCAATATATATATATATATATATATATATATATATATATATATATATATATATATATAAATGAATATGTTATATATACATATATATATAGTAGTTTACTATATTTATAAGTAAAAAGTGCTCATTAACATTGATAGGGCATATCAATCTCTCTCTCTCTCTCTCTCTCTCTCTCTCTCTCTATATATATATATATATATATATATATATATATATATATATATATATATATATATAGTTAGGATTGCAACAAAGGATGCCGTATCTTAATTGCCAGGTCCGTTCCAATACAGTTTTCAAATAAATTTTAAATTTGGTTAGCAAATAGTATAGGCGAAAAAACTGAGAGTTACCAAGTGCCGTTGACTTTATGTCTTCACTATCCTAAATTATATATATATATATATATATATTATATATATATATATATATATATATATATATATATATATATTCACCACTTACTTGTGTGAAGGAATTAGTTAGTATATTTAATCAAACGGTCACGAAAGAATATAATACATAAAAGAACACGAGAGACGGTAAGTACAAGGTAGATGTTGGGTGTTATTAAACAAATACACGCATTGAAATAAGAAAAGTAAAAAGTACAAGAGAGTTTAATATCATCCGATTGCCTCAGTAAAGGAAAAGAAATGAGAATGCGATAAATTCGAGGGACAGAAAAAGTCTTGAAGAACCCGCCAATCCGATGGCTTGGGTGTCTGGTGGCCTAAGAATTGTCTTTTATTGTCAAGTAATTTTCGAGATATAAGTCTTAGGGGTCTCTGACCTTAACGGACAGTAATAGGTATAAATAGCAAGGAGATATGTCTGAAGGAGAAGAGGAACTTTTGATGTAGACATAACAATGTGTATCGTGTTTGGTCAATTATTTGGCCTGGTTATATCATTTGTGTTTTATGTATGGTTATTATGCAATAAAACCTAACTTCACATGGCTGAAATTTATAAAAAAAACAATACAGTCTGATTTTATTGTGTCATATGTACCTTATGATACAGGTGATACAATTAAATTAAGTATAAAGACAACATCAAGAGAAACCTGAAGGACTTTAACATCCCCATAGTCAGTTGGCAAGACGCAACCAGAGACCGAATAAAATGGAGGAAAATGATTCGCGTGGTGTCATCATCGGATACGATGGACAGCAAATGATTATTGTATCATCAGATGTTTTGCTGACAGAGACAATCGCCAAAATTACTATTAAATTTCAATAGGTGATTTGAACCTGTTTTACCAAAAAAGCGTTTTTATAAACCTTTGATTTGTTATGCAGTACGTTTTGACCTACCAAAAACACTTTGTTTTATTCCTATTGCAAATCTGTTTTCTTGGTTCAGTTGCGTATACTTCATAAATTGCTTTATCTGCAATTTCGTGTAACGGGCATATATCATCGCAACGTATCATTAACAAGTCTAAGCCAAACATATTCGAAAGACATTTCAAAAGTACAAACATATTTCGACTACAACAAATATAGCTTATCTCATACGAAACATGATCAACTCTTAAGCTGACAATATGGTTGTGTAAGTAAAGTAAAGTCGTCGGGGCGGTCTAAAGTCGGTATCAGCCAATCGGCGAGGGAGTCTATCCCCTTTTCAATAGCGCTAAACCAAGGAGATTGTTTTTTAGCATCTGAGGTGGAGCGCCACACCTACCATCAGTTCCTTACTTTACCGCACAGATCCCTGTGCTACTCACACGCTGAGTTGGCGAGGACCGGTATCGAACTAGGAACCTTGTGGTTTCTAGCCGAACGCTCTACCGACTGAGCTAACCTGGCCCTTTTCCAATGCTGTGCAAATGATACTGACTCAAACTAAGACAATTGGAATAAACGGAAATAAAAATATATCGGTCAAATAGATACATTTAAAAATTATTAGTATTAGATAAGAATACTTGAAACCATATAACGGTATATAAATTATTTGCATTAAAAAGGAATATTTAAAACCATATAACCGTGTGTTAATTATTTTCATAAAAAAGGAGTACTTGAACCCATATAATTGTGTGCCATTAGATGATTATTATTATTGAATAGGAATTGATACATGATTCCGTATAATTGTGTATAAATTATTAGTATTAGATAGGAATAATTGAAACCATATAACTGTGTATAAATTATTTGCATTAGAAAAGAATACATGAAACCATATGAATGCGTGCAAATAAATGATTAATATTATCTAAAAAAATAGTTCCTTGATTCCATAAAATTGTGTATAAATTATATTAATAATAATTGAGGTTATGATTGTTTACAAAGGATTATTATCATTTTTTACTTATAAGTATACAAAAGAAGAAAAAAAAACAATTGTTTATAAATTATTAGTATTAGATACAAATATTTGAAACCAAATAATTGTATATAAATTATTAGTATTGGATAGGAATTCTTAAAAATTAACTGTGCATTAATAATTAGTATTAGATAGGAATACTTAAAGCCATATAATTGTGTATAAATTATTAGAGTTATATTGGAATACTTGAAACCATATAATTCTGAACAAATTATTAGTATTAGATACGAATACTTGAAACCATATAATTGTGTGTAAGTTATTATCTGGGCTTAGAGTTGCCTGTATCCTTAGTTTTTACAGGTAAAAACACCAAAAGGGTGTTTTGGGTATCATACTAAATTTCATCCGGTGGTGAGGTTCTTGTTCTGGGCCTCTTGGGAGCGTGGATCACCCCTTCATTGCGTTTAATACCAAGCCCTCACTTGATCAGAATTAGGGTCCCATCTATGGGTCAAATAGATATGTTTGGAATTATTAGTATTCGATGGAAATACTTGAAATCATGTAACTGTTAAATAGGATAATGAACTTGAAACCTTATAATTATTTGTATTAGATAGGAATACTTGATAACCGTGTACAAACAAGCTATTATTTTTTAAGTTTAAGAATATAACTGTATGTAAACAAAGGATTATCATTATTATTAAATAGCAGAGTTACTGGATACCATGTAATTGTGTATAAATTATTAGTATTAGATAGGAACGCATCAAATAATATGAATGTGTACAAACTAATGATTATTATTACTATTAAGTAGGGATAGTTACTTGACGTGAAACCATATAATTGTTTGCAAACTATTAGTATTAGATAGGAATACTTGAAATCATATATTTTTTAAAACTTATAGATAGAAACACTAGAAACCATATAATCTTGTATTAATTATTATTATTAGACAGCAATACTCGAAACCATATAATTGTTTGCAAACTATTAGTATTAGATTGGAATACTTGAAATCATATATTTTTTTAAACTTATAGATAGAAACACTAGAAACCATATAATCTTGTATGAATTATTATTATTAGACAGTAATACTCGAAACCATATAATTGTTTGCAAACTATTAGTATTAGATAGGAATACTTGAAATCATATATTTTTTAAACTTATAGATAGAAATACTAGAAACCATATAATCTTGTATGAATTATTATTATTAGACAGCAATACTCGAAACCATATAATTTTTTGCAAACTATTAGTATTAGATAGGAATACTTGAAATCATATTTTTTCTCTCTCTCTCACCCCCCCTCTCTCTCCCTCTCTCTCTCACTCTCAGGGTGTCTCTCTGTTTATCTTTCTGACCCCCTCTCTCTGTTTCTCATTCTCGTTATGTTTCTTTCTATATATATGATTTTCTCTTCCGTTCTCTTCCCCTCTCCCTCTCCTGTTCTCTCTCTCTCTCTCTCTTCTAAACTCTCTTTCTCTCTCCCTTTCTCTCTCTCACACACATACACGCACACATGATTATTGGGAAAATATGAAGATCTTTAAAAACATATTCGTTACCAATATCACAATTCTTTTTTTCCCATACATATCGGATATTATTGGGAAAAAAGATGTTCCCAAAGTCAGTGCTTAGAAAACATCAATTTCTCTATTTCTTTTTCACTGAAGTTGTTTTTTTTCTTTTCCTTTTCAAAAAGGAAAAAAATATATCTATGCGCACAAAGTTGTTAAAATCAGATCGAATATTCGAATGACGAAACGATTATGTTCTGTAGACTTCCTTTTATATAAATATGGAACATAAACCTGAAGAGGTGACAAAAAGACCTTCTTTAAATGGAAAAAACAAAAACAAAACAACGAAATTTAACAAAATCAAAATGACAATAATGTTTTATTGTCACAATCATTAATACTAGCAGGACCCGTGGATATATCATGGTATGATGATCTTATTATAACAACGTTACATATGTTTATTTAAGAGTTATTCGAAAATAGTTCAATATGTAAAAAGTATAATAATCTTGATTTAACTCTTTCTCGCTCTTTTTTTCTTTCTTTCCTTCGTTTCATCTTTTGATTACGTTCGATTGAAACAGATTAGCGATATCGCTTCCGCATACTCATCTCTCTCTCTATCTTTCTCCTACTTTCTTTCTTTCTTTCTTTCTCTCTTTCTTATGTTTTTCTGTGTGTGTATCATGCCTTTTTTCTTCCCTTTCTTTCTTTATGATAAAAACAGAATAGTCCATTATTTAGCTGAGGTGACGATACTAGTAAGAAATCAGAATTCGGCGGATAAGCAACACCAGATAATCAGGATTTACATTCTTGCATTTCATCTTGGACGATTTGGACGATCTTGTTTTTCGCCGGAGGGTGTTGCAAAATGACTTTTAAGGAACACGAGTATTCATATATAGATACGGGAAATCATACTTTTCAATGTAGTAGAAAAAAACAACAATAAAAACAAAACAAACAAAAAAAAAACGAATATTAATATATAAAGTAAGTAAAGTCGTCGGAGCGGCCTAATGTCGGTATCAGCCAAGCAGCGAGGGAGTCTATCCCCTTTTCACTGGCGCTAGACCAAGGAGATTATTTTAGCGTCTGAGGTGGAGCGCCACACCTACCATCAGCTCCTTACTTTACTGCACAGATCCCTGTGCTACTCATAACGCTGAGTTGGCGAGGGCGGGTATCGAACTATGAACCTTGTGGTGTCTAGCCGAACGCTCTACCGACTGAGCTAACATATTCGAAATCATATAATCATGTGCAAATAAAATTTTATTCATCATCATCATCATCATCATCGATAGGTCATACTGACAGCACCAACTCACATGACCCTCTCTCACAATTGGTCATGCTTCTGGCAGGTTATCCTCACGGCATCCAGTATCCGTACAGAGTTAATCAATGTAAGTTTTTGCTGATCGGATCACTCTGGTGTGTCCATGTGTAGGAATCCATATGAAAACGTCACTTATGAGTTCGTCCTTACTTCTACATAATCATCAAATAGGACTAGTTACTTGAAACACTTCCTAACTATTAGGCATGACATAACCCCAGGCGAGTTGATATGCTGTTAAAATCAATAAACAAACAAACAAACAAACATTGAAACCATACAAATGTTTGCAAACTATTAGTATGAGATAGGTTTACCTGAAAGTATATAACAGTGTGCAAATTACTTGTATTAAGAATAATTGTTTGCAAATAATTATTGGAAGTGTTTTTATGTACCCCCCCCCCGCACAAAAAAAATTATCAGCAAAATTGACAAAGAAACAACAAAACTTGACAAAAAAAAACACCTCCAAAAAAACAAAAAAAACAAAAGAAAAACACCCAAAAAACACCCCAAAAACACCTGAATTGAACTAAAGTTCTTAATTGTTTTCTGTATGATAAATAACGAATAATCTTTTAATTTAATGTTTCTGTGGAAATATCTTTACTTACGACTCTTTTCTTTGGTTTTATTGCATAACAATCTAACATAAAACACTAATGATACAATAAGACCAAATTATTGAGCAACAATCAATATATATATATATATATATATATATATATATATATATATATATATATATGAGTTAAAGTAGCGTGAATTCGAGTCAACACCTGGTTACTGACAGTTTCTCATCTGGACAAAGGGTTGACTTCTTGTCCACGCTACCTTAACTCAAATATAAACGCTCTATCAATATTGACCACTATCTGCTTAGAAATATTACACCCATATAATCTGCAATATATATATATATATATATATATATATATATATATATATATATATTTAAAGATAAATCTAATGAGTCAAACGAACCTACTATTAGTTTCGCTTAATGCTCTTCAGGGCTAAGATCTTATCCCTGAAGAGCATTAAGCGAAACTAATAGTAGGTTCGTCTGACTCATTAGATTTATCTTTATTATTTGCTCTACTTAGGTATTTAGCACTTTTTACTTATTAGCTTATTCTCCTAGCGGTTATATGAATATATATATATATCTTATATATATATATATATATATATATATATATGTGCATATAAATTGTTTTTTCTTTTGGCCAAATACTGTACCAATAGATTTTTTTTTGTTGGTACGACTATCTTGGTCTTTTCTTTTTTTTCCAATTTTTTTTCTCACCGGTTGATGTTTGGTAGTATATTTTTACAATCAAACTATTTGCTGGTTTTTTTCTCACCGCGAGAATTTACCAACACGCTTGGTATATTATATATATATTTATATATATATATATTGAGGATATCATATGGTATATTTATGAGTAAAGAGTGCTGAATATCATTGATAGAGCATGTATATCTAAATGAGGGTAGCATGGACATGAAGTCAACGGCACATTTGGTTTGACAATCACGTATCCGAAAGACTGTTACCAAGCGCAGTTGATCTCATGCCCAACCTACCCTAATATATATATATTATATATATATATATATATATATTATATATATATATATATTCTTGTTTAAAATAAATACAATTACCATTCGTTAAAAAACTAAAACACTAATATTAGTTTAAAAACTAAACTACAGTGCCAATCTTAGCAAATGAAACGGGCCTAAATATAAATTATTGTACAGTCAGTACAATAATAATAGTATTCTCAAAGAGAAGAGAGAGAGAGAGAGAGAGAGAGAGAGAGAGAGAGAGAGAGAGAGAGAGAGAGGGGGGGGTGCATAGAGTGTGGCCGCAGAGGAAAGGATAATCCCCCAGTTAAAAATTTTAAGCTTCCCAGTCTCTTGAACATCAGGTTGAGCTGGCAAATCAACAACACTTACTTGATTATCAAGAGACCGTGAAAATTAAACTTCTGAATTGGGTGATTTTCTTCTTATATATATATATATATATATATATATATATATATATATATATATATATATATATAAAACCGTCGAGAGATTGACCGTCGAGAGATTGGCCCCGAAACGGTTTGCACACTTCTCTCCTGATGAGCCTATTCAGTTGTAAACATCTTTTGTTTTTTTTTTCATTATATCATATTCATATATATATATATATATATATATATATATATATATATATATATATATATATATATTGCATGTTAAAATTTAGAATTAAATCCGACAGAATTAGAAAGAAAAGGATGAAGCGAAAATTTGTCAGTCTGATTTTCCAAACTATTCTTTACTTTTTCATATACATCCGATACACTCCCTTGTGCATATTAAATAAAGCAACCGCTTCAATTTCCTTTTTTTTTTTTTTTTACCATACGGACATTTTTAGACCCACTGGAGTGACAGGGTGTAATCGATTTCTATTTTTCCTTAGATTAGGTCATTTACAGTGGTGTGCAGTAATATGAATATATTTTCGGGATGTCTCATGAAATTTCTTTGGCCTTTGAAAATATTGCGTCATCCGGGATTGCATCAGATTTTTTATCATGCCCAGACACTATTGTCTCGACTGTCAATTAGTTGTCCTACGGCCATTGTCTGCAATGGACATTACTCCAGGGAAGCGTACAAATTGTAACTTTGCTCAAACAAACTGGCAATCCTTATAGAGAGGTCCCGTATATTATGATAATAACGGATTTATTCGTTTTGTTACAATTAATTTGCACAAGGGTGTATGACAAATGTTGTCTAATGTATCGCAGAATACCCTATCCCTCTCCTTCTTCACCAAATTTCCTAACCCCGCCTCTCCTACCCTCCCAAACTAAGACACTCTCCCCAGAAAATTTATAAATTTAAATCCTTGTATTCTTAGGGATTCCTTCAGTAATAACTATAGTTTTGCTCAGGTCTGATGCAGTTGAAAGAAATTATTACAATGAAGTATTTTTTCCTTCTTTTATTATATATATATATATATATATATATATATATATATATATATATATATATAAAAGAAGGTCCGCAAAATGTATTTTGTTCTCAGAAATTTTTAAAAATTCTTTTTGTTTTAAATATGCAACACGTGTTCAGATCTTCTTGTATCTTCTTCAGGCTTTGATTGATAATATGAAATTGATAATTTTCATATTATCAATCAAAGCCTGAAGAAGATACCAGAAGATCTGAAACACGTGTTGCATATGTAAAACAAAAAGAATTTAAAAAAATTTTTCTGAGAACAAAATACATTTTGCGGACCTTCCTTTTTTTTTTTTTTTATAAAATATAGAATTTTCTCCCGTTGGAACCAGAACAACATTATATATATATATATATATATATATATATATATATATATATATATATATATATATATTTAATTCCTTGTTAGTATTGGAGAAATGATAATAAAGTACTCAATTACTTTTGTAAGATCTGTATTTATTTAATTATAGTTTACAATACATTTAAGAGTCCGCTTTACCAATTTTTACCAGGCTTCAAAAACGGACTCTTAAATGTATTGTAAACTATAATTGAATATATATATATATATATATATATATATATATATATATATATATGTGTGTGTGTGTGTGTGTGTGTGTGTGTGTGTGTGTGTGTGTAATAAATCAAGTCAGAGAATATCGACCTAGGTTTTTCCTAACGGATCATCAGGATAATTTTGACTCAATTATCCTGATGCTCCATAAGGAGAAAGCTAGGTCGATATTCTCTGACTAATTAGGCTTAATTTATTATTTATTGGCTCTACTTATTGTATTGCGCACTTTAGTATATTTAACTTAGGCAACTCCTGCAGTATTTTTTCTTTTGGCCGTTTTAATAGTATCAACTGATTATTTTCAGGAGGTTCATATTATTTGGTCTTTTCTTTTTCTTACAATTTTTTTCTCCAGGCTAAAGTTTGTCTTGTGTGAGTTTTTTTGATACTGTCAGAGTTTAGAAATAAAACATTATATATATATATATATATATATATATATATATATATATATATATAGTGATATCTTGATGGACAAATTGACAGGATATATATATATATATATATATATATATATATATATATATATATATATATAATGTGTATGAATGTGTAATTAATGGAGGTCGGAAATATTTTGAACTGTAATATTAAAAACAAGTACAGATTCTTTTGGTGCTACCAAATATCCTGTCCGCGTAAGAACTGTCGTTGTGATGGAAGACTGTGAATAAAGAAAAAGAGAGAGAGAGAGAGAGAGAGAGAGAGAGAGAGAGAGAGAGAGAGAGAGAGAGATTAGAAGATTAAGTTCATTCCCTGTTTACTTTTTTTTTGAATGAGGGTGATGGTGAGGGTGCAACCGTGAAGAATAAAATGACTTAACAGCTCTTTGAAGACCTACATCCTATCTCGAACCTCACTTTTACCTCTTCCTATCCCCTCCTCCTCCTCCGCTTCTCTATCATTTACTCTTTTTCTTCTTCCTTCTCTTCTTCTTTATCTCCGATTTCTATTTCCCTGTATTATTTCTTTATCATTTTTTCTCTATTCCTCCTTTTTCATATTTGTTTTATTATTATTATTATTATTATTATTATTATTATTATTATTATTATTATTATTTCATTATTTATTATTATTATTATTATTATTATTATTATTATTATTATTATTATTATTATTATTATTATTATTATGATTTATTATTTATTATTATTATTATTATTATTATTATTATTATTATTATATTATTATTATTATTATTATTATTATTTATTATATTATTATTATTATTATTATTATTATTATTATTATTATTAGTTTTATATTATTATTATTATTATTATTATTATATATTATTATATTCACTCCATTCGAGTTTATTATTATTATTATTATTATTATTATTATTATTATTATTATTACCCTCCATTCGAGTTTTATTATTATTATTATTATTATTATTATTATTTATTATTATTATTATCATTATTATTATTATTATTATTATTCGATTTTTATTATTATTATTATTATTATTATTATTATTATTATTATTATTATTACCAAATTGTTTATGAAAAAATGTCGGATGAAAGATGTAATAAATACGCGGGGAAACAGCGTAACTCCGTCGCCATTGTCATGAAAATAAAAAAAAGAAAGAGGGAAAAAAAAGGCTTGTTCATCATTTTATTTGTTTTTGCCTCCCTTTTCCTTTTTGTTTTCCCGCCTTCTGTTTGCAAAATAGATTTAAACGTCCCGACCCCAGACTTCCCGCCCTTTTTTTTTTGTCTCTCCATACCACACACACAGAATCAGACATATGGCTGCGCATGCGCGGAAACAGCCAGAATGATTGACCAGTAAGCATATATACCTACGCAGACACGCCGCATATAAATCTCTGGTCACGCTGAGATGTGAATAGGTGCGCATGCGTATTGTGAGTTGAGCACGGATAAGGGCCGACTCATGGATATTGAAAAATGTTGTTGTCACACAAGGATGAGATGAAATCCAGCCGTTGTTTTGAAAGAAGAAAGGATGAAGGAGGTAAATAAAAGTGAAGATGGGGCAATAAAATAATAAGAGTCGGGAAGGAGGCGGAGGAGGAGGAGGAGGAGGAGAATCGAAAAAGAAATAAAGAATGAATAAATAAATATTGAACATAAAGAAAGAGAATGAAAAAAAAAAGAGGGTCGATATGAAGGAAGAAAAGTTAGAATAAAAAAGATAGTAAAAAAAAAAAAAAAAATTAGTTAAAAGTGAAAGACGATGATAGGAGAAGAAAAAAATGAAAAAAGTAAAAGAAAGAGAAAAAGTGCAGAAGGAATAAAAAATATGTGAAAGAAAAAAAAAAGAGAATAAGATTGAAAAGAACAAAAGAAAAAAAAAAATTTAAAGTTAAAGAAAAAATGAAGAAAAAGAATAAAATCATAAGAAAAAAATGGGAATAGTCGACGAAAAGTAAGATTAACAGTTAAGAAAGTAAATTCAAATATCGGAGTATAGTATACTTAGTATGGTTTAGTCGGGCACAAGGTCACAAAATGGGGCGCTCGTGAGGATCAAACTCACTACATAAAGAATGACTAGCTGACTCTCCCCTAGGTTACGACAAATATTTTTTATTGATATTTATAAAGCACCACTCAGTCTGAGGATATAATCATAGCGCACTCGGTGAGAATCGACCTCTTGGTATCAATGTGATTACTAAAAAATATGCTACAATAGATTTCCTGAACAGAGAATATGAATGAAGAGAGAATATGAATGAAAGAGGAACTAATCCATAAAAAGAGAAAAGTAAAAATAAAGGAAAATAAGAAAGAAGGAAGGAAGGAAAGAAAGAAAGAAAGAAGGAAGGAAGGGAGTATAGGGGAAAAAGTGAATAGTGTACGAAGAAAGGAAATTAATTAATTAATTAATTAAGAAAGAAAGAAAGAAAGAAAGGGAGAGAGAAAGAGAGAAAGAAATAAATAAATAGAGGGGAGAAAGTGAATAGTGTGAAGGATATTAATTAAGAAGAAAGAGAGAAAGAAAGAAAGAAAGAAAGAAGATGTAGAGGGGGATAAATAGTTTGCAGAGAAAAAAAAACTAATTAAGGCAGAAAGTGAAGAAAAAAGAAAGAAAGAGAAAAATAGGGAGAAAAAACAATAAAGAAAGAAGAAAGAACGAGGAAAATAAGACAAGAAAGAAATAAGAAAGAAAAATAAGAATACTAAAAGAAAAAAAAAAGAAAGAAGAAAAATAAGGAAGAAAAGGAGGAAAAATAAGAAAAGAGAAAGGATAAAAAGAAGAAAGAAGAAAGAAAGGAAAAAAAAAGAAATAAAGAAGGAAAAAGAAGAAGAAAAAGAAAGAAGAAAGAAAGACGAAAAATAAGGTAAAGCACGAATAAAAATAGGGAAATAAAAACAACAGAGAAAGTAAAGAAGAAAAAAGAAAAAAAAGAAAGAAGAAGAAAAAAAAACGAAAAATGAAAAAAAGAAGAAAAAAAAAAGTAAGGAAGCAAGAAAGAAGAAAGATAAGGAAAAAGAGAGAAGAAAAAAAAGAAAGAGAAAGAAGCAAAAAGAAAAAGAAGAAATAAGAAGAAAATGAGGAAGCAAGAAAGAAGAAAGATAATGAAAAGAGAAAGGAAAAGAAAGAAAGAGAAAGAAGTAAAAAAAAAAGAAGAAATAAGAAGAAAAATGAGAAGCAAAAAGAAGAAAAAGAGAGAAGGAAAAAAAGAAAGAGAAAGAAGCAAAAAGAAAAAAGAAGAAAGAATGAGGAAGCAAGAAAGAAAAAAGATAAGAAAAAGAGAGAAGAAAAGAAAGAAAGAGAAAGAAAAAAAAAAAGAAATAAGAAGAAAAGAAAGAAGAAAGAAGAAAATAATGAAAAAGAGAGAAGGAAAAGAAAGAAAGAGAAAGAAGCAAAAAAAAAAAGAAAAATAAAGAAAAAATGAAAGCAAGAAAGAAGAAAAAATGAAAAAAGAGAGAAGGAAAAAAAAGAAAGAGAAAGGCAAAAAGAAAAAAGAAGAATAAGAAAAAAATGAGGAAGCAAGAAAGAAGAAAGATAATGAAAAAGCGAGAAGGAAAAGAAAGAAAGAGAAAGAAGCAAAAAGAAAAAAAAGAAGAAAAAGAAGAAAATAAGAAGCAAGAAAGAAGAAAGTTAAGAAAAAGAGAGAAGGAAAAAAGGGAAAAAAGGAAGAAAAAAAGAATGAAGGTTGGAATGAATAAGGAAGAAAGAGTAATCTAAAATAGACAAAAGAAAATGATAACATAAAGAGGTGAAAAGGAAAGAAAAGAAGAATGAAAAAGAAGAAAGATTAACAGAATCGAATGAACTAAGAAAGATGGATAGAAAAATAGGGAGAAAAAGAGACGAAAAAAAATGAAAATGGGAACGAGATGAAAGAAAGTGAAAAAAAAGATGGGAAAGAAAACGAAAACGGGGAAGAAAAGATAAGAAGAAGAAAAGAAAAAAGAAGAGAGACGATGAAAAAATATGAGAGAAGGAAGTAAAGAAAGAGCGAGGAAATGAAAGAAAAGGAGAAATACAAATTGAAGAAAAAAGAAAAAGAAATGGATGATAGAAGAAAGGGAAAGAGAGAAGGGTGAGGGTAAGACGGTAAAGAGAGAAAAGGAAAGAAGGAAGAATGGTAAAAAGAAAGAGAGAAATAAGGAAATGAGTGACAGAAAGAAAGAAAGAAAGAAAAAACAAAAGAAAGAAACAAAAGAAAGAAACGAGGTTTAAGTAGTGCAAACAGGTTTGTGTACGCGAAATTACAGAAAGCAACCGTTACAATAACGGACTGTGGTGATTATGTGCTCGCGTCCGCAAACAATCACACACACACACACACACACACACACACACACACACACACACACACACACACACACACACACACACATTATATATATATATATATAATATATATAAATGTAAGTATATATAACACATATATACACACACACACACATGTATATATATTCTTTCTTTATATTTAAAGCACTTTTTATGCGCACAGAAAATATATCTCTATAGACGCACCTACACATGTATTTATATACACAAACAACCATATATACACGACCATACTCACACACACACACACACACACACACACATTATATATATATTATATATATATTTATGGGACACAAAATATATCTATATAGATGCACTTACACATGTATTTATATACACAAACAACTACACACACACACACACACATACAACAGCGCGCGCGCGCACACACACACACACACACACACACACACACACACACACACACACACGAGCGCACATACACACACGCACGCACACACACACACACACATATATAACACTTTTTATGCGCACAGAAAATATATCTATTTAGACGCACTTATCAAATGTATTTATATACACAAAAATAAGTGGCAATTTTTCGGTGTCGACGTATTTGGTTAGGTGCGTGTGCGCATGCGTGATTTTTGCATTAATACCGAAAGTGTTTAACTGTGTATACGCTTCTGTCAAGTTAATTATGTGTATGTATTCTTGCAGGAACAAGGGTCCAGTGTTGGGGAAAGGTGTATTTGAAGGAGGGCTAGGGTACAGGGATGAGGAAGTGAGAATGCGAAAGAGAGAGAGGGGGAGTATGTGTGTGTGTGAATGAGAGAGAGTGAAGGGGGTGCGTTAAAAATTCTTTGATGTCAGGTTTGTTTGTACACTCTCAAAAGGACCCAAACGCAGAAAACAACGTCTATATCCATTATATCGTGATCTGAGTATATTGTAGGAAACACTGACCGAACTGTCCGACTCTCTCTCTCTCTCTCTCTCTCTCTCTCTCTCTCTCTCTCTCTCTCTCTCTCGCTCCGTTTTAATCCCCCTTTCCCTCTCACGCTCTATTTCTCTTTCTCTCTTCTTTCTTTCTCACTATATCTCTATCTAACTCTCTTTCTCTTTCTCTCTCTTTACCCCTTTCTCCGTTTTAGCCCCCCCTCTCACTCACGCTCTTTTCTCTCCCTCCCTCTCTCTCTTCCCCGTTTTATTCACCTATGTCTCTCATTCTCTCTCTCTCTCTCTCTCTCTCTCTCTCTCTCTCTCTTCCTCGTTTACCCCCTCGCTCTTTCTATTCCACTCCTTACTCCGTACATCCCCCCTCTCTCTCTCATCAAGTACTCTCTGATTTCCGTTTCTCCTTTTTTTTCCACTCATCATATCCTCCTTCCTCCTTTCTTTCTCTGAGTTTTCTTTATATGTAATTTGACCCCCCCTCTCTCTCTCCCTCTTTCTCTTTTCCCTATTTTACCCCCTCTTTCTTGCTCACTCTTTCTGTCCTTTTCTTTCCTCCGCCCCGCCCCCTCTCTCACGTCAAGTACTCTCTAATTTCCGTTTCTCTTTTCTTCGCTCATCATTTCCCCCTCCTCCTTTCTCTGATTTTTCTTTATATCTAATTTGCCATTCTTTTGTTTCAACTCCCTAAGAACGACCTACGTATACATTACTAAATTCCTATTATGCCTGTAGATATACAAATAAACCGTCATCCAGATTTTAAAAAAAAACGGCACATCGTAACGAGATTGCGCTTAAAGCAATACATTAAAATATTCTAAGCAAATTAAGAACTTTCCCGTCATATTTGTAATTGAATTATAATTTTTGTGGGGTCTGCTTCGCGCTGAACGTCATTTCTTAACCTTCCAAATTCTCAATGTATACCTTTTATTAATGGGGGAATAGAATCGGTGTCCTGCGTTCAAATCCTAGACGAGGCTCTTTTTATTTCTACATAGTCGGAAAAATAGCCAGGTAAATTAGGTACTATAGTCACTATATCCCAACCAGTCTAGGAGAAGGAAAACTGTCTCATTCTGCCTGGGACGAAGTTGCTGAGTAAATACTTATCTATCCCCATGTCTCAAGTTTATCTAAGCTCAACTTAGTTTAGACCAAAGCCAGAAGGATGTGACACCCATTGAGAAGATCTATCAATTCAACGGAGTGGCCAATTGTCAGTATTAGCCTGACAGCGAGGGAGTCTATTCCTTTTCATTAGCGGTAGACCAGGGAGATTATTCTTGCACCCCTACTTTACCGCACAGATCCAAGCTGTGATACTAATGTGCTGAGTTTCGCAAGGCCGGAATCAAACCCGAAACCTTACGATTTTTTTGGCAGATACTCTACCGACTGAGCTAAACCAGAAATAACAATAGTTTTTCGTCTCAGAAATTTGGATAGACATATTTTATTTGATCTTTTTTTCTTTTTTGATTGTCAATAAAAAAAATCTAAGACATCACAATAAATTCTTCTTCACACTATTTCCAATAATTAGCTTTAGTTCCTACTTGGTCTATAGTTGCAGATGGAAATGTCCCCTGCAATGTGTGTGACCGCATCTGCAAGTCCAGAATTGGACTATCTAGCCACCAAAGGGTCAACAACTGTTGAACGACATGGACTGACGTCATCGCCTTCTAAAAGGAAAGAATAGTCGAACTCCTGTAGGTATTTACCCAACCCGTTCGCAACATGTTGGATGTGACACAATTTTTAAAAAATAAATAAATCTAAGATATTATAATATATTGTTCCTTTCACTATTTTTTACAGTCTGCTTAGAGTCCGCTTATATATAATATATATATATATATATATATATATATATATATATAATATATATATTTGTCCATCAAATATCACTGTATATATATATTAAATTAATGAATTAACAGTAACTCCTAACAAATTACTGACAAGCGGTCTGATATCTTTGGTTTTATTATTATTGTTTACTATTATTTGTATTTTTATTCCTATTTTTATTACTCTACAGCTGAGCAGGACAGGACAATTTAAAAGGAAGGGTAAAAAAATCTGTTTTCAAATGCCTTAAAAATAAAGAATTCATCATTATCATCTGATGAGTCGGAAGAATTAGACATTTTTGTCTAAGCTCCCTGAAATAGTCTATAATGCAAGATCTCTAAGTCTTTTGTTATTTATTTAAATATAAATTTGCTCTGTGACTCTAACAATAAGAGCACACATTGAGCTCTCAAACTGCGACAAGTTGTTTAAAAAAAAACCTATGTCGTAAGGAAGATTTCTTCTCTGACTTTTGGATATATAATATATATATATATATATATATATATATATGTGTGTGTGTGTGTGTGTGTGTGTGTGTTTTATTTCTAAACTCTGACAGTATTAAAAAAAACTGACACAAGACTTTGAAACATTATTTCTTTAATGGCATATCAGCTTTCCTGGGCAATGAATGCCAATGTCATCTTTCTAGAATGAGAGTAGTGGTAATATTTAACCCATAGCTGGGAGAGTTCATACCTTTCCCAAGTGTATCAGTCCGAAATGAACGTAATTGCACGACTGGAGTTCGAACTCGCTTAATACGATGTTGTAATCCAGCAGGTTAGCCACTACGCTTCGGGAACACCCCCATCGCATTCTGCTACCGTTACTATTTTTTCCTTCTCTGGTAAAGAGAGACTAATGTAGATAATCAAGTAAGGTTGTTTGTGAGTTTGATTCTCAATGGGTGTCACATCCTTCTGGCTTTGGGCTAAACTAAGTTGAGCTTAGATAAACTTGAGACATGGGGATAGATAAGTATTTACTCAGCAACTTCGCCGGGCAGAATGAGACAGTTTTCCTTCTCCTAGACTGGTTGGGATATAGTGACTATAGTACCTAATTTACCTGGCTATTTTTCCGACTATGTAGAAATGAAAAGAGCCTCGTCTAGGATTTGAACGCAGGACACCGATTCTATTCCCCCCATTAATAAAAGTCACGCAAAGCGCGCCCCCCGCTTTGTATATATATATATATATATATATATATATATATATATATATATATTATATGATGATATAAAAACACATATCCTGTAAGTATGTATCAATTAATTCTTCACCCCGTACTGACAGTCGCTGACGGCAGTAAGGGTAAGGAACTTGTCAGACGAAAATGCTGTCGTGTTTCGCTCCCGGCTAGAGGTAGCTATTAAAAAGATTAGAGGTAAACGTCGAAACATATGTCTGTGGATGACTGATATATATATATATATATATATATATATATATATATATAATATAATGATACACAGTAATAAGATACTCGAGTTTCACCATAAGGATCTTCAGGGTTAAATCTACTGAATTAATCAAGATATTGATTAATTACTGCCGGTTGCACGTGTGTATTTTTTGGTATATATATATATATATATATAATATATATATATATATATATATATAGATAGAGAGAGAGAGAGAGAGAGAGAGAGAGAAGATAGATAGACAGATTGAAAGAAAACTGAGATAGATAGGTGAATGCAAACATTTCCAACTAAAATCAGATTCCAGCTGTCTCTTCAATATTAGTTTAATAAAACGCTGAGAACTTTGGCACACATCTAATAAATAGGTAAATTGGCAATTAAACTCATCTGGCTAAGATAGATGGGAATTGGCTGAGATAGATATACATGAGCAATCTGGGATAGATGGATTCGAACAGCATGAGATTAGATAGTTAGATACGGGCAGAATGAGATAGATAGATAGATAGATAGATACGAGTAGAATGAGATAGATAGATAGATAGATAGATACGAACAAAAGAAGAGGTCAATTGATACGAGAAGAATGAGATATGTATATATATATATATATTTACCAACCCCTCCGCACGAGCAGGATGTGACACAAGGTCAATTTCTTAAGCGGAGTTTAACAGGTTTGAATTCAGAGTGTTCCTTCTCCTAGAACTGGTTACCTAGCCATGGTTAAAGAGCAAAGTCTGTCCTGCTATTTACCCATAGCTGGAGGGTGAATTGGATTCATACCTTCCCGAAAGGTATTAACACCATGTGAAATGCAAACAGCTTCGTCCAGGAACTGAACTCGGGGCAACGAGTCCATTTCCCATGACTTTAACCATTACACCACGCGCTTCTCTCAAATAGATATGTATATGAATATGAAGATCCTGAGAAGAATTGAGTATTAAAGCATTTACCATCTTTTCCTTTGTCT
>CM042153.1:69989332-69997960 GCA_023376005.1 Doryteuthis pealeii
AGGCAGCGTATCAATCTTGTGTAGCTCCCATCTATGTTTTTCTCTAAGAGCTTCATTAGAGTCCAATTGGTGCAGCCGTATAGCAGCACTGACGCGGCTATAGCTTGGAAGAATTCTCGCTTTCTTAATGAATGAACAAATGATTTTATTATAGTTTAAGGGCTTTATCTATCTATCTATCTATCTATCACTCTATCACTCTAATCTCTGACCTTGTTTTCTCCCCACATTCTTTCTAATACTTTATGTGTCTCTCTTTGTTTTACTCATTCATAAATTTTCCCATTTCCTAATCTGTTATATATTTGCCATCTATGTTTGTTTATTCTCACCATCAATCAATATGGACGATTCTTGGTATGTCAAAATGGCTTCATTAAGACTAACTCTTCGTCCAGAATGTCATGAACACATTGGATTTCACTTTGGAGATCTTCTGAGGTGACAGGAAAAATAAATGTGACAAAAAATGCAGTATTCATATTAAAGAATAGTCCGATGAACCTCCTCATGAAAATCAATTTATAAAAGAATGCTTCACCATACTTAAACAGCCACAGCTTACACCTCAACTAATTTTCACCATGGCTTGGTTTTTGAGCAAAAATAATAGAGATTTGATTTATATTCGTGAACATAATTAAAAAATAAAATATAAATGATAACAGTATGGATTTTTTTTCATCTAATATTTTACATAGTAGATATTAATATTTCTTTTCAGAGTAGCTGGATCAATGCAAGGTCTATTTTTTTTACATAGGGATTTAAATAGGGCATCCCACGAGGATTTAACTTACAATGAAGTAATAATGGATCTGCGGGACTAACTTTAAAAAATCTCCCTCTACCCAGGCGATGCCGTGTAGCCGTTTCTAGTCTTATAAATTTATGTGTTTTTGTGTGTGTTTTGTGTATGTGGTATATGTGTATGTAACTAGATTCCACAAAAATGACACAACATAGCAATGTCTTTATCAGATAAATATACATAAACTGCTCTAATTTAATAGTTTCTAGAATGTTCCGATTCAACATCGAAGAATTTCCTTTGGTCGTGATGTTAGAGTTCATGGGTTTTAAAAATGAAAGAGGCGTCTTCACACATGACGGTAAGCCTCTAAAATCGGTTGAATAATTCACGTACCTAGGTAGCAATATCTTATCCACAGAAAGCGATGTTAATGCACATATTTCCGTCGATAATTGGGAGTCCCTGACATCTGATCGTGGGCAGTGGAGGGCTGCGATATACAGGAGTGCAGAACTGTTTGAAGCTGCAAGAGTGAACCGGGCAAAACTCAGGAGAGCTTGCCGAAAACATGAAACTCTGCCGGCCAATTCTGCTGATGTGTGGACCTATGAGGAGTGTGGTCAGGCCCTGTTGTCAAAGGCGGGCTTCAAGTATTCCTATCTAATACAAATGATTTGCACATAGTTATATAATTTCAAGTATTATTATCTAATATTAATAATTGCAATACAATTATATGGTTTCAAGTATGCACTACCACAAGTGTTATCACTTCCTGTTAGCATGAACCTGGCACTAATGTCAACGAAAGGTTACCCCATATACTCTAGAACCCCAGAATTGGAGCGTGATCACTGGAAGGAAACAATCAACCAACCAGCCATCAATAATTATAACTAAGATACATAACAAAATGAATATAGATATTTTCCTCTTCAAGTGATAGGGAGAGTTATCTCCCTCTACCGATTCTACACCGGATATACACACTGACTAGCAGTGAGACAGAAAACTGACAAGTGGAGTGTCAGGCAGACAAAGACTGACAGTCGGACAGACAAGGACTGGCCAATGTGTGATCACACATATGATACACACAGTTGAATTCTATCCAAAACCATCCCACTGTATTTCCTGTGAGTGAGAATAAATAAAACAAATATTGTTATATGTTAAACATATTTCGCTGTTTTTATTATCATTTGTTATTCCTACATCTCGGGATATAACATCAAGTGATCACCAAAATGAGAACTTTGTTGGTACCCAAGCAACGCCGGCTATTTTCCTTGTAAAGTATATTTTACCAATTTCATCTTTCATATTTCTACACGTTCATTTCTACTCCCTCTCCTCTCTTCTGTCCCTTCCTTGTGGTCTTCTCTATTTCTCACTTGGCAAACATTTTCCTCTCACATCCCAATTCACCCTACCACTCTTTTCTTTTGTAACTTCTCTCTTTATATCACCCGTCCTCCATCCACCCTGTTTCTCCTCCTCCTCCTCCTCCTCCTAATTCTCTTCACTATCCACACGTTTTATCCTTCTTTTGCCCTTCAGATTCGAGACAGATGCTACCTCCACCCTCACCCCTCCACTCCACCGACTTCCCAGGTGGATTTTCGTTAGCATTGTTTAGTCATTCTTCACAGCGTCTCCAACGCCAAACGCTTATTTGTAACCAACTTCCATTTGGCCAAACAATTTTATCCTTTTCTCTCTTTATTGTTCCGCGTTCGTTTTCGCATGTTTTTCTTTCGTTAACTTCATCTCCATTAAAAACATTTTGCATTCTCCCTTGTGTTCTTTTCTTTTCTTTTCTTTTCTTTTCTTTTTTTCTTGATATACCTTCTCTTTTTGCTTTTGCCAGATCGTCTCCTCGCACGTTTGTTTTTGAAATTCTATGCCTGTGCCTACTTGTCCAACACAAGATCGTCTTATCTGAGACACAAGGATTAAGTATTTTCATTATTCCACACACTTATTACGAGTATCTTTATTTTTTTGTTTTTTTGTTTTGTTTTGTTTTTCCGAGTTCTGATCACTCATAGTCATATTTTAAAAAAAATTCTGAGCTTCGTTGAAATGGTGGATTGGATAGTTTTAACGCGTGTTAACCCTTGATGGGTTACTTTACGCCGAAGTCAGTTTAATAAATTATCTTTATATATATTTACCAACCCCTCCGCACGATCAGGATGCGACACAATATATATATATATATATATATATATATATATAACCACACCACAGGATGTGACACAAGGTCAATTTCATAATCGGTGTTTAACAGGTTTGAATTCAGAGTTTTCCTTCTCCTAGACTGGTTGCCTAGCCATGGTTAAAGAGTCCAGTCTACCCTGCTATTTACCCATAGCTGGAGGGAGAATTGGATTCATACCTTTCCCAAGGGCCAACAGCTTCGTCCAGGAATTGAACTCTGGTCGAGGAGTCCATTTGCCACGACTCTAACCATTAGAACACGCGCCTCCATTATCTTTAATGACCTTTATATGGCCGGGTTAGTTCAGTCGGTAGAGCGTTCGGCTAGAAACCACAATGTCGCTAGATCGATACCGGCCCTCGCCAACTCAGCGTATGAGTAACACAGAGATATGTGCGGTAAAGTAAGGAGCTAATGGTAGGTGTGGCACTCCACCTCAGATGCAAAGACAATCTCCTCGGTCTAGCGCTAGTGAAAAAAGGATAGACTCCTTCGCTGATTGGCTGATACCGATATTAGGCCACCCCGACGACTTTACTTTTTTTTAATATACGGTACAAAAATGTATATTCTCAGCCATCTTAAGTAAAAAAAAACAGCTAAAAAAGAAATAGATCTAATTGAACAATGTATCGGATGGTGTGGAGATTTGACATTCATCGACATCGCAAGTCTCGGAAACTATAGATCTTTCGTGTCCTAAAGTTATGTTCTAGCGCAGCGACTTCTGTTACTGTGAAGGCCAATATTTGAAAGAACAGTTTCGACCACAGATGTGAAGGTCAGTCCTGAAGATGTTGATGGTGTGCCGGTGCTTTGTTGCTGTTGTTTGATCATCTTATCTGAGACACCAGGATTAAGTATTTTCATTATTCCACACATTTATTACGAGTATCTTATTTTTTATTTTATTTTATTTTTATTTTTTTTTTTGTTTTGTTTTTCCGAGTTCTGATCACTCATTGTCATATTTTTTAAAATTTCTGAGCTTCGTTGAAATGGTGGATTTGCTTCATGGTGTTGTGCCTGGGTGACTTCAATCATGAAGAGTGAAGGCGGTCCTGATATATATATATATATATATATATATATATATATATATCCCGGAAAGGAGAAGGAACAGATACTACAATTGAATCCAATTCAAAAGACAGGCGAAATCCATTCTGATCCTCGTCGGAAGTGCCGGAATGCTACACTTTGATCCCAGACAGAGATGTCCGGTTGATACCGACAACAAGCCACTCCGCCGACATATATATATATATATATATATATATATATATATATATATATATTTATCGGCATCGTAGTCATGGAAGACCATAAATTTCTTGTGCCCTGAGTTTTGTTCAAGCGCAGTGCCTTCTGTTACTGTGAAGGCCAATGTTTGAAAAACAGTGTTGACAAAAGATGTTGCATGTGAAGGCCAGTCTTGAAGATGCTCATGGCGTGCCGATACTCTGTAGCTGTTGCTTTTTCTTGGACATATTTGCTTCATGGTGCTGCACCAGGGTGAGCAGTCCATGACAAGCAACACCCCACTTTACTTTACTTAGGCTAGACGGGCAGTCGGAGAGCCCCCATCAAATCAATTGGTTGGTTACGTTAAGCACTAGCACCTATGTCATTGTCCCAACCCTATTGTCCTTATGGCAAGTACCAACCCTTTTTATCATATGAGTGCTAGAAGGCGGTGGCTGAGGGTGTTAATGTCCTGGGTATAACATTAAATTCTATCTGTTGGTGTGGTTTCAGTTCAGGAGCTCTGGAGAGTATCCATTCATTAATCCCAGATTCACTCTGATCCGGGATGGTAGTCCCATCTATGTGTTAAATCGAAAAAAAATGATTTTGAAAAAACAATGAGTTTGAAAAAATGTATTCGGTATGAAATAACCCAACAAGGCTTGGCGTGCCATAAAATCCAACCAGCCAGCCAGCCAGCCAGCCAACCAATCAACTCACCATAGCTCCAGAACTGGAGCATGCCTAATGGATGCAATTTAGTGTCAATTCCCAAGAACCACCTTTGAGGACATTCTTACCTGTTTACAGGAGATACAGGCGGCGTATATGAGTTTGCGTCGCCCAAATTGCTTATTCTAGTTCAAATTAGTTGATATTGAGTTCGATTTCATTGGGTGCTCGTCGTACTTGGACTAAACTAAGCTAAGGTTGATACACATCAGGTTAATCGAAATTTCTGCAATTTAACTTGAAGACCGAAGAACACATTGGCCGGAAGTATCGTAATAAAAGAAAAAGAAAAATGATTAAGAACAAAATGTTCACTTCTTTCTTTCTTTCTTTCTTTTTTCTTTTTTTTTATTCTGTTCTTTTCTATTTTCTCGTTTTTTTGTTTATTTTTCTTTGTTTTCTTTCTTCCTTCTTTCTTTTTCTCTGCTTTTCTTTCATCTCTTTTCCTATTCCTTTTCTTTTCAATTCTTTTTTTTTCTATTCTTTGTTTTTTTTTCTCTCTTTTTTTTGCCTATTTCTCCTTTTCCTTCTTTTCCTCCTTTCTTTCTTGCTTTCTTCGAATAGTAAAGAATTAATTTTCTATCGGAATCGAACCAATTCTTCTTCTTCTTCTTCTTCTTCTTCTTCTTCTTCTTCTTCTTCTTCTTCTTCTTCTTCTTCTTCTATTTCACTAAGCCTTTAGTCTATCTATTTGATCTTCTTCCCATTATTTTTACACAGTTTGCCCCCTGATATGTTAAAGCTTTAAAAACGTCCAACCTCTTTTTGACCATTACTTACGATCATCTTGTTCTACAAATCTTCTATCAATATCAGATCTGCTTGTATTTTTGAATACTCTTCGAACCACAGTTAAAAGATTTAACACTGCGCTTGAATCACTGGGCAGAAATGATATAAATCAATGAATTGGCGGTGCATGTTCTTTGTGAGTCTATGAGATGCATCTCCTCAACCCCGTCAAGTGTTACGTGGTATTGTGAATTGATTAGTCAACTATCAGAACATAGACTCATATCAGATGAGTCAGATCAGAGATATCTCGAAAATCGAAACTAAGAAAGATGACCTCTTGATTTTCTTTTGCAGTTCGATAATTTCACTGTAGTAAAGCGGTTTCTATGACAGAGTTCACTAAACCAAGGTCAAATATCAGTATCTCACTTGCATGTTTCTTTCTTTTTCTTTACTAACAGAACATGTGGATATACAACAGTATGATAATTTAATTATTACAACGTTTGATATCTTAACTATTAATCAAACATGGGGATAATTATTTGAGATAAAAGCTGAACCTGTTTTAGTTGTTTAGTATTTTTTATAAACTAGTAGAACTTTAGGATATACCACGGTATGATAATCTAATTATTACAACGTTTGATATGTTTATTTGAGAGCTATTGCGAAATAGTTCAATATGTTAAAAGTATGATAATCTCTCTCTCCTTCTATCTCTCTCTCTCTCTCCTCTCACACACACACACACACTCTGTCTCTGTCTCTGTCTCTCTCTCTCTCTCTCACTCACACTCACTCACTCACTCATGGTTTTTTTCCCTTTCTTTTTCAGTTCGATAATTTCACTGTAGTAAAGCGGTATTTTCTATGACTGATTTCACTAAACCAAGATCAAATACGTCACTTGCATTTTTCTTTCTTTTTTTTCTTTCTTTTTTCTTTCTTTCTTTCTTTATTTTTCTTCTTTCTTTCTTTGTTTCTTTTTCTTTCGTTTTCTTTCTTTTCTTTCTTTTTTTCTTTCTTTCTTTCTTTTTCTTCTTTCTTTCTTTGTTTTTTTCTTTCGTTTTCTTTCTTTGTTTCTTTTTTTGTTTTCTTTTGTTTTCTTGTTTTCTTTTCTCTTTCCTTTCCTTCCTTCTTCTTTTGTTTCTTTGATCTCTCTCTTTTTTTTCTTCTGCTTCTCTTCTTTGTTTTGTTTCTTTCGTTTTCTTCTCTTTATTCTTTCTTTCTTTTTTTTTTTCTTTTTTCTTTTTTCTTTCTTTCTCTTTTTTTTCTCTTTTTTTCTTTCTTCATCTTTTTCTCTTTTTTCTTCTTCTTTCTTTTTTTACGGTTTTCTATATTCTTCATTTTCTCGTGTTTTCGCTAGCCGCCTGGGGTACGAATTACGATGTGTTGAATTTTTGTTGGTCAGTGGTTAATGAATTCCGTAATAATTTTTATTAGAGAAGATCTATTGAAGAGATGTCAAACTAGGAAAGATAATATGTACGTGCAATAAACTGATGAAGATGCTCTGTTTTTTATTTCACTTCAGCAAGCTGTCGAATTGAAACGCAATTGGGAGAAACTCGCTGAGAGTTTTCTTCAGTGTTTAGCAAGCAACATCGTGCTAATATCATCTTCCAGATGGACGATTGATATTATATATTATATATATATATATTACTATATATATATATATAACTATAATACATATTAGAGAGATATAAACAACCTTTGACTGGCAATAAGATTTTAATAATTCGGCTAATCTACGTATATGACTTTTCATGTTTTTAACTTCACAGTGACATGAAGTGCACCTGAGTGCATGTGAAGCCTTTATGTATCTGTATATAAATACTTAATTTTTTTTTTTGTGGGGGGGGATTATGTACTTAATTAGAGTATACCTAATTTGTCAATTAATTAATTATAGATTAATGATTAGGCGTGTATACTGGTTTAAAGTAAGCGTACAATGAGAAAAAGTCGATCTCTGTATGTACAATTTCGCTCGTTGGGGCTCATAGCAGCAGAGCTATAGACAGGGCTAAGGTGTTGTGCGTGATTTGAAACGTACTGAACCTCACTCGTCCCGCTCCCAGGGCTGTGGCCTTCGCCATTTTTTAACACGTAGAGGTTTGTATTCATGTCATAGTTATATTTATTATTGATTAGTGTATATATATATTATATATTAATTATATATTATATATAAGTTATTATTTTATTATATGGGTGTCATCAAGAATTTATTATATAATGATTAGCCAATATTCCTCAAGATGATGTAGATTGTACAGTGTTTATAAAGTACTAAGTTTTAAAGTTTTATTTTTTATTTTTTTAAATATTTTATCCGTTATCAGGAGTTAAGCATACATATTACTAGTAATGAAGGCATTTTCGGTGTTAGGATATGTTCATAGTCAAACAGGAGTGTGAGGCTTTTAATCAATTACAAAATTTGTTTGCCCTCTGAGTATCTTGTTTTAAATTTTGATAAATAAGTTCTTTTATCATTTGTGTTTCTTTACTGCAAGCCTATTTATTTTCATATTTTCAAATGATGGTCAATTTTTTGGGCATCACACCCAATACACACACCCCATAGGGCTCATACTACACTCTCATACACCAATATAATATAATATAGTTGTATATATGATTATATATTTATATAATTATATATATATATATCTATATATAGTACTTTATATATTGTTTGTATATTTTATGTATATATATATATATATTTTATATGATTCTATATATATACGTAGTGGCGATTGCTTCCAAGTCTTTTTAGTCAGATTATTTTTGCCCTGGATGAGCCTTACGAGGAGAAACTGCTTAGTAGGTTTACTTTTATATATTATAACATTATATATAGTATATATTATTTCATATATCTATATGTGTGTGGTGTGTGTGTGTGGTGTGTGTGTAT
>CM042153.1:69997970-70025470 GCA_023376005.1 Doryteuthis pealeii
AATAGATAAAAAAAATCCGTATTAAAAAATTATGCAATAATACAAAAAATATGGTAAAAGAAACTAAGCAATTCTTCATCAAATCAATTTTCTTTTGACCTTGTCTTTGTCAAAGCATTACTGCAGTTTTCGTTCCATCAAGATTGCAAACTTTTGTTGTGATGTAAAATATATTACAACAATTTTTTAGCAAATGTAATCACTTTTGTTTCGGTGTCAAAAACTATTACTATAAATAGAAATGTAATCTTCCGGTTTTTAAAAATTTCAAACCCTTAGACAAAAAAGTTTCTTCTTCAGTTGATTAAAATCTTTTATCGTGTAGTAAAAGAAAATCTGATATCCTCTGTTGTGAATACGTCGGATTTTCGGAGTTTCCTCATTCTGTTTTAATCGGCAAAAGAGACGGTTTCTATATTTTTTCCTGAGCAGATTTAAGGATTGGATGTAATCCAAATTAAGTCTGCTTTTCTTTCCTTTAAAATAAATTTCCTTCAAAATGTTTTCGATACAAAAACTGAGTTTTTGTAGCAAACAGTCATTCACGGTAACATAATCTTGACCATTTCTCGAGAATTATCGAATTTCAAGAGGAAAAAAAATGTTTGATATTTTTTCACACAATATTATATCCAAAGTGCAGCAAATGCAAACATTTGTTAACAATTTTTGAAACAAAATATCGCGAAAACTTTAAAATTCAAATTAAATGCAAAGAATTATGCGTTTAGTAATTTATAAATTGCGTCTATAAAGCACAAACAGGCCGTATACGCGATGGAGGTGTGGTGTAATGGTTAAGTCAATGGGAATAGGACTCGTCGCCCGAGTTCAAATCCTGGACGCGGATAACTGCATTTTCACTTAGCGCAATACCCTTGGGAAAGTATGAATCCTACTCTCCCTCCAGCTATGGGTAATAGCAGGGCAGACTGGGTTCTTTAACCATGCGAGTAACCAGTCTAGGAGAAGGAAAAACTCTGAATTCAAACCAGTTTAAATTCCGCTTAAGAAATTGACCTTTGGCACATCCTGCTCGTGCGGAAGACGGTTGGTAAATATATATACGCGATGAAAGTAAGGTGCATAGCCGTTTACTAATTACGTAAGATTAGTAAAGATAGTGTAAATACGTATTTAATTTTGAAAAGATTAACAATAACAACTAATAATTCTACCACATTTATTTCATTATTTTCTCTGTTAACTTTTTAAAATTACCTCTTTTCTGGGTCAAGTTCATGTGCGCTAGAATGAGTTTAATCTAAATCGGACTGTTAGAAGAACTCTCTAAATGATACTATGGGCCGTAATAGTATAAGTAGGTCTGATATGCCGTAAAACAAAACCCAAACAACCAGCCAGTTTGTATATCTATCTATCTATATATATTATATATATATATCTGCCTATATATCATTTTCTTCATATCTATTTGTCTTAATTTGTTCATATCTAGAATCTAAATCAATTTCAAATATATTTCATATTTACGGCTTCAAGTCACGTGCAAAGCACGTTACCACTAGATCACGAAGTAAACAGCAATGAGCCTTTTTAATACTTAATGGGCGACCATACTAAGCAACAGCAGTACCGTAGCAAACGATCCTTTCGTTTATCAAAATAACATGGATCGGCATTGGAATGACCCGAAAAGGATGACCATGCCACATAAAACAAACTAATAATCAATCGATGAGGGGGGGGGGGGGGGGGGTTAAGATATAGTGAGAAATACAATTAGTTTGTGCGAGGAAACACTTTGCAGACTGGACAAACCAACATACAGATAGACAGACATACACAATCTTTCTTTATATATATGTATAGATAAAGCATGTAATCAAACTCCTAACTCTTTCTTCATCTTTGGAAACTAACTGTTTGTAAGATGAATATATAAAACCTCGGAATATTTCACCCAAATATACATGTCAAGTACAAGAGTTATTCAAGGAAAAATGATTTTAACTAAGGAGTTCGTAATAGGAAGATCGGTGAAAAGTCAATTTAATATTTTGAATACAGGATGCAAAAAATGCTTTGGTAGCATTACAGTCAGATAAGTTTGTTTTTCTAAAATAAATAAAAGTAAATCGTCGGGTAGCCTAAGTACGGTATCACGCCAGACAGCGAGGAGTGCTATTCACTAGCGCTGAAGCGAATGTAGTTTAAGTTGAGTGGAGCCGCATAACCTACGTATGAGTCGCGTAGCTAGCGCGCATCGTGCGCGCTGCTACTCGTACGCTGAGTTGGTGAGGCCGTATCGAACCAGGAACCTGGCTGATTCCTAGCCGAATTGCTCTACCGACGTGTAAGTACAATCAAATATTATTGCTATAAAGACAATGCTCTTACCAAACTGCAAGACACTAAAAAATAGACCTTAAAACAAATCGAGTGTGTGTTGAGCGAGCATTTGAAAGCTGTGTATGAGGTATTTGTTGGGTGCGTGGTAAATAGACTCGTTCACCCGAGGTTCAAATACTGACGAGGCTGATTGTATTACGATCACAATCACCTGAAACGTATGTATCCACAACCTCCCTCCAGCTATTGGTAAATTGTAGGGTAGACTGTGTTCTTTAACTTTGGTATGCAACCGTTCTAGGAGAAATAAAAGTCTGAATTTCAAACCTGATAAACTCGCTTGATAATGAACATAATGTCACTCCTGCTCGTTGCGGATGGGTTGGTATATTATATATACTTATTATATATATATATATATATAATATATATATATATATATATATACCAACCCAGTCTAATATATATTATATATATATTATAATATTAACTATTCTTCAGCGACTGTGTAACTAGCATTTGTAAAAAGCTGCTCGAATGTTTAGAATTGGTCTAAACAATAAAAGGAGTAATAAAAACAATTCTGTCTGATATTGTAATAATAACCTAACCAATTAATTGTTAAAAGCATTCAAACACAAAATCTTTAGACTATCATATATATATGAGAAAAATAGATGGAAATTAAATCCGACAGTATGAAATTTAAACATTGTTTTTTCAAAAAATGTTGAATTTCATATATATATATATGTAATGAATATCTATATGAACTAAACTTACTATTTGAATCTCCGAATCGAGAGATACATGATGATATATATAGAAAGACTAGATAGATAGATAGAGGTTTAAGATAGATAGATATATAGATACATATGAAATAACTTGATTGTGCTAGGATAGATAGAGTTAGACGTAGTAGATAGATATAGGAAAAGGATATATATATATATATATAGTATATATTATATAATATAATATGGTGTGTTGTGTGTGTGGTGTGTTGTTGTGCATAACATACATACATACATATATTGTAGATTAGATATAAAGGATGAATAGATAAATAGTAAATAGGCAGACCTCTATGCACGCATAATAAATGAATTATAGTATATAATATATTATATATATATATATATATATATTTATATATATATATATATATTTATATATATATAAACACTTGAATTATGGATTTGTTTGTTTAGGTTTATTTTATAGTACTTTTTATAAATATTTTTCTACAAAAGTAAACGTAGGACCATTTCGTCTGATCCATCGTTGGACTCTAAAGTGAAGTGAAATAATTAGAATAATTAAACTGCGCACAATCCTTATCTTCGGATGGACTGGCAACTTTCATGTGTCGCATCAAACTTTTATAGTTACAATAAACAAAATTACGAATGGCATTAATAGAAGATATATATAGACTAGAAATAAGATTAAGTGTCATAGTAAGAATCGGAAACACAAATACCACGCAATGCATTATGGGGTAACGTAAGTAGAATCAATGGTGTTGTGAGTTTACTGAATATTTGTTTTGCGTTATCTCTCCTGATATGGCGACAGAGTTATAAGGCATATAGATTCACATCGAAAAGAAACGCTTTTGGTAGATGAAAAAAAAAATCTTTTGATGACAAAGTGTCTGACGTACAAAGCGAACGAGAGCAGATTATTATTAACATAAAAAAAACTCTTTGTTGTTATTATTTCTTTTTAAATAAAAATGAAAAACAGTCTATTCTTCTATTCTGT
This sequence comes from Doryteuthis pealeii, assembly GCA_023376005.1. Classification (NCBI taxonomy): domain Eukaryota; kingdom Metazoa; phylum Mollusca; class Cephalopoda; order Myopsida; family Loliginidae; genus Doryteuthis; species Doryteuthis pealeii. Next base: position 70,002,054 of record CM042153.1, read on the forward strand.
CCTTCTCAATCGAAATTAATATCCATTGGGCATGCTTCAAGTTATACTCGAACAGCAACGTTATTAAAGTTTTGGTCTATAAGAGTAAAGTCGTTGGGCGCGGCCTAAATCGGTATCAGCCAGTCACGAGGGAATCTATCCCCTGTTAAGAGCGCTAGACAAGGAGATTGTTTTGGCGTCTGAGGTGGAGCGCCACACCTACCACCAGCTCCTTACTTCTACGCACAGATCTGTGCATTACTCATACGCTGAGTTGGCAAGGACCAGGTATCGAACTAGGAACCTTGGTGGTTTCTAGCCAACCGCTCTACCGGAACTGAGCTAACCAATAATAACCACAATTAAATAATAAGATGAACGCATAAGATCTCTTGAACTTTGAGATGAAGACGGATCACCTATCACAGCAGAAGACCAACCTAATATGATTAACAAGAAAAGAGAATTGTCTTACTGTTAGAGTTGCATTTCCAGTAGATCAAAGGGAGAGCATGAAAGAAAAACGAAAAGATAGCAAACACCTGAATCTTGCTAGAGAAATTTAAAATATGGAATTTGAGGGTGAAATGAAACAATTGGGTTCGGTGCACTATGAACGGTCCCCAAAAGCTTAGAAAGAGACTAGAGGAAACTGGAGAATCAGGGAGAATTACGACCATCCAGAAACAGATTGTTGAAATCGGCTAGAATACTCAGAAAGTCCAGGAACCTAGGAGACTTATTGTCACTCAGACTCAGTGAAGACAAGGAGTGAATAATGATATTATTATTATTATTATTATTAATAATAATATAATATATAATCTTATTATAATTGGAGATTGTGTGTTTTTCTGTCTGTACCGCAACTAATCACAACTCATGTAACAATTCCTTGGTTATTAACACCACATTCTCCATTATTCTACTTTTTTATTTAAACAATTCAATTATTAATAAAATATGTTTTACATTATTGATGCTGATTAACCATAACTACATTCTAATATATGCAATTTGATTTATTAACAGCAAAATTATGGTTATTACAGTGTGAACGGAAGGTTAATTTGCATATTGATATTAAAAATTGATCTTTAATAAATATTGCTTAGTATTATAGGTTTCTAACTGTTTGGTTTATTTTAATGAATATAAGCAAAAATCTCTCAATGAATCTTAAATGAAATCCATTAACAAGAAAAAATAACTGTCATTTTATTCTTTACTTCCTTTAACTAAATACTTAAATTAGAAAAATAAATGAAGACGAGGAGTGACTGAGAGTAAGTTTCAGTTTCTATTTTTGATATACCCCCTTCTGTTTCAAATATTTTAACTGCATTCTTTATTAGTTTCATTAGCCTATTCTAATTTAATATAAATATTTTATTACATTAAAAACTTAAATACTTGCACCCGGAGGGTGCATATATTATGCTTAGTAATAATATCATAATAATAATGGGAATTAAGAAACAGAGGAAAGAACGAGACCATCCAAACTACAGCATTCGTTAAGATACTCAAAAGTCATAGAGACCAAAGGAGACATGTTTCAATGAACCACAAGGCTACGGCAGGTGTTAAAAACTCGATAATAATTAAATAATAATAATAATAATAATATAATAATAATAATATATAATAATAACTTGGAATATTCGGGTAAAGTGATACCAATTGTTGGTTTGGTTGTACTCGCGTCCCCAAAAGCGGTTAGAAAAAGAGTCTAGAGAACATAATAAGAGGAAGAATTGAGACAATCCCGACAAACGCATGTGGGAAATCGGCTAGAATACTCAGAAGTCTAGAGATTGGAGACTTATGGAAGGAGTGAAAATGGAAGAAACGGAGTTAGCGTGAAGCATAAAAATAGATAAGATACTGAACATATAAATTAAACGAAATATAAACACGCTATACACACCCAGATAATAGAGAGATATGCAGAGTGAATAGATACGCACAGACTAAACATAAACGTGAACACACGTGTGATAAATATGAATATGGAATGAGAGAAGAAGATATGGACAGGGCAAAATGTATAGATTATGCGAAGCAGAAAAAGTATGAACAGATTTTGAGAGACGAAGTCGATATACAGACGTATCGTATACGAAATAGACTCGATAAGGACATATTGCGACAATAGACCGAACACACAATGAGATAGATGAAGAATATAATATGAATACCAAAATATGAAGACACTTGGAAATGTACTAGCAGGAAAATGCTAAAAAAAAATCTTGTTACCATTTAAGGAAAAAAACAAGAGAAATAAGACGATGGACGACAATTTATATACGAAGCAAAGCTACACCTTATGAAAGCAAAAAATAAATTAAATAATAATAAAAAAATATAGAAACAGTGAAAAAGCACATTTTATCGATTGCCATGGTATACCTGATCAAACTCAGAAAAATATGCAATACCACCAGGAAAATAAAATAAATAAATAATAAAATAAAATAAAAATTAAAGAAAGAAAGGTAAAGATAATCAAACAAAACACAAAAAAAAATAACCATTCGTTTTCTACCCCCCCGCTTTTCTTTTTTACAAGATCGTCTCCATCGTGCTCCTTTCAATCCCCCCACGAGTAAAGGACTATTTTTTGTGTTTGTCAACCATAATGCAAGACTGCTGTTTCCGTCAGAGCCATCTTAGTGCTCACGTTTGAAATACGTTTACAAATAAAGAATTGGAAAGAAAAAGCCGACAGAAAGACCAAGCATCGATTGTTCGTAAACAATATTTTTCTCTTTTGCTAGTCGGCGTCCCAAAATTATTTCCTTTCGAGTTTCCGTGCAAACGTATCGCAGTTGTATCAACCACTAATTAAAAATTCATAAACAGGTAATACATTACCACGCATGCAAAATACATACATACGTGCATATATATATATGTTATTATATATATAATATATATATATATAACTATATATATGTATGTATGTACGTGTGTGTGAGTGTATATATATCAATATATATATATATATCTATATACACATACATATCTTCTGGGTAGGTGGAATCATTTAGTCGGTAGAGTGGTGGTGGCTGCGATTCTCACCTACCCAGAAGGACACACAACACCACACACACACACACACAAACAATATATTAAATATATATATATATATATATATTAGACAGAAAATGACGATCGCATTTTCACATGGAGAAGCTGACAGTTATGCTAAAGGGCTTATGCAACTATGCTCTTAAGGTTTTTAAGATATTCTCTCAAACTTTATAAAAAGCGATTTTAATCAACCCGGTTGTATTCGCTCCTTCTTTCTCTTCTCCTCTCTCTCTCTCTCTCTCTCTCTTCTCTCTCATGTGTGTCTCTCTCTCTCTCTCTCTGTCTGTCTGTCTGTCTCTTCTATCTATCTATCTATCTATCTTTCCTTATCCCTCCTCTCCTTCTCTGTATATATATTATAATGAGCACATGAGTTAGACACTATTTACCTGATTTAACCGAATGGTCTTCAGGATAATTCGACTGAGGTGCGTTGTCACAAAAGTCTTTTTATTGCTGTATCGGTATCTGAAAAAAGCATAGTGTCAAAAAATTAAAAATTCGTAAGAATGTTTGTCAAATTTTTTTTTTTGCTTTTTTATTTTTATTTATTTTATTTATTTTTATTTCATCTTTATTGGCTAAGTAAGTATTTTTTAAAATGTTTACTTTGGTTTTAAGATCTCATATTCTTTGGTTTTGTAGCTCTGCTTGTTCTTTTCATAATTAACTAAGCGGGTTTTCTTCCATGTAAAGTTGCAAAATTTGTCTCTGCTTTGTATTCATGTATTCTTTATAGTATTTTCCCATTGAAGATGGGGTATATTCCTAAGTTTTTATTTTTAATTTATCCACATATAATTGGATAGGCTCGTATTATGTCGATACTTTTTGTTTACGAAACTACCTTGTGGTTATAGTACTCTGAATTTTCAAAGGCTCCCGTGTGGACCTTAGTATTACTTTTTTGTCAGTGATATTATTTTAATCGTTGATTCATTAGTATATTGAAGTATATACTTGTGTATATTACGCCACTCCTGTTGAAATAATGGTTTAATTGTAAGGGACATTCTGGCCTTATTGATACAATTAAAGTTAGGAGTTACGTTGATTAAGGTTTTTTTTTTGTAGATGTTTTGCAGTCTGATTTATTTAATTAATTCCCAACGTTGGGCATGAGCTATAGCTACGTTTGACTGTATTTTTGGTTAAAATAGATTTTATGTAATATGTAGAGGAGGAAGTGTTTTATAGTTTAAGAAGTCCCTGCCTTTTTATTAATCTAGGGCCATGTTGAATGGTGGTGTGAACCAGGGGATTTTTCTTTAATTATACTTTCCTATAATTATTTGTTATGGCGTGTTCATTCATTTCCGGATATGAATCGGATCATCTAAGGTCGATTCATTTTGTGAAACTTGATAGTTTTCGGGAAATGCTTTGTAACGATCTTAAAGGTTTTTGAAAATATATTCTGTTAATGTTTTGAAACGTCATTTTAGTCGTTGGTCTATATTTCGACTACACACACACACACACACAAACATACACACACACACACCACACACACACACACACACCATACATCTGTTGTGTGTGTGTGTGTTGGTTGTTTGTTATAGGGATCAAATATTGAGAATTTTATTAATTTTCGTTGCTTGTAGGAACGAATTAAGATTAATGGGGATATTTTGTTGTTCGTACGATTGTCGCTCTTTGGGATGGAAATTAGTCCAAAGGGGTATCTTCCTTACCGCCAGTTTTCGCCGCGAGGTGGCTAGATATTTAGTAAGTAGCCAGGATTCTGAGCTCGTATTTTTGGGTCCAGCGACACTTTGTGCATCTTCCCCTTTAGTGAGGGGGCCTTGCTCCCCAGAAAACTATCAGTAAGTACTAATTCTACATGTAATGTATCATTCTTTAGGACTTCACGTTGTGATATTTTTTGTATCCTGTTTTCTATATCGTACTGCTACCTTGTTGATGAGTATAGTTGTATACCCCATGTACTGGGCCAGACACAATAAAGTCTAGTGTGTTATCTTCTTGTTGCTTCGTCGCTTTCATTGTGAAATGTTTTCACTTACGTTTTCTAATGTATCACTAAGAACATTTTAACATCTATAGTTTCGTTCCTATTATTTTTTAATTACCCTAGTTTTTTTTATAAAATCCCAAAATATTTTCTGCTAATGTACAGATCCTTATTTCATGACATCCACAATTTCAAGATATTAAGTTACTACAAACACTATGAGCCCATATGCAAGAATGACAGCAACTGCGCATGTCAAGATCAAACTACATATATAAGTAGTGAGCCATCTATTTTTAAATGTTGAATTAGTGCAGTTATTCATAAGAAAGAGGAACTCGCCGCTATTTAGAGGCTAACATGGCAGACTGCGACATCGTAGTAAGTCGAGTTCGGAACTCAAATCACACTATTACGTTCACTTTCGGACAAATTACTCATGGAAAGGTTAAGGTTGCATAATCTATGTGGTCAGCATAGATTATTGGCAACATTCCTGTAATTCTTTCGGATTCCAGTTTTTCATATCACGAAGTGAAAAATCACTGACATTTGAATCCGCAAAGTCACGTTGAGAACTAGTATAGTCCTTCAGTTGCAGCCGAGATGTAGTGTAAGATAGATGTGTCCTACTTTCAGCTGCAGCTCCGCCGCATGAGTTATGGCAAAGAAATCTTGCTGCAAAAAAATACCTCTTTTATTAATTGAATTGCATGACAAAAGAGTTAGCCCAGAGAAGCCCTAGAAGAAAGACGAGGACAGTAGACAAAGAAAGTACATAGACTTAGTACATATCTTTAGGAGAGAAGATAGTCGAAGTAGAATCCAGCATGGCGTACTATAGGAAGAAACGGCCAAGTAGTTAATGTATCTGTCGTAATATTCTCTCTAATACTATTTCCTCTCTCTCTCTCTTTCTCCTCTCTCTCTCTCTCTCTCTCTCTCTCCTCTCTCTTACACACACACAGCACACACACACAGAAGAACTCTGCGCTATTATACCGAACGAGGCGTATATGGTAAACATAAGAACTCCCTCATCCCTCCCATGTTGGGTAGAATAAGTATCACAACTGTTCTTCACAGAATAGATTTTAACATTAAATAACCACAATGTTTAATATGCCATTAAAAAGAAAGAAATCAAACCATCTTAGATAAGAAGGATTGTTTGACCTTCGATACCAAATTCTATAACAAAAGATTAGCATTTCCAAATTGGTACAACAGTTAATACGTAGATTGCACAATATATTGTATGTTGAAAAAACACATTGGTTGTTGATTGATGGGTGGTGCGTCACAGTGATGTTTGGACAGTGGCTCTGATTGGACTAAATACGGATTGAATGATGTCGGAAGTTAGAAACGAGTTGAAAATGCGCCAGGCGATAGTTGAACCTCAACCATGCTTGACACTGTTCTCAGACAGGTGAGGTCGGTGAAAGAAGTGTCGCTATGTAGAATATAAAATATGTGCCATAAAATGTGGTTATCTCATTGTTATTCTACATGCGAAGAATATGAGACGACGAGATACGAACGGACGAGAGACAAAGAATGGCGAACGAGACCAACACAAGAAGAGAATCACAGAGATCCACACAGGACCAAGTACAAGTGATTAGATGGCGTTGGTCGAATATCGATATCAAAGATTGTGTTAAACTTACCAAATAAGCTATGGAGGAAACTGTTTCTTTTTAAACATACAGATAAAATATGAAGGATTGAAATGATAATGCAAGACTAGGTTGTTATTTAAAATTAACAAGTTTTATTTAAACAGGGAGAGAACATTGCTTCTAACCAGTCCTCTACATGCTGCAATTCAAATATAACAAACGTAAAACAAACCTGCCATTCACATGTATGATGGCGGAAAACCCACTTCTGCCTTTGACAAATAAAAGCGGAGAACCTCTGTTTTTTAAAATTTAACTCTATTTTGTTAGGTCTACCAGCAAACGATTGATATTGCAAAAACTTAAATGACTTCTATAATCCATCCTTGACTTTATCTCTCGATCTGTCGTGCCATTGTATTTCTATAGTATTATGCCAATGGTACTCAACTTTTTCAGCCCGCCTGTCTTGTTCCATCATTACACGATAGATTTGATTTGATAGGTTTAAGTGCTTGTACACAACGGTACTCACTTTTTCAGCCCGGGGTTCTCAAAGCTTAACCAGGATCCCCGAGGTGGACTTAAAAGGACAACATAAGAAAGCACAACACATCATGAAGATCAATATTGCACACCCCATCCGGAGAAAAAATAGAACTCCCATACCAACTCCTGCTAAACACCAACAATTCACCATCCCTCCCTATTCACAACCTCCTAATTCACAGTAGGGAAAATGCTCACCGTCAAGCACAGAATTGCAGTCCAACTGTCCTGACCAAAATGTCATAATACCCACAAAAAATCCATATTTGTACAACATACCGTATTTGTTCTACCGTTCTCCATATATATATATATTATATGTGTGTGTGTGTGGATGATGTTGTGTATATATGTGTGCTATATATATATTACCAACCCCTCCGCACAGTCTGATACGAGCACAAGGTCAAGTTCTTAAGCGAGGTTAACAGGTTGAATTCAGGTTTTTCCGTTCTCCTAGACTGGTTACTTAACCATGGTTAAAGAGCCCATTCTGCCCCTGCTATTTACCCATTCTGGAAGTGAAGTTGGATTCATAGTTTTTTCCTTCTCCTAGACTGGTTACCTTACATGCATTTGTTTTATCAGGGTGAAAGAAAGTAAGCCATCCACAATATACATCGTTTCTTGTATATATGTATGATAATCTTTTGGATATATAAGGTTTGTTACAATTCCACACGAAATTTATAGACTTGGCGAGGTCACGTGATCTATTACCCCACAATCAACACAGCCATAATCTACGTGGCTAGTTGAGCTACTTAATCACTGATATGACAGACGTCCATTTGCGTCCACTGTCGAAGAACTCACAACCAAATGATTCTTTACCAAGGATTTTCCGTTGTACAAGCACACTTGCTTGAAGCCTAAAGAATGGCAATAAAACGTAAACATGTACATCCTAACCCTAACCCATCTAAAATTTAAAAGGAGCGTAGCTGGTTTAAATTCAGAGTTCCTCCTTAAACTGGTTGCCTTGCCAAGACTAAACATCAAGTCTACGTATCTATTTGCCCATAGCTGCGTGAAGAGAAGAGATGGGTCCATGCGTTTACATTGCACATTAGTGTAAAATCAAAAAATTCGGACCCAAGTTACCTTTAAGCACCCCAGCGTGACCTGGATTCAGAGGGACATGTTTCGGCTTTTTGCCACCGTCAACATCCGCTTGTTTGTTAACCAGACGTTTTAGACGCTAGGGTGCTTAAAGGTAACTTGGTCCAAAGACATCTTCTAAGTCGTAGCCGTGTTTAGTTCTACTCGTACGGCTAAACACTTGGACTCTAACGAGATGCTTAAAGGGAAGCTAGATGGGACCTGCATAAGGATCTGCTGCTGTCTAGAAATATCACTCCACAAAAAAACAAACACATGTACGTCCTATCAATCAAAACTATCCGTGTAGATGAACAAGACATGCTGGCAACTGCTGGAGAAGCAAGGACGAACACATGTAACGTTCTTCAGTGGCACCATACACATACACACCAGGCTAGGCCGACTAGCATAACCTACATCATCAGCTCTCTTTCTTATAATTCTTGTTTCATTCTCCTTTCTATCTCGATTTATTCAATTATACTGCTTATCTCTTCTCTGATAGTCACTCTTCTATCGACGTCATTCGATTAATTTTAATACCACAAACTTTCATGTCTTCCTTTCACGCTCCGCTCTCTGCCCCCCCTCCTCTCTCTCTCTTTCTCTCTCTTCATCTTATCTATCTATCTACACACGACACACACGGCGCGCGCGGCCCGCGCACACGCACGCACGCACATACACTCGCTCGGCGGTCTCTTATCTATTCTTCTATCTAAATCTATCTTATATTTCTCTCTCTCTCTCTCTCTCTTTCTCTCTCTCTCCCAATCTATCTATATTTCTATTCTCATCTAACACACCCGCAGCATACACTCTCTCGCCTCGTATCTCCCCTCTCTCTCTCAAAACATATATACACACATACTCCCCCCCTCTCTCTACTCTCGCTCTCTCTCTCTCTCTCTCTCTCTCTCTCTCTCTCTTGCATTATCACTCAATCCCATTTTGCCTTTTGTCTCCCTTCCCCCATCAGTGATCTGTCTGGTCAACTCGATCTTGATAGCCGCTCGTCACACCACCACCCCTTCTCATCCATCCAATCAACATTCCTAGGGCCAGCTCCCACTGTATTTCGCGGCCGCCATTTCTGAACAGACCAAACGATTCTGATTCCTCCTTTCGAACGTTCGTTTATTTGATTCATTGGTTTACCATGTAGTTGCTAAAATTCGAAGTTTATTTGGCTGTAAGCAGAGTCTATATATATATATATTATATATATATAATATATAAAGAAAGGAGTTATTTACTAAGCGTAGCTAGATGTGGCACATGGCTAGAAGTAAAGCAGCGTTAGTGGGAACGAACTCATTAACAATGGTCTGCTATTAGTTTTCAAACCATTACTCCAAGTGAGATGTGCCAAATATATACAGACGTTACATGTGTATATATACATGTATATACATGTACAACTACATGTATTATATAGATACATATTATGCATAAAATATACACGCATTATTGCTGCATATACAAAAAGCAGATGTAATTATATAATAAACATATATATAATACATAAGTATACAATTACTACACGTATGTATTTAATACATAATACACATAATTAAGATTACTTATTTATATAATACATATATAAAATATGGAAGTGCTAATAATACACAATTACTACTTAATATATAAACAGGGGCGACAATGTATATATGTATGTAGATAAATATTATGCTATGATACATAGTATTACGTCCACATATACTATAATGACGTATATACAGGGATATTTATGTAAATAATATCATTATATACATGCATGAATACATATACCTAAATACTTGTACATTATATGTTATAGGATATATCATGTTAATGTATAAATACCGAATATAACAATAGATAGATGTGGTACTGTGCATGATCACGGTACCAACATGTGGTATGTGCTCGGATTCTCCATCATTAAATTGGTAACCGTAGCGCAGTACCCACAATGGGTTGCCAGTGAACAGGTAAGTATCGCACTTTGTAACTATATAATGCATATTTATATAATACATAATTTAAATAATTGAGGTTTAAAATTTATTTAACAAAGTCTCTCTCAAAATATTCCTTTTAAGAGAAAAAAAGACATCTTAAAAGGAAATATTTTGGGAGAGACTTTTTCATAAAATATAATCTAAATAATTACGAAGCATACGCACAAGAAAACTATACCGCATATTTAAGAATATTTGTGTTACAATGATAACATACACACTCTAAACAATTTAGTTTAAAAACTATTAATATTTACTACAAAGTATTCCCATAAGGATCATATATACATAAAATAGTGGTGCTTTTCAATATGTGAATCTACAAATGTATGTGATCTACTAATTGATCTACTATTCCATGGCATGTATTCTACTTGGAAAAAAAAGAAACGGGTTAGGGTTAGGATTTAGGGCTTAGTTTGATGGGAAAATTAATTGGCGATAGTCAATGGTTAAATCACATATTGGAATGTAAATTCCGGTAATCACATATTGGCATTAGAAACCATTCGGTAGATCACATATTGATTAGCACCAAAAATAAGGAATATATAAAAAAAAAGAGTTGGCATTAATAGCCCACAGGGTTATATGCCCTTAAACCAAACCAAACAACGTTAATGGTAAAGTTCCAATCTGAGCTCTGGGGGTAGGAGTACCCTTCATCGCAATGTCTCCCAGGCTCACCCTAACCGGAGTGGTATTACTTGTTAAGGATCCCATCTTTGGGTTAAATAGAGGAGAATGAGTAACAAAAAAATGTGGTCAATTTTTTTCTCACTCCCAGCCAGAATTGATAAAATAAATATTCTTCAGCATAAATAATCAACAAGGGTTGACATGCTGCAAAACCCACCAATCAACAACAAATGAAACCAAATCTTTAAATCGCAATGGATGTAATGGTTAGCAGTCGTAGAGAAAATGGACGTCGATCCGAATTCCAAATCCTGACGAGGCTGTTTACATTATCACTAGCGCTGAAACCCTTGGGAAAGGAATGAATCCTCTTACAGAGTCTACCTCCAGCCTATCGGTTAAGTATTAGGACAACGGGCTCGTTAAATTTGGATAGAACCAGTTAGGAGATGGAAAACTCTTGAATTCAAACCTGTCGCTTAAGAAATGACCTTAGTGTCCCATCCTGCTCGCGTGCGAAGGGGTTGAATATATACCCGTAGATCCATCGAGTTTAATACGTACTTTCCCAAAACTTTAAGGTCAAAATCCCTAGTGCCGTACTTAATAAAAATAAAAAATCATTGTTCTAAGCAATGTCCGAGTCTCTAGTCGCTGTTCCGGCAATGATTTTATTCCGACGCATTTTTCTCAGAAAGAAGAAACAGCCCCTAAAAAATCGCCCTGCATTATATCAAGAGGCGGATATACTCGAGTATACGATATAGAATATATATAAATTATATATATTTACGATATATAAATATATATATATATATATATATATATATTATTACGATATAATATATATATATATAATATATATATGATATATTATATATATATATAAAGTAAAGTCGTCGGGGGCCGCCTAATAGTCGGTATCAGCCAATCTCGCGAGGGGAGTCTATCCCTTTTTCACTAGCGCTAGACCACAAATGATTTTGCGTCTGAGTGGAAGCGCCCACACCCTTACCATTAGCTTCCTTACTTTACCCGCAAATATCCTTGTGCTACTCATACGCTGAGTTGGCGAGCGGCGGGTATCGTCTACTATGAACTTGTGGTTTCTTAGCGAACGCTCTACCGACTGAAGCTAACCCGGCCCTTTAATTTATTATATTATACATACATATATATATATATATGTTATATATCTATAATAATATAAGGTGTGTCAAAGACAGTATCGAGGATGAAAGCTGTATTTACCCAAAATAGAAATGAAACACATGATGGAACGTTAATGTGTTTTAAGGAATACAAGTGTGTCAAAAAAATTGAAAAAATCTCGATGCTTTTTGGGGCACACCTTATATTATATGAGTCTATCCCTGTTATTATTTCCTTTTCTTTGTGCCCTATGACCCTGTCTGTTCTTTTCCAATCCATTCCCCCACCGTTAATTTTTTGTTTAAATTTCCTCAGCGATTCTCTAAAAAGTCCATTCCTTCATTTATGGCTCTGTATTTTTCCAATCCCCACTTCCTTAAACGTCAATTGCCTATATATATTGTAGTAAGTCTTTATTTTCCAAATATCTAATTTGATTACTCAGAAATTGCTTCTAATTTTTGGCTTTCTTCCTTTTCTCTTCAATGTCTTTTTAGCAAATCCCACACACGCATAAATAACGCCGCTGCTTTCTTTCCCTCAACTCACAAATCTCATTTTATTTTGCGGCGTTAGCAACTTGCTTCCATCCGTCTCTCTTACAATCTATCTCAAATTAAACTAGTTTTAACTATCATCTATCTATCTATCTATCTATTCTATCTAATCTATGAACCCCCATCCCTGTTAATATCTATCTTCATCATATCTATCTATTCAATGAAACTCTTATTAATGTTTTACCTATCAGCCTTATCTATCTATCTATCTATCTATCTTATATGTAGATTCTCCTGTCTATCTCTGTTATATATTTTTTATGTCAATGAAATCATCTCTCTAAATTTTTACCAATACTATCTATTATCTCCCCCTCTCTCCTCCCCTCTCTAAATCTATCTATCTACCTATCTATCTATCTATCTATATATATATATATATTATATATATATTGATATATTATATATATATTTGTATGAATCCCTCGTCCTTAACACACAATGGAAATCTTAATCTTCTAAATGTTTTATCTAAAATCTATTTATGTATCTATGTCTCTCTCTTCTTCTCTCTCTCTCTCTTCTCTATATCATATTATATTATATATATTATATATATATATATAATATAAGTAGTATATAATATGAGAGTAAATGCAACAACATGTGTATATTTGATATGGCTTTTTAGCCGACCACTTTTTGAGGATATGTGCATTAATACCTAAATTTATTATATATATATTTATCTCTTATTGGAGTGTAAATATGCTCTGTATAATTATTAATTCATATTAACATACATCGAGTCTCTCGCGGGATTTAAACATGCCTAAATAAATTGATAAGTGATCATCTGCATGGACATGCACTGTAATATACGGAGATATAGATGATTCCCCAAATAGAAATCTCCAACTTATTTCGTTTATTGGATATTATCTATCTATTAACACACACACATACATACGTGCTACACACCAGCACACACACACACATATCATGTGTATATATATTATTATATATATATATATATTATATATACATATTATATGTATATTGAATTACGAGGATTAATTTTCCTCTATAATTGCACAAAAATGAAAATAACACTGTCATTCTCGTTTATCAGATATATTTATCAAAGAATGTCAGGAAACATTATAGATTAAATGTATTCAAACGAAACACATTGCAGATTAAACACGGACTTAAGACAACTTCTGAATTTTCTGCAATACTTTTGCGGTCTCCTGTTTAAATCGGTAAGACTGCCGTTATCCTTGCCTTCAAAATCCTCTTTGGGTTACAACGAGTTTTCTCGTCTCACACCTCAATCATAGACCCACATACCAATGATACATAAAAAAAATGCAATCTGGGAGTTAAGCAGTAAAATGTTAGGAGTGATGAGGTCGCGATATTATCTTGCCTATGTGTCACGGAACGAGTCTGTTCCCAATGTAGGTCTTCCAGCAACCCCAATTCGATCAAGACAGCATACTTTCCAAGCACCTGTTGGTAAGCGTTGTAAGGTTGCTGAGATCTGAAGCCATGTGACAAAACGCCACTGTTCTAGGTGACCAATCAAACACCATGATGTGAACCGGGTGTTCGTTTCATACTATCGTTAATTTTGTGGAGACAGAGTTGCGCTTGATTCGTTGGTTGGGTTTTACGGCATTGTCAAGCCATTGGGCGTCTTATTACTATAGAGGTTTTGTTATTCGTTTTTGATGGGTATTCAATTTTTTTTCACTTAATTTTTTAAACACTTATTATGGGACCCATAGATGAGACCCTAACGGGTTTTCCCTCTGGTTCAGAATGACCGAGTAGTAATAGGTGATGAAGGGATACATTTCCATTTCCCAGAGCTCCAGAACTGGAACTTCACTTCAGATAGAGTTAAGTCATACCCAGGACATTAAGACCCTCAGGCCACGCTTTGTAAGGATAAAAGGGTTGGGGGTTACCTTAAGAAGCATAGGGTTGTGACAGGTCATATAGGTGATATGGCATGAATAACCAGCGATTGTCCCATTTGATCCGACAGAAATTTCTCTCATCAAAGAAAAACATAACATGTTCGGTTGAAGGGATGCTTTGAGTTTTCTAAAAGCTTTGCAGTGTTTTATATATTATATATATATAAATTATATATATATTATATTAATGTGTGGTGTGTGTGATGTGGTTGTGTGTGTGTGTGTGTTGTGTTTTGTTCAACCCTTATGAACGATTTCTCGTCAAGGACGAGTTTTAGGTTCAATCCTTTCTAACTGCGGCAAATCTTTTTTTAATGTCAGGGTGAATGTTGTAGCAATCACCAAAGGTTTCTTACGAGCGCTTTTGGCATGTCTATCAAGCCATGGAAAACTGATGGAATGTTTCAGGTGTCTCGTTTTAAAAAACGAGCAGTAGCCGTAGGAATTTTAGGGGAGGTAGTAAGAATATTTCAGCTTTTTTATTCGTTCATACAAATCTTTGTAATTCTCGACAAAATATTCACGTATTATATATATATCTATATATAATATATATGATATTATATATTATATATATATATGTGTGCTGTGTTGTGTGAGTGTGTTGGTGTGTGTGTGTGTGTGGTGTGATGGTCGTGTCTGTCTGGTCTGTCTTCTGTCTGTGATCTTGAACTAAGATGGCATAGGTGAAAAACTGCAGTTTAGCGAAGGCACGTTGACTGCTATATTTACGCTATCCTAACACACACACACACACACACACACACATATTATATATTAATTAATATATATATATATATATATATATGGTCTATCACTGATATTAACACCTTTATATTATAACTATATGTTAATATATTTATATGTACTAGTATGGGTGTGCATGTGGCGTGTGCGTGTGCATATCTGTATATTATGTATAATTAACCTCAAATATTTAAGGAATTCTAACCTTCATAATATATACTAATAACAAATGAAAACACATTTTCAAATTATTATTTCATTAAGTCTATTATTCTATACTATGCAAGTCAAATCCGTTATAGATTCCGTGCTTCCATGCTACCATACATACATGGATTACATGGAATTTTTCAGAATGTATTATTGATCATTAGTTGATATACGATGTTTATTCTGTATTTAATATATATATATATATATAATATATAATAATTATATAGAGAGTAGAGAGATAGAGAGAGGGAAAAGAGAGAGAGAGAGAGAGATAGATGAGATAGATAGATAGATATAGGTATCTCTCTCTCTCTCAATATATATATATATATATAACATATCGACCCATCTGATGAGCGAAAATTTGGAGAGCCGGCTTTAAATCAACTTAAATTTATATGGCCCAATTTTTGTCGAAATAAATTTATTATGGATTACTGTATTGAGTTCTTCCTTTATTGATATATATATATATTATATATAGTTATATACACACACACACACACACACATATATATTATTTATATATATATAGAGAAGAGAGAGAGGAGAGGGGGGGATGGGGAGAGCCACACTTTGTCTCTGGCAAACATACAACATAGCATATATAATTACATGATGTGCGTAAATATATATAATAATATATATATGTGTGTGTGTGTGTGTGTGTACGTGTGTGGTGTATGTGTGTGTTGTGTGCACGCGAAATTTTCTTAAAAATTTTTTGATTTGGGGCGTGGGTTTATGTAAATCATGTGTGTGTGTATGTTGCTCGATGTGTTGGACGCAGGACATTTTTAGTAGTTTTACATTATTTCCTTGGTTATCCAATTAGGTGGTATTTTGTATATACTTCGTCTCTTTCCCAACACAAACTATTCATGTTGGACCGTGCTTCCGATGCTGTTATGTATTATTGATGATTTACATTGATTTTTGTCTAGAGAAAAAACAAACAGCAGCTGCACTAGCAGCAGCAGCAGGCAGCAGCAGCAAGCAGCAAAACACAACAACAACAACATCCAATACAACAACATGATATAACTAAGGAGCGGCGAAGAGTGGGAAGAGGAGTGGGAAGAGGAAGTGTTAGTTGAGAGCGGGGGCGGGAATATGGATCAAGGAGCGGCGTAAGTTTGGGTTACGACTCTGTGACGGACAGTTGTTACAAGCAAATTTCTTCTTTCACTGGCTTCGTCCGAATCTCAACAGTGGTGGAAGGCAGAAAGTTGGAGTGTGGGTAAGGATTGTAGCGTAGTATGGGGCAGTAGCATAGGTGAGTCAGTGTGTAGAAGAGCATGGATGTAAAAGAGAAGAAGAAAGAAAGGTTTAGAAGGAAAGAAAAGGCAGAGAAAGATCCAATAAGAAAGGGATTTGTGGATAGATAAGAAAGACAAAGAGAGGGCGAGGTACGTGTGGAAGAAAATAAGAGACGAAAGAACAAAAGAAAGATTGGTGATATGGTGAGAATTGCTACGAAATCGAAAGTATGTAAATATATGATGAAAGATATATGAAGAATAATTAAGGAAGAAAAAGAGATGGAATAAGTAGTACATTTGAGATTGCAGTCGTGAAGGAGAGATGTATAAGTGAAGTTGAATATAAGAAGAGATGAAGCGAGAAGATAAGTAAATTCTGGAAAAAGAACAAAAAGATAAGTGAATGAGAGAATAGAAAAATGAAGGTTGTAAAATAAGATGAAAGATATGGAAGAATATGAAGAAGAAAAGAATGAAAGAGCACGAGAAGAAAGTGGTATATTGGATGAAAAAATCCAAAGATAAAAGAATAGTGAAGAGAGAGATAGAAAAAATGAAGTTGTAAATATGATGAAAAGTATAGTGAAAAATATAGAAGAAATAAGAGAGAATAGAAGATGAGGAGACAGTAGGTAATGTGGGAAACAAGCAAGTATATAAGTGAAGGTAGAGTAATAAAAAATGAAGGTTGTAAAAGTAGATGCGAACGAGAAGTAGAAAGAATATGAGAAGAAGAAGAAGGAATGAAAAAGAGAAATGTAAAGTAGCGTATGATGTGGAATGAAAAAAAGAACAAAAATAATAAGTGAAGAGGAATGAAGAGAAAATTGTAAAAAATGAATAGAATAGAGAGTGATTGGATATGAAAAAAAGAATGGAATAGAAGTAATAGAGTGAAAGAGATAGTGAAACAGAATGATAGGAAAGATAAAATAAAAGATAAACAAGAAAGAAGATAAAAATAAAATGAAAATAGAGAGAGGAAGTATATAAAAAAGAATAAAAGAGATAATGAAGGAGAGACTCGGAAAAATGAAGGTTCGAAAAAAAGGTGAAAGATATAGAAAGTGATGAGGAAGAAAATAAGGAATTAAAATGTTAGAATAGAAAGAAAAGCTAAGGTATGAGAGGATAGACAGAAAAGATCAGATAGGGAAGATCGCAATGAAAGTGGAAAAATGCGAGCTAAAGATATAAGACGATGAGAGAGGGTAGAGGTAATGAGAGAAGGAAATGAAGGAAAGAGGTAAGTATGATAATTAGATGAAGAAAATGATAAGAAAAAGAGAGGAATTTGATGATGGAGAGAATAACTGAGGATAAGCGGGTGAGATATGATAAGTAAAAGAAAATGAAAATAAAGAGGTGGAGGTTCATGAAGATAAGAGGAGGTAAGATATAAGGAAATATGAAGGTGAATGGAAGAGAAGAATAATAGTAATAAATAAATATGATTATCGTGTACAGTGAGGGAGAATGAGAGAGAAAGAAAGATAGAAAAAAGTAGAAAGATAAGCACAATAGATTATTAGAAAGCAGATATAAAAAAGGGACGATGAGTAGCTGTAGATGAGGAAGGTGAATGTGAGTGGTGGTCGGATTGGGTAGTTAACTATATGAGTAGGTAACCGTATGTGGTATTCAGTGTCGTCTTTGGGAAATTTGTAGCTGTTATCTATATCGTGCTATCTCTTACGTTTCTAAGTTCAACTTTATTTTGTGGCTGCCTTGTGATCATTTGTTTGAACTTTTTATAACTTTTATAACTGATTTTCATTTTAACTTGCAAACAGATCTAACAGTACTATCTATTTCCGGTTAGGGTGTATTGGGATAAGTGAGCAAGGTAAGGAGTACCCGATAACTCCAGCAGATCGTCCAGATCTTGAATGGCCTCGCGTTACAGAGATGCGTTTGGCGTCATACCTACGGAGCTTCGATTAAATTGGTAAATACATTTTATGATAGGATTTTTTCATAATTTTTAATTGACTTTAGTGTTATAAATAGATTATAAGTAGAAATATACTTATCGTATTTGAAAAACTGGTTGATACAGTCACTGCCCTGTTAGGCCATCTATATTCGATAAAAATAGAGTCGTGTTTGCCATAAGAGAAATATTGAATATTCGCAGTCGGAGACAGAGGGCTTGATCTTGTACACCACCGATTGATTGAGTAATGGGGCCTGTTCCGAACGTCACAGGACCACTTTATAACTGTTTTCGCCGATTGGTGTCTCAGCCACACAACTTCTAATCTTTCAGACTATTTGACGGGGTCACACCTCACTGAGCAAAAGCGTAGCCCCATTGAGGAGTCATATATGCCTAGTGCGTTAAGGTTGTTCTTCTTGACGTTGTGCCAAGGAAGTAGGACCTTTTTGCGCCTGCGCATGTCAGAGGGTTCTTCCTGTTTGTGAAGGAACTTCCAGTGAGATTGTATTATAATTTATTTTATTTATTTTTCATTAATTTAAATTTTGAATTATATGTTTTTCCCCAGAAGCTCTGCTAGGTCACGAGGTGCATGTTTGGTTAGTTCTACACTCAGACCAACTGGTCGGAAGGATCTGAAAGTAAGGACAGGATGTTATGAAACTAATAATAATATGTAAGCAATTGCAGCCGAAAGAAAATCTTGCGTGTATTGTATTAAGAAGATAAAATTGAAACTGAATGTGACAATTTCAATAGCGGAAAAATCAGATAGTAAAAAATGGCGCGAAAAAAAGATATAATATAAAAAAACAAATAAAAAATGGCGACTAAGAAAATCATAAATAGATAATAAAATCATTAGACATGGAATCAAGATTGGGTAATATTTAGTAAGTGGAAAAAAGGGTTTAAAAGATTCACAAAATAAAGAATGTAATAAATGAAATAGTTGACTTGTTAAATTAGTTGAATATTATATGTTGGACATCATGATTCTTGATCCTATAGCATAGACAGTATAATATAGTGTTGGAGAGAATATAGAATAATCAGATTAATCGTGATGAGAATATAATGCAAATGAAAATTGGAAACAATATGGATTGGTGAAGAAGAAGATAAAGGATGAAAGAATTGATGAGAGAAAAGAAAGAAAATTACACGAGGTCTTTGGTTTTTGCCTTTGGTGTGCAATTCCTTGCTCCCGCTCGGTATTGATCTACTCTGCCGCGCTTACCCCTTAACTCGCCTGAAACATACCATTTGAACAAATGTAAAGTTTCTAAATTCTTCAAATTTTCAAGTAATGTTCAATATACTTGCATTTCTGTGTTGTGGTTGGTTTAGTTTGGTATTCAAACGCATAACCCTCGTTGGTTTTTCCATGCCAAACCTGTTTTTAGAACTTGATAATTTGTATTATTTGAAATTTTTCGCGGCTGTTATGTCACTTCAGTCTTTCTTGTTTGTATATACAACATGTATTGCTTGGTTTATGTGTGCGTTACAGTCGCTTCTCTAGGATGTATTCCTTGGATAGAAATTTTTGAGATAGTAGCATGTATATTTGTAATTATATGGTATTTTTTGGTTGGTTTAATTTGTTTTTATGGATATCATACCCTATTTCTGGTTGTTTGTATACACTTCTTTACTGGACTACATAAATATCATTAATGTTATATACTTCTCTTACATTCTTACTCCTGTCGTCTATTCTTCCGGCCTGTGTATATCTTCTAAGTCTGTCTGGTCGTCTATTGAGGATTCGGGTCGTTTTCTGTTTTGCTTAGGGATCTTTTTGTATCAGAGAGCCCTGTGTCATTGTTAGTTTTAGTAATAACTTCATCAAGGATTGATTTACGGATCAGATGTTTCTTTATTCGTAGATCCCCAGACCAGATAATTCACGGGTCTTAGTGGATTTTCATCATCTTATTGTTTGGGAGTTCTGTCCTTGCGGGTTTCTACATATTGCTAATCGCTTCTTAACTGTTACCTGTGAGTAACATGCGTTGTCTTACGCCTTACAACCGAAGGGCTCTATCGGGTTGCCGTTTCTCATGGTCTATCCCGCAGCAAGGTCAGAGTGAGGTCAAAGTCATTGTCGAGCTCTAGTCTCATAAGGTCCATTCGATCTTTTGCACTGATATGCCATATGTTATGAGTTTCTAGCACTATAGTCATTAATCATTAGGTATCTAATGAATTATGTAACAGGGTTTATTTTAATTGCGAAACATACCATTTTTGATAAAGAGTTCTCTATATATTCTGTGATATCACTACTATCAAATTTGTGCTACAATAATCTTCTCACTTAACCTATGATTGCGTCTTGTCTCAGTTTGGTTCTATACGCATTATAACCGCTGTATGGTTTATTTAATGCTCAAACCTGTTAATTGTTAGATTAAAAGTTGATCTGATTAAGTTTTCCTGTAACAGGTTGTATTATTTAGTTAGATTTTCATTTTCAGTAAGCATGTGCATCTTTAATGTCTTAGATGTCATATTTTTCGATATACATTTTTATTTCTTTCAAGAGATAAAATTGCCCATCGGACTCTTTTACTATTCTCAACCATAGATCTCTTATTTTATTTATTCAGAAAAGAGAATTAAGGATTGATCTTTACGACATTGCTCCTAACCCGTCTAAGGATTATTTTTTTGCCTTGATTTAAAGAAACGCGTTCAATGTACATCTTATTATAATGGAGATTGTCTGTCTGTGTTCTGTAACCGAAACACTATGCTTAACTATTAACCATTATAATATAATTCAACGGATTATATAAAATCTCAAATGGTTATTAAATAATCATTTTAAATCAATTAATATAGAACATCTTATTTATTAACAATGTCTCTATTTAGTTATAGCTGAGATCAGGATTTGCCTCCAAACAGCCCATATTATTATAGACATTTAAATCCTGCAATGTGTGTTATATATCATTTAAAAATAAATGTTTGCAGAGCATATGGTGTGAATAATTTGCATACTGGTTAAACAAAAACCGTCTTTGATTAAATATTACGTTGGTGCTTATTATTCTAATATTATTGTTTTATTCACCATAGTGCTCTGCAAAACATTTATTTCTTAATGATATATAACACACATTGCAGGATTTTAAATGCATTAATAATAGGGCTGTTTTGAGGCAAATCTATCTCAGCTATACCTTAATAGAGACATTGTTAATAAATAAGATGCTAATTAAGATTAATAATGATTATTTAATAACCATTGAGAATATAACGTGAATAACTAAGGTTAATAGTTACATAGTTTCGGTTACAGACGGACAGACAGACAATCTCCATATAAATAAGATGTACAATGAAACGCGTTTCTTAAATCAAGGCATAAAATAATCCTAGACGGGTTGGCATGTCGTTTAAATCAATCCCTTAATCTTCTTTCTGAATAATATGAGGGATCTGTTTGAGAATACTAAAATTCGATGGCATTTTATCCTTCTTGAAAGAAATAAAAATGTATCGAAAATTATGAATCAGATATAAGATGCATCTACGAAATAAATCTATAAAAATACACCTGTAAGGAAACTTAAATACCAACTTTTATCTAACAGTCTAACAGGTTTTGCGCATTAAATAACCACAGGGTTATGCGTTGAACCAAACTAACCAAACCAAATCTAAGTTAATGAAAATTATTTACACAAATTTGAAGATATTAAGAATTTGAAACTTTTATTAAAATGGTATGTTTCAGCATTAAAATAACCCTGTTACATATTCATTAGATACCTAATGATTATGACATAGTGTAGAAATAATTATTGGCACTCATCAGTAAGATGATGCCTGAGACTAAGGACATGCGACCTCACTTGATATTGCCTTGCGAAATAGACACCTGAAACCGGGAACCACGATAAAGCCCCTTCCCGGCTCTAAGGAGTAAGCCAAACGCAGTTGAGACAGGTTAGAACTTAGAAGCGAAGCTAGCAATATGTGAGTCTCACTGCGTGTTATTGGTCTGGGGATCTACGAATAAAGTAACATCATCGTAAATCGAAGTCTTGTGGTTATTACTAAAAGCTAACAATGACACAGGGCTTCTGATAACAAGAAATCCCTAGCAAACAGAAACCAGACCCGGAATCCTCAATAGAAGACCAGACGAGACCTTAGAAGATATACCAGGCCGGAAGAATAGACGACAGAGTAAGATGTAAGAGAAGTATATAACATATAGATATTTAGTGCCAGTAAAGAAGTGTATACAACAACCCGAAAAGGGTTGATATGCCATAAAACAAATAAACCAAACCCAAAAATACCAATAATACAAATTATCAAGCCTCATCTCAAAATTTCTACCAGGAACACCTGAAGAAGGCTGTAGCACACATAAGCCCAAGCTGTGTATATATGACAACAGCCCGAAAAATTCAATAATACAAATTATCAAGTCTAACAGGTTTGGCATGAAATAACCAACAGGGTTATGCCGTTTGAACCAAACTTAAACCAAACCAAATCAAGTTAATGAAAATTATTTACACAAATTTGAAGATATTAAGAATTTGAAACTTTTATCAAAATGGTATGTTTCAGCAATAACCCGAAAAGGGTTGATATGCCATAAAACAAATAAA
>CM042153.1:70030470-70040470 GCA_023376005.1 Doryteuthis pealeii
CCCTTCAACCGAACATGTTATGGTTTTTCTTTGATGAGAGAAATTTCTGTCAGGATCAAATGGGGAACAATCGGCTGGTTATGTCATGCCATATCACCTATATGACTGTCACAACCCTATTGCCCTTAAGGTAACCCCCAACCCTTTTTATCATACAAAGCTGTGGCTGAGGGTCTTAATGTCCTGGGTATGACGTTAACTCTATCTGATAGTGAAGTTCCAGTTCTGGAGCTCTGGGAAATGTGATGTATCCCTTCATCACTATTACTACTCGGTCCATTCTGAACCAGAAGGGAAGAACCGTTAGGGTCTCATCTATGGGTCCCAAATAAGTGTTTAAAAAAATTAAGTTGAAAAAAAAATTGAATACCCATCAAGAACGAATAAAACAAAAACCTCTATAGTATAAGACGCCCAATGGGTTGACATGCCGTAAAACCCAACCAACGAATCAACCAACTCTGTCTCCACAAAATGTAACGATAGTGATGAAAACGAAACACCCGGTTCACATCATGGTGTTTGATGTGGTCACTAGAAACAGTGGCGTTTTGTCACATGGCTTCAGACTCAACAACCTTACAACGCTTACAACAGTGCTTGGAAAAGGTAGTGCTGTCCTTGATCGAATTGGTGGTTGCTGGAAGACCCTACGTTTGGGAACAGGACTCTGTTCCGTGACACATAAGCAAGATAATATCTGCGACCTCATCACTCCTAACATTTTACTGCTTAACTCCCCAGATTGCAATTTTTTTTATTATCATTGTATGTGGGTCATGATTGAGTGTGAGACCGAGAAAACTCCGTGTAACCCAAAAGAGGATTTGAAGGCAAGGATAACGGCAGCTCTTACCGATTTAAACAAGGAGACCGCCAGAAAGTATTGCAGAAAATTCAGAAGTTGTCTTTAAGTCGTGTTTAAATGCAATAGTGATTTCTTTGAATACATTTAATCTATAGTGTTTTCCTGACATCTTGATAAATATATCTGATAAACTGAGATGTCAGTGTTATTTTCATTTTTGTGCAATATAGAGGAAAAGTTATCCATCGTAATTCATATACATATATATATATATATATATAATATATATATATATATATATATATACACATATATGTGTGTGTGTGTGTGCGTGTGTGTGTGCACGTATGTATGTGTGTGTGTGTATAGATAATAATATCCAATAAACGAATAAGTTGGAGATGATTCTATTTGGGATCATCTATATCTTCCGTATATTTACAGTGCATGTCCATGCAGATGATCACTTATAGATTTATATTAGGCATGTTTTAAATCCCCGAGAGAGCTCGATGTATGTTAATTAATGAATTAATAATATACAGAGCAATATTTACACTTCCAATAAGAGATAAATATATATATATATATTAGGTATTAAGCACATATCCTCCAAAAGTGTCGGCTAAAAAGCCATATCAAATAAACACATTGTTTTTTTTACTCTCATATATATATATATATATATATATATATATATATATATATATATATAGAGAGAGAGAGAGAGAGAGAGAGAGAGAGAGACATAGATACATAAATAGATAGATAAAACATTTAGACAAAGATAAGATTTCATTGTGATAATAAGGACGAGGGGATTCATACAAATATATATATATATATTATATATATATATATATATATATATATATAGATAGATAGATAGATAGATAGTAGATAGATAGATTTAGAGAGGGAGAGAGAGAGGGGGAGATAAATAGATATATTGGTAAAACATTTAGAGAGATGATTTCATTGAGATAAATAATACAGAGATAGACAGAGAGACATACATAGATAGATAGATAGATAGATAGATAGATAGATAGGTAAAACATTTAATAAGATTTCATTGAGATAGATAGATAGATAGATAGATAGATATTAACAGGGATGAGGGGGTTCATAGATAGATAGATAGATAGATAGATAGATAGATAGATAGTTAAAACTAAGGTTTAATTGAGATAGATTGTAAGAGAGACGGATGAAGCAAATTGCTAACGCCGCAAAATAAAATGAGATTTGTGAGTTGAGGGAAAAGAAAGCAGCGGCGTTATTTATCGTGGTGGTGGGGGGATTTGTCTAAATAAACATTGAAGAGAAAAGGAAGAAAGCAAAAAATTAGAAGAATTTACTGAGTAATCAAATTAGATATTTGAAAATAAAGATTACTACAAATATATAGCAATTGACGTTAAGAAGTGGGGATTGGAAAAATACAGAGCCATAAATGAAGGAATGGACTGTTTTAGAGGAATCGCTGAGGAAATTTAAACAAGAAAAAAAAAATAAGCGTGGGGGAAGATGGAAAAAACAGACAGGGTCATAGGGCACAAAAGAAAGGAAATAATAACAGGGATAGACTCATATATATAAGGTGTGCCAAAAAAGCATCGAGATTTTTTTATTTTTTTGACACACCTTGTATTCTTAAAAAATTAACGTTCCATTCATTGTTCATTTCTATTTTGGTAAATACAGCTTCAATCTCGATACTGTTTTGACACACCTTATATATATATAGATATATACATATATATATATATATGTATGTATATATATATAAATAAAAGGGCCGGGTTAGCTCAGTCGGTAGAGCGTTCGGCTAGAAACCACAAGGTTCCTAGTTCGATACCCGCCCTCGCCAACTCAGCGTATGAGTAGCACAGGGATCTTTGCGGTAAAGTAAGGAGCTGATGGTAGGTGTGGCGCTCCACTCAGACGCTAAAATCATTTTTTCTAGCGCTAGTGAAAAGGCTATAGACTCCTCGCTGAATGGCTAATACCGACATTAGGCGGCCCCGACGACTTATTATATATTATATATATATATATATATATATATATATATATATATATATATATATATATATATATATATATATATATATATATATATATATATATATATATCGTAAATCTCGAGTATAGTCCGCCCTTGAGTATAATACGCAGGGGATTTTTAGGGGGCTGTTCTCTGAAAAAATGCGTCTGAATAAACATTGCCGGACAGCGAATAGAGACTCGGACATTGCTTAGAAAAATATTTTTTATTTTTATAGTACGCACTAGGGATTTTGACCTTTAAATTTTGGGAAAAAGTACGTATTAAACTCGAGGATTACGGTATATATATTCGCACGAGCAGGATGGGACACAAGGTCAATTTCTTAAGCAAACAGGTTTGAATTCAAGTTTTCCATCTCCTAGACTGGTTACCTATCCAAATTTAACGAGCCCAGTCTGTCCTAATACTTACCGATAGCTGGAGGTAGACTTGTAGGATTCATTCCTTTCCCAAGGGTTTTAGCGCTATGTGAAATGTAAACAGCCTCGTCCAGGATTTGAATTCGGATCGACGTCCATTTTCTACGACTCTAACCATTACACCATGCGCTTTAAAGATTTGGTTTCATTTGGTTGGTTGATTTGGTGGGTTTTACAGCATGTCAACCCTTGTTGAGTTATTTTATGCTGAAGATATTATTTTATCAATTCTGGCTGGGAGTGAGAAAAAAATTGACCACATTTTTTTGTTAACTCATTCTCCTCTATTTAACCCAAAGATGGGATCCTAACAAGTAATACCACTCCGTGTTAGGGTGAGCCTGGGAGCAATTGCGATGAAGGGGTACTCCCTACCCCCAGAGCTCCAGAATTGGAACTTTACCATTTTAACGTTGTTTGGTTTGGTTTAAGGGCATATCAACCCTGTGGGCTATTTAATGCCAACTCTTTTTTTATATCTATTTTTGGTGCTAATCCAATATGTGATCTACCGAATGGTTTCTAATCCAATATGTGATCTACCGAATTTACATTCCAATATGTGATTTAACCATTGACTACCCATTATTTTCCCATCAAACTAACCCTAAATCCTAACCCTAACCCTGTTTTCTTTTTTTCCAAGTAGATCACATGCCATGAATAGTAGATCAATAGTAGATCACATACATTTCGTAGATCACATATTGGAAAAGCACCCTATTTTTATGTATATATGATCTTATGGGAATACTTTGTAGGTAAATAAATAGTTTTTAAACAAATTGTTAGAGTGTGTATGTATCATGTACACAAATATCTTAAATATGCGGTATAAGTTTTTGCGTATGCTTCTAAATTATTTAGATTATATTTTATGAAAAAGTCTCTCCCAAAATATTCCTTTTAAGATTCTTTTTTCTCTTAAAAGGAATATTTTGAGAGAGACTTTTTCATAAATTTTAAACTCAATATCTTAAATATGTATTATATAAATTGCATTATATATCACAAAATGCGATATTATCCTGGTCACGGCACCAAATGTGGTACTGCGCTACGGTACCAATTATGATGGAGAATCCGAGCACAGTACCACATTTGGTACCGTGACCAGCACAGTACCACATATATCATATTGTTATATATAGGTATTTATACATTACATGAATATCTAAACATATATGTACATATTTATGTATATGTATTCATGCATGTATATATTGATATATATTATACATAAATATCCCTGTATATACGTACATATATAAGTATATATGGACGTATATATGTACATACATAAATATTTATCTACATACATATATACATGTCTGCCCCTGTTTATATATTAAGTATGTATATGTGTATGTATTATGCACTTCCATATTTTATATATGTATTATATAAATAAGTATTATATATGTGTATGTATGTATTAAATACATATACGTGTAAGCATATGTATACTTATGTATTATATATATGTATTATATATGTACATATGCTTTTTGTATATGCAAATATATGCGTGTATATTTTATGCATAAATATGTATCTATATATATACATGTACGTCTGTACATGTACATATACATGTATATATACACATGTACGTCTGTATATATTTTGGACATCTCACTTGGAGTAATGGTTTGAAAACTAGATTAGCAGACCATTGTTATGAGTTCGGTTCCCACTAACGCTCTTTACTTCTAGCCATGTGCCACATCTAAGCTAAGCTTAGTAAATAACTCTTTCTCTTATATATATATATATATATATATATATATATATATATAGACTCTGCTTACACAAATAAACTTCGACATTTTTAGCACATACATGGTAACCAATGAATCAATAAACGAACGTTCGAAAGGAGGAATCAGAATCGATTGGTCTGTTCAGAAATGGCGGCCGGCGAAATACAGTGAGGAGCTGGCCTAGGAAATGTCTGATTGGATGGATGAGAAGGGTGGGTGGGGTGACGAGCGGCTATCAAGATCGAGTTGACCAGAACAGATCACTGATGGGGGAAGGGAGAAAAAGGGGAAAATGGGATTGAGTGATAATGCAAGAGAGAGAGAGAGAGAGAGAGAGAGAGAGGAGAGAGAGAGAGAGAGAGGGGGGGAGTATGTGTGTATATATGTTTGAGAGAGAGAGAGGGAGATAGAGGCGAGAGAGTGTATGTGCGGGTGTGTTAGATAGAGATAGAAATATAGATAGATTGGGAGAGAGAGAGAAGAGAGAGAGAGAGAGAGAGAAATATAGATAGATAGATAGATAGATAGATAGAGACGCCGAGCGAGTGTATGTGCGTGCGTGCGTGTGCGCGCGCGCGTGTGTGTGTGTGTGTAGATAGATAGATAGATAGAGAGAGAGAGAGAGAGAGAGAGAGGGGGGCAGAGAGCGGCGTGAAAGGAAGACATGAGAGTTGTGGTAGTTAAAAATTAC
Organism: Doryteuthis pealeii; assembly: GCA_023376005.1. Taxonomy (NCBI): domain Eukaryota; kingdom Metazoa; phylum Mollusca; class Cephalopoda; order Myopsida; family Loliginidae; genus Doryteuthis; species Doryteuthis pealeii. Next base: position 70,036,226 of record CM042153.1, read on the forward strand.
GAATGACGTCGATAGAAAGAGTGACTATCAGGAAGAAAGATAACAGTATAATTGAATAAATCGAGAGAGAAAGGAGATATGAAACAAAGGAATTATAAGAAAGAGAGCTGATTGATGTAGGTTTATGCTAGTCGGCCTACACTGGTGTGTCCATGTGTAGGTGTCCACTGAAGAACGTTACTAATGTGTTCGTCCTTGCTTCTCCAGCAGTTGCCAGCATGTCTTGTTCATCTTAACCGGATAGTTTGATTGATAGGACGTACATGTGTTTGTTTTTTGTGGAGTGATATGTTCTAGACAGCACGCAGCATCCTTATGCAGGTCCATCTAGCCTTCCCTTTAAGCATCTCGTTAGAGTCAAGTGTTGTAGCCGTACAGTAGAACTAACACGGCTACGACTTTAGAAAATTTTTGGACCAAGTTACCTTTAAGCACCCTAGCGTCTAAAAATCGTCTGGTAACAAACAAGCGGATGTTGACGGTGCAAAGCGAAACATGTCCCTCTGAATCCAGGTCACCCCTGGGGTGCTTAAAGGTAACTTGGTCCGAATTTTTGATTTTACACTAATGTCAATGTGAAACGCATGGACCCATCTCTTCTCTTCACCGCAGCTATGGGCAAATAGATACGTAGACTTGACTGTTTAGTCTTGGCAAGGCAACCAGTTTAGAGGAAGGAAAACTCTGAATTTAAACCAGCTGTACTCCTTTTAAATTTTAGATTGGGTTAGGGTTAGGATTACTGTTACGTTTTTATTGGCCATTCTTTAGGCTTCAAGCAAGTGTGCTTGTCCAACGGAAATCCTTGGTAAAGAATCATTTGGTTGTGAGTTCCTTCGACAGTGATCGCAAATGGACGTCTGTCAGTATCAGTGATTAAGTAGTCAACTAGCCACGTATTATGGCTGTTGATTGGGGGGGAATAGACCACGTGACCTCGCCAAGTCTATAAATTTACGTGTGGAATTGTAACAAACCTTATATACCAAAAGATTACATACATATATAACAAGAAACGATGTATATTGTGATGCATTACTTCTTTCACCCTGAGTAAAACAAATGCAGTAGGTAACCAGTCTAGGAGAAGGAAAACTATGAATCCAACTCTCCTTCCAGCTATGGGTAAATAGCAGGGCAGAATGGGCTCTTTAACCATGGTTAAGTAACCAGTCTAGGAGAAGGAAAACTCTGAATTCAAACCTGTTAAACTCCGCTTAAGAAATTGACCTTGTGTCGTATCTACTTGTGCGGAGGGGTTGGTAAATATATATATACACACATATACACACACACACACACACACACACACACATATATATATATATATATATATGGAGAACGGTAGACAAATACGGGATGTTGTACAAAATGGATGTTTATTGTGGGTATTATGACATTTTGGTCAGGACGTTGGATTGAATTCTTGCTTCGACGGTGAGCATTTTCATACTGGTGAATTAGGAGGTTGTGAATAGGGGAGGGATGGTGAATTGTTGGTGTTAGCAGGAGTTGGTAGTGGGAGTTCTATTTTTTCTCCCCGGATGGGGTGTGCAATATTAGATCTTCAATTGATGTGTTGTGCTTTCTTATTTCCTTTTAAGGTCCAGCCTCGGGGATTCCTGGTTTAAGCTTTGAGAACCCCGGGCTGAAAAAGTGAGTACCGTTGGTGTACAAGCCACTTAAACCCTATCAATCAATCTATCCGTGTAAGATGAACAAGACAGGCGGGCTGAAAAAGTTGAGTACCATTGGCATAATACTATAACAATACACATGGCACCGACAGATCGAGAGATAAAGTCAAGGATGGATTATAGAAGTCATTTAAGTTTTTGCAATATCAATGTTTCTGTTTGGTACACCTAACAAAAATAGACTTAAATTTAAAAAAACAGAGTTGCTCCCCTTTATTTTGTCAAGGCCAGAAGTGGGTTTTCCGCCATCATACATGTGGATGGCGTTTGTTTACGTTTGTTTATGTTTTGAATGCAGCATTTAGAGGACTGGCTTAAGAAGCAATGTTCTCTACCCTGTGTTAAATAAAACTTTGTTAATTTTATAACAACCTAGTCTTGCATTATCATTTCAATCCTTCATATTTTATCTGTATGTTAAAAAGATAACAGTTTCTCATAGCTTATTTGGTAAAGTTTACACAATCTTTGATATCGATATCTCGACCAACGCCCATCTTATCACTTGTACTTGTCCTGTGTGGGATTCTCTGTTTGATCTCTCTTCTGTGTTTGTTCTCGTTCGCCATTTTCTTGTCTTCTTCGTCCGTTCGTTATCTCGTCGTCTCATATTCTTCGCATGTAGAATAACAATGAGATAACCACATTTCTTATGTGCACATATTTTATTTCCTACATAGCGACAACTTCTTTCACCGACCCACTGTCGAGAATCAGTGGTCAGAGCATGGTTGATGGTTCAACTGATCGCCTGGGCGATTTTCAACTCGTTTCTAAACTTTCCGACAATCATTCAATCCCGTAACTTTAGTCCAATCAGAGCCACTGTCTCAAACGATCACTGTGACCACCACCCATCAATCAAACCCAATGTGTTTTTCAAAACATAAATATATTGTGCCAATCTACTATTTAACTGTTGTGCCAATTTGGGAATGCTAATCTTTTGGTTATAAAAATTTGGTATCGAAGTCACACAAATCCTTCTTTTCTAATGATTGGTTTGATTTCTTTCTTTTTAATGGCATATAAACATTCGTGGGTTATTTAATGTTAAAACTATTCTTGTTGAAGAACAGTTGTGATACTATTCTACCCATACATGGGAGGATGAGGGAGTTCTTATGTTATAATACCATATACCCTCGTTGGGTATATACGCAAGAGTTCTTCTGTGTGTGTGTGTGTGTGTGTGTAGAAGAGAGAGAGAGAGAGAGAGAGAGAGAGAGAGAGAGAGAGAGAGAGAGAGAGAGAGAATAGTATTAGAGATATTAGACAGATACATAACTTACTTGGCCGTTCTTCATTATAGTCGCCATGCTGGATTCTACTTCGACTAGTCTTCTCTCCAAGAGATATGTACTAAGTCTATGTACTTTCTTTTGTCTGACTGTTCGTCTTTCTTCTAAGGGCTTTTTCTGGGCTAACTCTTTTCGTCATGCAATTAATTAATAACAAGAGGTATTTTTTGCACAAGATTTATTTGCCTATAACTCATCGCGCGGAGCTGACAGCTGAAGTAGGACACATCTATCTTACACTTACATCTCGGCTGCAACTGAGGACTTAACTAGTTCTCACGTGACTTGCGGGATTCAAATTTCCAGTGATTTTCCACTTCGTGATATGAAAAAACTGGATCCGAAGAATTACAGGAAGTTGCCAATAATCTATGCTACCACATAGATTATGCAACACTTACCTTTCCCAAGAGTATTTGTCCGAAAGTGAACGTAATAGTGTGATTGGAGTTCGAACTCGCTTACTACGATGTCGCAGTCTGCATGTTAGCCTCTAAATAGCGGAGAGTTCCCTTTTTCTTATGAATAACTGCACTATTCAACATATTAAAATAGATGGCTCACCTACTTATATATGTATGTTTGATCTTGACATGCGCAGTTGCTGTCATTCTTGCATTATGGGCTCATTAGTGTTTGTAGATAAATGATATCCTTGAAATTGTGGATTGTCATGAAATAAGGATCTGTACATAGCAGGAAATTATTTTTGATTTTATAAAAACTAGGGTAATATAAAAAATAATAGGAACGAAACTATAAGATGTTAATGTTCTTATGATACATTAGAAAACGGAAGTGAAAAGATTCACAATGAAAGCCGGACGAAGCAACAAGAAGATAACACACATAGACTTTATTTGTCTGGCCATACATGGCGGTATACACATACTCATCACAAGGTACAGTACGATATAGAAAACAGATACAAAAAATATACACAAACGATGAAGTCCTAAAGAAGTGATACAGAGTTACATGTAGACATTAGTCACTTACTGATAGTTTGCTGGGGAGCAAAGGCCCCCCTCACTTAAGGGGAAGGTGCACAAAGTGGTCGCTGGACCCAAAAAATAGAGCTCAGAATTCCTGGGCTACGTACTAAATACTCTAGCCACCTAGCGGCGAAAACCTGGCGGTAAGGGAAGATAACCCCTTTGGACTAATTTCCATCCCAATAGGAGCGGACAATCGCTACGAAACAAAAAATATCCCCATTAATCTTAAATCTTCCTACAAGCAAAGGA
>CM042153.1:70045470-70055470 GCA_023376005.1 Doryteuthis pealeii
TTATATCTATCTATCAATATAATGTATGTATGTATGTATGCACAACACACACACACACACACACACACACACATATATATATATATATATATATATATATATATATATATATATATCAGTTTTCCTATATCTATCTACTACGTCTTTAACTCTATCTATCTATGCATCAATCAAAGTTATTTTTCATATGTATCTATATATCTATCTATCTTAAAATCTATCTATCTATCTTAGTCTTTCTATATATATATATGTATCTCTCGATTCGAGAGATTCCAAATAGTAAGATTTAGTAATATAATATCATTACATATATATATATATGAAATTCAACATTTTTGAAAAAAACAAATGTTAAATTTCATACTGTCGGATTAATTTCCATCTATTTTTCTCATATATATATATATATAAAGATTTTGTGGTTTGAATGGTCTTGTTAACAATTAATTGGTTAGGTTATTAGTACAAATAAATCAGACAGAATTGGATACTCCTTTTATTGTTTAGACCCAATTGCTAAACATTCGAGCAGCTTTTTACAAATGCAGTTACACAGTCGCTGAAGAATAGTATATAATATATATATATATATATATATATATAGACTATTGTATATATATATATATATATATTATATATATATATATATATATATATATATATATAATAATCCGCACGAGCAGGATGTGACATTAGGTTCATTATCAAGCGGAGTTTATCAGGTTTGAATTCAGACTTTTATTTCTCCTAGACCGGTTGCCATACCAAGGTTAAAGAACACAGTCTACCCTACTATTTACCCATAGCTGGAGGGAGAGTTGTTGGATACATACGTTTCCCAGGTGTATTGGTGATATGTGAAATACAATCAGCCTCGGTCAGTATTTGAACTCGGGTGGACGAGTCTATTTCCCACGCACCCCAACAAATATTCCATATAAGTTTCAAATGTCGATCCTGACCAAAACATGATTTGTTTTAAGGTCTATTTTTAGTGGTCTTGGCAGTTTGGGTAGGAGCATTGTCTTATTAGAAAATAATATTTGATTGTTCTCAGTCGGTAGAGCATTCGGCTAGGAATCACAAGGTTCCTGGTTCGATACCGGCCCTCACCAACTCAGCGTACGAGTAGCAGAGGGATATGTGCGGTAAAGTGAAGAGATAATCGTAGGTATGACGCTCCACCTCAGACGTTAAAATAATCTCCTTGGTCTAGCGCTAGTGAATAGACTCCCTCGCTGTCTGGCTGATACCGACATTAGGCTACCCCGACGACTTTACTTTTATTTTATTTAGAAAAAAACAAACTTATCGACTGTATGTACCAAGCATTTTTGCATCCTGTATTCCAAAATATTAATTGACTTTTCACCGATCTTCCTATTACGAACTCCTTAGTTAAAATTCACTTTATTCCTTGAATAACTCTTGTACTTGACATGTAATATTTGGGTGAAAATATTCCGAGGTTTGTATTATATTTCCATCTTACCAACAGTTAGTTTCCAAAGATGAAGAATTAGAGTTAGAGTTTGATTAAATGCTTTATCTATACATATATAAAAGAAAGATTGTGTATGTCTGTCTATCTGTATGTTGGTTTGTCCATCTGAAAAGTTCCTCGGCACAACTATTGTATTTCTCACTATATCTTTCATCGATTGATTGATTAGTTTGTTTTGTGGCATGTCATCCCTTTTCGGGTCATTCAATGCCGAATCCAGTTATTTTGATAAACAAAGGACTCGGTTTGCTTACGGTACCTGCTGTTGCTTAGATGGTCGCCCAATTAAGTATTAAAAAGGCTCATTGCTGTTTAACTTCGGTGATCTAGTGGTAACGGTGCTTTCAACGTGACTTGAGCGTAATATGAATATATTTGAAATTGATTTAGATTCTTAGATATGAACAAATTAAGACAAATAGATATGAAGAAATATAGATATATAGGCAGATATATATATATATATATAGATAGATAGATAGATATGAGCAAACTGGCTGGTTGTTTGGTTGTTTTGTTTTATACGGCATATCAAGACCTACTTATTACATACGGCCCATATGTATCATTTAGAGAGTTCTTTCTAACAGGCCGATTTAGATTTAACTCATTCTAGGCGCACATGAACTTGACCCAGAAAAAGAGGTAATTTTAAAAAGTTAACAGAGAAAATAATGAAATAATGTTGGTAGAATTTATTAGTTGTTATTTTAATTCTTTTCAAAATTAAAATACGTATTTACACTTTATCTTTTACTAATCTACGAATTATAAACGGCTATGCTTTACCTTACCTTTCAATCGCGTATATATATTTACCAACCTCTCCGCACGAGCAGGATGTGACACAAGGTCAATTTCTTAAGCGGAATTTAACTGGTTTGAATTCAGAGTTTTCCTTCTCCTAGACTGGTTACCTAGCCATGGTTAAAGAACCCAGTCTGCCCTGCTATTTACCCATAGCTGGAGGGAGAGTAGGATTCATACCTTTCCCAAGGGTATTAGCGCTAAGTGAAAATGCAGTTACCGCGTCCAGGATTTGAACTCGGGGCGACGAGTCCATTTCCCATGACTTTAACCATTACACCACACGCTTCCATCGCGTATACGGCCTGTTGTGCTTTATAGACGCAATTTAGTAAAATTACTAACGCATAATTCTTTGCATTTAAATATTGAATTTTAAAAGTTTTTCGCGATATTTTGTTTACCAAAATTGTTAACAAATGTGTTGCATTTGGCTGCACTATTGGATATCATATTGATAGTGAAAAAATATCAACATTTTCTTTTCCTCTTGGAAAATTCGATATTCTCGAGAAATGGATCAAATTTGTTAACCGTAATGACTGGTTTCCTACAAAAACTCCAGTTCTTTGTATCAAACATTTTGAAGGGAAATTTATTTTGAAAGGAAAGCAAAACAGACTTAATTGGGATTTACATCCAATTCCTTCAATCTGCTCAGGAAAAAATAAGAAAACCGTCTCTTTTGCCGATTAAAACAGAATTGAGGAAACCTCCGAAAATCCGACGTATTCACAAACCAGAGGAATTACAAGATTTTCTTTTAACTGACACGATAAAGGATTTTAATCAATTGGAAGAAGAAAACTTTTGTCTTAAAGGGTTTGAATTTTTAAAAACGGAAGATTACATTCTAATTTATAGAATAGTTTTTGACACCGAAACAAAGTGACTTACATTTGCATAAAAAAATTGTTGTAAATATATTTTACAACAACAAACAAAAGTTTGCATCTGATGGAATTCGAAAACATGCAGTAAATTGCTTTTCAAAAGACAAAGGTCAAAAGAAAATTGATTTATGAAGAGATTGCTGGTAAGTTTCTTTTTACCATTATTTGTTTTGTATTATTGCATAATTTTTTAATAACGATTTTTATTTTTATTCTTATTTTATTCTTTTTATGTACAATCTTTTGATATTACATTTCTGAAGAAAAGAAAAACAACCAGTTTGTGTATTTTTGTATACTTTTAACATTTTCCTGCCTAAATAGACAGATTGGCTATCAGGCCAGTCGGCCTGTAAATATTCTGTCTCTCAATGTTACATGTGAGGTCGTATGATAATAAGTAGGCCGTGGGCATATCAACCCTTTTCGGGTCATTTAATGCTGAATCAAATCATTTTGATAAACAAAGGATTCAGGTGGCTTATAGTACCCGCTATTGCTTAAGTGGTCACCCAGTAAAGTATTGAACGATTTTATCGCAGCTTAATGTCAGTGATCTATCAGGAACCTGTGCTTTCAGTGTGACTTGACTGTAATATTGATCTTCGAAGACATCTGTTTGGAACATCATCATGCAACTCAAATCTTATTTCGATCACAACATACAATTCTACTTTACCACTTTGAATCAAACCTTCCATATTTTGCTGAGAACTTCATTTAGTATATTATGTCTATCTAGGACAATCACAGTCTTGTATAATATTTTGATCTTTCGGTTTGTTGACCTAATTTTTATTGTGGTTGGTAAAATAACAAGGTTTCGGCCGCTGTACACTCGGCATTCTTCAGATGTTTCCTGTGTATACAAACATAGCAATGATCCAACCTCGGAAATAATTTTAAATAGTTTGATTAACAGTCAATTGATTTCCAAGTTTGGGTCATTGCTACGCTTAAACACACAGGGAACACCTAAGGAAGGCTGGCGTATAGAGCGACCAAAACATTGTGATTTTACATACCACAATAAAGGTGAGGACAACAGTCCGAAAAATCAAAATTATAGACATCAAGTCTCATCTAAAAAAAAAAATCAGACAAATAATATGACAGAGAAGTTGGGACATTTGCCGAGAGGTGATTTACAAGGAGAGGTTGGGTTTCAATCAAACCTTCCATATTTTGCTGAGAACTTCATTTAGTATATTATGTCTATCTAGGACATGTCTTGTATAATATTTTGATCTTTCGGGTTATGGTCCTCATTTTTATTGTGGTTGGTAAAATAACAAGGTTTCGGCCGCTGTACACTCGGCCTTCTTCAGATTCACCTAAGGAAGGCTGGCGTATACAGCGACCAAAACATTGTGATTTTACATACCACAATAAAGATGAGGACAACAGTCCGAAAAATCAAAATTATACACATCAAGTCTCATCTAAAAAAAATCAGACAAAAATATAACAGAGAAGTTGGGAGATTTGCCGAGGGGTGATTTACAAGGACAGATTGGGTTTCAATCCCTGTTGGAGCAACTACAGTTTGATAGCCATATTCTTCTGTTTCTTGGGTTGGCGAATCTCTGTGCGTCCATTTCTTGTTCTTGATAAGGATCAAGAAAATTCATTTGAATTTTGATCTTAACGACAATTCTTCCAAACCCTAGTTGTATTAGTGCTACTCTACAACTGTACCACTTGGACACTAACGAAGCGCCTAGAGAATAAGCTAGATGGGAACTGCACAAGAATACTGCGTGTAATCTTAAACAAGTCGTGGAAACAACATACCACATAGCTGTAGGGATGCATAGTATACGTGTTTACATTTTCAGGGCCATAGCCGCTGGGGTTAGGGGGCAAAATTTTTGCCACTTGTAATATTTTTACATGGTTGTATTTTTACAAAATACAACAAAAAAAGAAATACAAGAACAAAAAATATCAAAGTAAGGTACTCGCAATTCAAATGTACTTGCCACTAACCATGTGGGTGGCCTTTGATAACTTCAGGCCATATCGTAAATTTTATCCCCCCCCCCTCCCAGACACACACATATAAAACAAACCATCCGAGTAAGACTAACAAGACACGCTGGACACTGCCGGATAAATAAAGATGAGGACAACAGCCCGAAAAATCAAAGTTATTATCTGCTATGATTGAACTTTGAAGCGCTTAAGCGGAGTTTAACATGTTTGAATTCAGAGTTTTCCCTCCTTGACTGGTTACGTAACCAAGGTTAAAGAGTCCAGTCTTCCCTACAATTTACCTATAGATGGGAGACTAGTAGAATGCATACCTTTCCCAAGGGTATTAGCGCTATGTGAAAATGCAAACAGCGTCGTCGAAGATTTGAAATCGGGTCAACGAGTCCATTTCCAACGACTATAACTATTAAACCACGCGTAATAACCCGCAGATGTACTGTGAGTGTTAACAAGCTCATTTTGAAAAAACAATTTAGAGAGTTCGATGGGCACATAACCACGACCTTGTGTCAAACTAGACTAACATTAGTAAAGAGACAATTCAGTTTCAAATGCCAAAATTGTACGGTATTTTCTGTTTTGCATCAGAAGATTATCGCTAATCAATTTGTGAAAACAGAAAATCGTGGCCTTGAGACAGTACTCTGTATTCATGTAATTCCTAATTAGGAATTCGTCTAGAGCGGCGCTGAAATGTTACTAAATATATATATATATATATATATATATATATATATATATATATATATAATATATATATATAAGCATATTTATACGTATACACATATATACATAGGCATATATATATATATAATATATATATATATATACACACACACATATATATACATATATATAAGCATATAAGGATATATATATGTGTGTGTGTGTGTGTGTGTGTGTATGCGTGTGTGTGTATAAACACGCTATAATTGTTAAGTATTTAGCGAAAATAAGCGAAAAATAAAGAATGCGGAAGATATATATGCATATAAGCATACACACACAACACACACACACACACACACATATATATATATATATATATATATATATATATATATATAAGCATATAGGCATATATATATACCCACACACACATATATATATAACCATATTTATATATATATGCATATAGATAAGCATATTATTATATGTATATATATATATATAAGCATATTTATACGTATACACATATACAAAGAGGAAGGAATATGCATATATATGTAAGCACATAGGCAATATATATATATATTATATATATATATATATATATATATATATACTATTCTGAATAGAAAATATGTGAAGAACGAATAGAGGAAAGAATGAAGGGACTAAGAATGAGAGAAAACGTAACGAAAAAGAAGGAAAAAGGGAAGAATGCGACGGTGGGAGGGGGGGGGAATAAATCATGCATAGAGGAAAGAAAGAAGAAATGAAAAGGAATAATGTACCGAGGAAAAGACGAAAGAAAAAAAAGAAAGAAGAGTCAATAAAGAACGAAAAGCAAATGAAAAAAGAAGAAAAAAGTTGTAAGAAAGAGAGGAAAGAAAAACGAACAACGAACATAGAGAGAAAGGAAAGAAGGAAGAAATAACGGGAAGGACAATCACAAGAAAGAAACAAGGAATAACCTAAAGAGGAATGAAAAAAAGAACAAGCAGTGGAAATAGATAATGGTGAAAGAGGTCAGAAAGAAAGAAGGAATAAGTAAGAACGAAGTGATGAAAAAAGATAGGGTAAAAGGAAGGATCGGGAGAGGAAGAAAAAAGAAGATTTAAAGAAGAACTTAACAAGAAAAGAAAGAAGGAACAAAGAAGGAAGTATAAACAAATGACAGAAGAAAAAGGAATAACAAAGAAGAAAGAAGAAAGGAAAACAAATAGAGGAAAGAAAGAAAGACATAAAGAAAAAAAGAAAGAAAAAAGAAAGAAAGAAAGAAGAAGAATATGACGTGTAAAGAAAGAATGAAGGGAGAAAGAACAGAGAACAGAGCAAAATAAGAACATGACAAAAAAAAGAAATAGAGGAGAAAGATGAAAGAAATAAGTGAAAAGGTAATGAGGAAAGAAGACAGAAGAAATAAGACCATGAGAAGAAAGAAAGAAAGAAAGAAAGAAAGAAAGAAGAAATAAGAAAGAAAGGAAAAAAAGAAATAATACATTATGAACGGGAGAATAAAAAGGAAATAAAGCAAGTAAGCAAGAAAGAAAGAAAGAGAGAGAGAAAGAAAGAAAGAACAGTGGAAAACCAGATCATAGAAAGAAACGAGAAGAACGTTATGAGAAAGAAATTGGAAAGAACGAGGAGTAAAAACAATAGAAAAGAAAATAACGAAAAAAGTAACGAAGAATAAATAAAGAAAAAATAGATGAATGAAAGAGGAAAGAAGAAAGAAATAAAGGAAATGGTAATGAGAAAAGAAGATGGAAGAAATAAGGAAAAATATAACGAGAAAGAAAGAAAAAAGAAAGAAGAAAAGTAAAAAAGTAAAAATACAGAACCAACGGAAGAAAGAACAAAACAAAGCAAGCAAACAAGAAAGAAAGAAAGAAAGAAAGAAAGAAAGAAAGAAAGAAAGAAAGAACAGAGAAAATCAAGATTATGTAGAGAAAAGATTGAAATAAAGAAATAGGAAAGAACTAAGAGTATAAAAATAAAAATAAAAAATAACGAAAAAAGTAACGAAAAAAAGGAATATTGTAACGGGAAATAAATAAGAAATAGCACAGAGGAAGAAGATAGACAGAAGAAAGAAGAAAGAACTTAACAAAAAAAGAAGGAACGGTTAAACTTAATAAGGAAAGAGGGAAAGGTACAACCTACAAAGTAAGGGAGATATGAATATATAAGAAAGAATAGAGGAAAAAAGGGGAAGAATAAGAAAGAAGTAATGGGTTTTGATAAATGGAAGGATAAAGAGTGGAAGGAACAAGAAGAAAGAGGAAGAACGTAACGAGAAAAAGATAATGACGAATAAGGAAATAAGAATTAAAAATGAATAAGAAAGAATATACAGAGGAAATGAATGAATAAATAAGGAAGAACATAACGAGAATAAAAAGAATGAAAGTATAAATAAGTATAACGAGGGGGAAAAAGAAGGACGGTATAAGGAAGAATTTCCAGTGGAAAGAAAAGGAAGAAATAAGGAAGTACATGATAAGAAAAAGAAAGAACATTTTAAGAATACCAAGAGGAAAGATAAAAGGCCACATATAGAGAGAATAAAAAGAAGGAAGATATAAGGAATAATTTAAAGAGGAAAGAAAAAAAAGAAAGAAAGAAGGAAGTATATGAGGAGAAAAAGAAAGAATAAATAGATAAGAACATTTCGTGAATAAAAAAGAAAGATAAAAGGAAGAATATAGAGAAGAGAAAAAGAAGGAAGATACAAGTAAGAATTTACAGAGAAGGAAGAAAGAAGAAATAAGGAATAACATAGCGAGAATAAAAAAAGAAAGGAAGATATGAGGAAAGAACTGACAGAGAAGGAAGAAAGAAAGAAATAAGGAATAACATAGCGAGAATAAAAAAAGAAGGAAGATATGAGGAAGAATGACAGAGAAGGAAGAAAAGAAGAAATAAGGAATAACATAGCGAGAATAAAAAGAAGGAAGATATGAGGAAGAACTGACAGAGAAGGAAGAAAGAAGAAATAAGGAATAACATAGCGAGAATAAAAAGAAGGAAGATATAAGGAAGAACTGACGAGAAGGAAGAAAGAAGAATAAGGAATAACATAGCGAGAATAAAAAAAGGAAGATAAAGAGACTGACAGAGAAGGAAGAAAGAAGAAATAAGGAATAAATAGCGAGAATAAAAAAGAAGGAAGATATGAGGAAGAACTGACAGAGAAGGAAGAAAGAAGAAAATAAGGAATAACATAGCGAGAATAAAAAAAGAAGGAAGATATGAGGAAGAACTGACAGAGAAGGAAGAAAGAAGAAATAAGGAATAACATAGCGAGAATAAAAAGAAGGAAGATATAAGGAAGAACTGACAGAGAAGGAGAAAGAAGAAATAAGGAATAACATAGCGAGAATAAAAAGAAGGAAGATATAAGGAAGAACTGACAGAGAAGGAAGAAAGAAGAAATAAGGAATAACATAGACGAAGAAATAAGGAATAAAATAGCGAGATAAAAAAAAGGAAGATAACTGACAGAGAAGGAAGAAAGAAGAAATAAGGAATAACATAGCGAGAATAAAAAAGAAGGAAGATATAAGGAAGAACTGGCAGAGAAGGAAGAAAGAAGAAATAAGGAATAACATAGCGAGAATAAAAAAGAAGGAAGATATAAGGAAGAACTGACAGAGAAGGAGGAAAGAAGAAATAAGGAATAACAAAATTAGAATAAAAAAGCAGGTACATGTAAAGAATACATTTCACCTGGAAAGAAAGAAGAAAGAAATAAGAAAGAATGAATGAAGAGAAAGAAAGAACTGAGGAAAGTAATCATGAAAAGAGAGAGAGAGAGAGAGAGAGAGAGAGAGAGAGAGATGTAGGTTTTATATAATTTGAATATTTAAGGTTAGTAAGAGTCTACAATTTCCGTTTTTCTGTCTTGTCTTACCGCAACACTAAGCTAAATAAAAAGGTGATAAAAACTGACGCAGTTGCAAATATTCGACTTCTGACTTGGGGGTGCTGCCCTCTGGCGACATACGGAGATAATAGAAAAAACACAAGGGCCGAAAATACCAACTTTCCGCATATAGAAAACTGAAAAGGGCCGCAAATAGTCACTAGTAAACAGAGTTCAGAAACAACAAGGAGGATTTCAATTTGTGCC
>CM042153.1:70057970-70060470 GCA_023376005.1 Doryteuthis pealeii
CGCATGTACCAGAAGAAAAAAATATGTTAGTATGTGTCCGTTCAGTCTGAAATAAGTAGGTTCTGCAATCTCAGTAGCAATTCAACTGAATTATCAAATTGTCTCTCTTAAAAAAGGGTGTATCTACCAAACACGTAAGCCATGTAATGCACAAGAGATTTAGAAAATACTATAACGAAGCAGAACCAAACAGAAATGTTATTTTAAGGAATGAATTCTTTCGATGAAAGAATTGCTGAATGTAGTTTGTAGAAGGTTAGGATAAATGGCTTCAACTTAAAAGACCCACCATGAACAGATCATCCCTAGTGAATTTATCATTCATTAGAAGGGCCTGTGGATATACTACAGTATGATAATTTAATTATTACAACCTTTGGTATGTTTACTTCAGAGCTATTGCCAAATAGTTCAGTATGTAAAAAGTATAATAATCGTGACAAGCAGGGACTGTGGATATATCACAGTATGATAATTTGATTATTACATTATTTGATATGTTTAGTTAACTGCTATTACAAAATGGGTCAGTATGTAAAAAATATAATAATCTTGATTTAACTATCTCTCTCTCTTTTTTCTCTCTCTTTTCTATCTCAACACACACACACACACACACACACACACACACACACAATCTCTCTCACTCTCTTTCTCTCTCACTCTTTCTTTCATTTTCCTTCTTTTCATTATGTTCGATTGAAGCAGATTAGCGTTATAGCTTCCGCGCGTTTCTCCTTTCTATATTTCCCCTACTCTCTTTAATTCTTTTTTATTCTATTCTTTCTGTGTAGCATGTACTTTTCCTTCCTTTTCTTTCTTCACAAAAAAACGGAATGGTCCCTTATTTAGCTGATGTGACGACACTCGTTTGGACGATTTCATTTTCAACCAGAGGGTTGCAAGATGATAACGGTCGTATTTTTAGAGATAGCAATATTAGGATTTATCTTTCATAAGATTTTGCCGATCAGAAATAATATTGTTACAGTTAAAGATTTAAGTAAAGAACTGAATTCAAGCAATTCAACGGTTTAGCTAAGCTTCTGCCTATGTTAAATACCGGCCCTCGCCAATTCAGCGCATGAGGAGCACAGCTGGGATTAGTGTGGTAAATCCAACACAGACGCAAAAAGAATCTCCCTGAATTAGCGCTAGTCCCGCAGATCCCAAAAAGGCCATTCCACCGAATTTGCTACTTACATCCCATAATAACGTTTGCCAGCAGTAAATAAAAGAAAAATACAGAAAAATACGTTGTCTATTTTTATAATGGTATTCCTTATTTTTTAGTCTATTTTTTAAAAAATTAATCTGTTCTGCTACGATCATAATTAAAATGTTCTAAAATATAAAGACTAAAATAGAACTTGTGTACGAATGAAAATATTTGGCCAAAAGACTACAACTGGAAATTTTCAGAGTAGTTTAATATTTAGCAACTTGGAAAGATGCTTAAATTTAGAAAATGTGTCCTCCATGATCTGACAAACGCCAACCATAAAGAAAGTGTGGACATTTATATATATATATATGCAATTTGGAAATAACATTTGTGTTTGTAACCGGTGATGATGTACCACGACAGGGAGAGAGTGTAGGAGAGCCAGGAATGTAACAGTGACGTGTAAATTAGCATGGAAAAGTTTTAAGGAAAAATCTAAGAATTTCGTGTAGATTAGCATGGAAATTTTTTTAGGATCAGTCAGCACTACTCCACATGGAATTTTTCTATTGGTCGAGACATGTCACGTGGAGAAGCGCGGAAGACAAGGAGTGAGAGGTGGGAGTGTGTAGTCAGTTTGGAACGATGCGTTGACAGAGTGAGACGTGGTGGAAAATAAAGTCACCTTGTGTTATTACTAAAAAACTATAAATGGCACCAGGCAAGATAACCCCAGCATCCCAAGTTTTCGTGTTACGTCTGAATGATGCCGTTCTCTATGTAATTTTCAACACAAAGCAATATCGATTTTCTATCCGTAAGAGCATCATTTTGACGTAACATGAAAATTATCATAAAAGCTCTCTTAATAATTAGATTCACCAATCTTAAAAGAAAATTTTAAACAGAAAACTAACGATGTGCACCACTTCAAGCCATCATCGTAACTGAACGTATCTGAATAAAACTAGTAAGATATTAGTTAAATGGAGCTACTATTACCACTTGCCTAACTTTATTTATATCATACAGGGGACAGACTAAGATGTGGTAGGTATTTCTGCCATATCCTGTATGGAAATGATTTACAAATTTTGTTGAAGAATTAAACCTCGATTTTAAAAATGTACCAAATATCAGTTATTTATGTAAGTTTCCAGACTCAAATCATCAAAGAATTGCCAGCCAACTCAACGTCAGTTCCAACTGCCAGATTCGAACTTTTCAAAGTAGTACCAGACTAGAAATAAGTATATTTCTACTATTATTTCTATCCGACATATTATCGCTCTATTTCAACTAAGCGCCGCAACGTTACAATGAAAAATAATATGT
>CM042153.1:70065470-70102970 GCA_023376005.1 Doryteuthis pealeii
AGTATATGCATCTTATTTTGTTGTTGTTTTTTTTTCCATTCAAGTATGTATTTATCCAACCACTCTGTACGAGCAGGATGTGACACAAGGTCAATTTCTTAAGCGAAGTTAAACATTTGTAACTTTGGAGTTTCCCTTCTCCTATACTGGTTGCCATACCTTGGTTAAAGTGCTCAATCTGCTCTACTATTTGCCTATAAGTAAAATAAAGTAAAGTAAAGTTGGCGAAGTTGTCGGTATCAGCCGGCAGCGAAGGAGTCTATACCCTTTTCGCTAGCGCTAGACCCGGGAGATTTTTATTGCTGAGGTGGAGCGCCACACCTGCCGTCAGCTCCCCCACTTTACCGCTCAGATCAGACTACCCGATCTGTGCTACTTATATGCTGAGTTAGCAGGGACTGGTATTGAACCAGGAACCTTGCGATTCCTGTTCGGGTGCTCTACCGACTGAGCTAAACCAGCCCCTTTTACCTATAGCTGGAGGGAAAATCACTGAATTCATCAATTTCCCAATGGTATCAGTGCTATGTGAAATTCAAATAGCCTTATTCAGGATTTGAACACGGTTCGCCGTGTCCTTTTTATTTTTTTATTTTTACAACGGTTACCATTACACTACATACACGTTTCAAATAAAAGCCAAATTTACATTCGGTGTGTTTATTTTTATGTATTTGGAGGCCAAGGGAAAAATGCACACGTTCAAAGATCTTGAGGAGAAGAGAAAGTTAGACATAAGAGGAAGAAAAAAAGGAAATAATGAGGATAGAAGAGAAAGAAGAACGGTATGTCAGTTCTGGTACAGTTTAAGAATTTATCCTGATTTTATATATACTAAAATATACTATAAAATAGACCGGACAAATATCTAACTATCATTAGTACCATGAGCGCATAGAGGGGGTCTTTAACTGCTTATGAATCATAAAATGGACACACACACACACACACACACACACAGAGAGAGAGAGAGAGAGAGAGAGAGAGAGAGAGAGAGAGAGAGAGAGAGAGAGAGAGAGAAATACACAGACACACATATACATACGTACACACATACACACATAGGTATAAGTGTGCGCATACCAGATCTGCTATAATGGTTGAAGTTTTTGTGTATTTTCTGCTTTAATCAGTTGTGGTTATTCTTGTAAAAAAGTGAAAAGACAGACATCTGAATGATGGTTTTTCAATGTTGATACGTTATCTTGTTTCGGAAAATTGGCGCAACTCAGTCTTCCTGAACCCTATTATCTATTATCTTTTTAAAAAATAATTATGTTATTCAGTCTAGCTGGTAAATATATCTGCATACGTCTGCATTTGTAGTAAGTAAAAGTAAAGTTAGTGGAGTGGCCTATTGTCGGTATCAACTGGACAGCGAGAGTGCAGGGATACAATAATGTCAATGATAAAGTGAAGAGGTAAAAATAAGGAAGTGAATGATAAGATGAAGGAGAATTAGAAAGAGAAGGATAAAAAAAGGAGGAGAGAAAAAAGAATGGGAAGAACTAAGAGAAGAATAAAGAATGAACAAAAGGATGATTAGTACAAAAATGAAGTGGACAAGAAAGACGGATATAAATGAAAAGAATGAGAGAGAGAGGGAGAATGAGGGGGTCCATAGAAAGGGAATAGAAAGAAAGAGAAGAAAAGAATGTGTAGAAGAAGAAGAAGAAGAAGAAGAAGAAGAAGAAGAAGAAGAAGAAAAGTGGACAAGAAAGATGGATATAAATGAGAAGAATGAGAGAGAGAGCGGGGAGGGGGAGAGGAGAGGGGGCAATAAAAAAGGAAAGAGAGAATGAGAAGAAAAAATGTGAAGAAGAAGAAGAAAAGAAGAAGAAGAAGAAGAAAAGAAAGAAGAAGAAGAAGAAGAAGAAGAAGAAAGAAGAAGAAGAAGAAGAAGAAGAGAAGAAGAAGAAGAAGAAGAAGAAGAAGAAGAAGAAGAAGAATTTGGAAAGGAGCAGAATGAAAAGGAAAAGACAAAAGGAAAAGAAGAAAGAGCGAGATAAAAAAAAAAGAAAAGCAAAGAATACAAAGGATAACAAGAAAAAAAGAAGAAGAGAAGAAGAAGAAGAAGAAGAAGAAAAGAAGAAGAAGAAGAAGAGAAAAAAAGATGAAAAAAAACTGAAGAAGATGAGGAAGAAGATCAAAGGGGAAAAGAGAAAGGAAACTGATAAATGAAGAAGAATGAAGGCAATGTTATAAAGTCGAATCCGCCCTAAGGCTTTTGGTTATAGATTTTAGTGTCCAGTCCTCTAAGATATTTATTGGTAGTGTAATTTGAAAATATATATCAAAATTGTAGTAACATTTCAAGATCTTTGGACGGAATTAGCAATATAATTCGGAAATAATGAAATCCTGCAAAGTAACAAACATTTTATATGAATGAAAAAACAAAAACGAAACAAAAGGTAAAGATCTTTTCAGGAAATGAATTTGAGAAAATGAATAAGAAGATTCAAAAAACAATGAGAGAGTGAAATGAATTGTGTGATATTATGTCTTTTCAAAATCTCCATCACCTTTTTTCAATGTCTTCACAGACGTTAGCATCACCATGGTCAGAACAATTCGTTCAATTCTTCCTCGAATTTTCAATTCTCTCAATCTTTCTTTTGGTGTTTTAGGCCCGGTTTCATTTGTATCAACTACTAGGATTGATTGATTGATTGATCTTAATGACACGTCAAATCGTCTGGGATTATTTTCTGCTTAGAGGTTAAGGAATTGCATGCATAGTATGTTTATATTTACATTTTTGGTGTAGTTTTTTTTTTGCTCAGGGTTACATGATATCAAGTATTCTTCTATAATACAAATAATTTGCATGAGATCATAACAGATATATCAGTCGGGGCCTGAGTGGACTTGGGAGTAATGGCAATGAAGAGATACTCCACAAGCATATCCAGGATACCCTCTCTCTCTCCTCTCTCTCTCTCTCCCTCTCATCTCTGTCTGTCTATCTCCTGTGTGTGTGTGTGTGTCGATCTTACATCTTTGCGGAAGATACAGTCTGTGTATTCTAAGCCCAACAGGGTTAAATCGAACTTAACGGACCTAAATTCCACCATCATATGTCACCCGGGCGAAAGAAAAAAAAATACAAAAAATCAGGGAATTAACGAATTTAATGAAATTTTCAATGTTGATATATTAATGAATAAAAGATATAATGCACCAGTTATTTTATTTAAAAACTTTTACATTTTTTCAGGTCAGTTAACTTTGAACCACGTATCTTTGAGAATCTGTGTTACGCCTCAAAGATACGTGGTTTAAAGGTAACTGTGATTATTATTAAATTTTTAAATACTCTCACATTTTCAATGAGAAAAACAAATACCTTAAAAAGTTAAATATCAATTATTTATGCATACGAAATTTGGAGTTCTACATCCAACAAATTATCAGTCAGTAAAGGACAGACAAACAAACTCATCCAAGTTATCAATATATATATTTTGACAGTTTCATATTTGTTTCTTTGGGGTCAACATTTACTATTGTATTAGGTTTTGTTTGTTTTGGCCTTGATAGAATTAGTATCATTATTGTATCGACATTATTATATTTGAGTTTTTCACATCAGTTGATGGTATTTCACTGGAGTCTCCTCAGGTCTCCATGACTCTTCTGAGTATTCTAGCAGTAGTCTGCATGGTCTCAATTCTTCCTCTGATTTCCATATTTTCCAGTCTTTTCCCAAGCTTTTCGGGACCGTTCCAAGTGCATCAACTACAATTGGTATCACTTTGACTTTCATATTCCATATCTTTTTCATATTTTCATAGCCTTCTATATCTTTTCATATTCCACATTTCTGGCAAGGTCCAGGTATTTGTCCATCTTTTCGTTTTCCTTCATCTTCACACTGTGATCTACTGGGACTGCAAAATCCACCAGTTGACAAGTTCTTTCTTTTTTGTTAATCAACACTAATTATTATTATTATTATTATTATTATTATTATTATTATTATTATTATTATTGACAGTCATAGTAAAATGATTTATGATGCTTTCATTATTTTCTTTGCTAAAATATTATTTTAAAAAAATGTTGATTTTCTTAGGTTATGTAAGAGAATTATAACCCCCCTCTCTCTCTCTCTTCCTCTCCTCTCTCCCCCTCCTCTCTCTCTCTCCTTTTCTCTATCTGTTTCTGTCTCTCTGGTTCTCTGTCTTTTTCTCCCACGTTTCTTTCTTTTCTCGTGCTTTCTCTTTTACCAACCCCTTTCTCTCTATCACCCGTCTCTCTTTTCTCTCTTCTGTTCTGCTGCGTTAGTCTTCGCTCTCTCCTCTCTCCCTCCCCCCCTCTCTCTCTCTCTCTCCCTCTCTCTCTCTCTCTCTCTCTCTCCTCTCTCTCTCTCTGTCTCAGTGTCTCTGTCTGTCTCTCTGTCTGTCTATCTCTCTCACGCCACCTCTCTCCTCCCTCCTCCTCTCTCTCTCTGTTTTTCCCCTCCGTTCTCTTTCCCTGAATCTCTCTCACTCTTTCTCCCCTCTCTCTCTCTCTCTCTCCCTCTCTCTCTACCTATCTATCTCTACCTTTCTATAATTCTCTTTCTCTTTCTTTCTCTACCCCCGTGTCTTTCTCGTTCTCTATCTCCCCCTTTCACTCTTTTTCACACTTTCTCCGTTTCTCTCACCCCTTTCTATTTCCATAACATTATTGATACATTTTCTTTTATTCTGGCAATTATACTTTGTTTTTATAGTCGAAGCATCGAGATAAAATTGTAGTGCGAGGATATAAGTAATAATAAGGTAATAAAGAAAGGAAAGATAAAACAAGAAAATAAGTATAAAAGTGTCAAAAGAAGGAAAAAATAGAGAAGACAAAAGAGAAAATATGAGAAGGAAAAAAAAGAGAGATGGGGAGAAAGATACGAGAGAGAGAGAGGGGGCAGAGAGGAGAAAGAGAAACCAAAAGAGCAAGAAAGAGAGAGAGAGAGAGAGAGAGAGAAAGAGAGAGAGAGAGAGATGAGAGAGAGAGAGAAATAAAGAGTATAAGGAGAAACGGGAAAGGTGAAAAGAAATTAAAGAGAAAGTGAGAAAGAGAAGTAAAGAATGCAGAGTGGAGAAAAAGAGAGAAATTAGATAGATACGAAGAGAGAGAGAGAGAGAGAGAGAGAGAGAGAAGAGAGAGAGAGAAGAGCGAGAGAGAGAGTGCAAGAGAGAGAAAGAGAAAGCAAAGAGCAAGAGAGAAGAGAGAGAGTGAGAAGAGGAAGAGAAGAAGAAGAGAGAAAGTGAGGAGAAGAGAAAGCAAAAGAGCAAAGAGAGAGAGAGAGAGAGTGAGTGAGTGAGTGAGT
The DNA here is from genome assembly GCA_023376005.1 of Doryteuthis pealeii. Classification (NCBI taxonomy): domain Eukaryota; kingdom Metazoa; phylum Mollusca; class Cephalopoda; order Myopsida; family Loliginidae; genus Doryteuthis; species Doryteuthis pealeii. The sequence goes on from CM042153.1 coordinate 70,070,785, forward strand.
GCGTGAGAGGGACAGGGAGGAGAAAGAGAAAGCAAGAGAGAGAGAGAGAGAGAGAGAGAGAGGAGAGTATAAGAAGGTGAAGAGCAGAAAAAGAAAATTTGGGAAGTAAAAGGAGATTGCGGGCAGGAGAAAACGTGAGAGGTTGATAATGAAAAAAAGAAAATTTGTGGCAAACGAGAAGAAGATATGACAAGGAAAGATTTAAGGGAAACGATTGAAAATAGAAAACAGAAAAGATTGTTGGTTGCTGGGATTTCACGGTAGGTCAACCCTTGTTGGGTTATTTTAGGCCGAATACACTTTGTTTTATTTATTTTTCATAGGTACTCAATTTTTCAAACATTTCTTTAAACACATTTTTGTCTATGTAACCCATATATGGGACCCTAACCCGACCTTCGGGTTCGGGGTCCGGTGGCTTCGGCCACTGGAATATTAGTGTTATATCAACGGCGTGATCCCAGGGGGCTACCCGCCAGACAATACCTGCCCCCTTGATTTAAAGGGACAGGGCTGGGCTTATTGCCCAGTGCCTGAGGCGTCTCCCCCTTGAGAGGGGATACCGACGGGATCAACGCATATTTTGTGCCTACCACCCATGAGCTTTGGCTTGTCAGTGGATCCACATAAAAATGTCCTTGTGTCACGCCCTCATAAGTTGGATGAGAGGTAAAAACCCATATATGGGACCCTAACAGGTACTACGACTCAGAGTGAACCTGGGTGCAATGGTGATAAAGGGGCATTCCACATTCCCCAGAGCTCCAGAGCTGGAAATTCACCATCAGATAAAGTTTAACGTCATACCCAGAACATTAAAACCCTCAGACACTACCTTCTAAAACATATATGATAAAAAGGGTTAGGACGGATTAAGAAGGGCAATTGGGTTGGGACAAGCATATAGGTGAAAGGTCTGACGTGACCAGTCGATCAATTGGAGGGGAAACAGATAAGAAAGTGAAAAACAGAAAAGAGAATGAAAGAAAAAAGAAGGTGAACAGTGTTAGAGGAAAAGTGAGAAATATAAGTGAGGAAAAGAAAGAAAATAACCAGGAGATGAAATAGAGAAAGGGAACCGGAGCAAAAAGATAGAAATAAAAGAAAAAAAGAGACAAGGGAAAAAGAAAGAGAGAAGACATGGAAAAGGTAATAAGAGAGAGAGAGAGAGAGAGAGAGAGAGAGAGAGAGAAGAGAGAGAGAGAGAGAGAGAGAGAGAGAGAGAACCGGAAAAGATGGAGAAGAGAGGGAAAAGGGTTTAGAGAAAGATGAAAAGAAAGAGAAGCGAGGCAAAAAGAGGAGGAGAAAGAGTAAAAGAGAGAGAAAGGAAAAAATATGTAAAATGTTTGAGAAGGGGAAAGAAAAGAGAAAAAGGGTTAAAAGAGAAAAGGAGGAAGGAGGGAAATGGAGAAAGAGAAATAAAAAGAGATAGAAGCGAGGCTAAGAGAAAGAAGGAGAAGAAAAACAAAGAGAGAAAGAGAGAGAGAGAGAGAGAGAGAGAGAGAGAGAGGGAGGGAGAGAGAGAAGAGAGGGGTAATGAAAGAGAAGAGAGACAAAAAGTGTGTTAAGAAAAGTCAAAGGGGAGAGAAGAGAGGCAATAAAGAATAGAGATGGAGGAGAAGAGAGAGGGTAAGATAGATAGATTGTGTGTGTATGAGAGACAGAGAGACAGAGACAGAAGAAGAAGAAGAAGAAGAAGAAGAGAAGAAGAAGAAGAAGAAGAAGAAGAAGAAGAAGAATCTAATACATACTAACATAGATACAGTTAATCAGAGAGAGAGAGAGAGAGAGAGAGAGAGAGAGGAGAGAGAGAGAGAGAGAGAGATTCTCTGTGTGTAAAAGAGACAGAGACAGACGGACAGAACGGTGGATAGGGAACGTGAACAGAGAATTAAAGGAAGGAAGGAGTTGAGATACTGAAAAGAGAATTAGAGAGAGAGAGAGAAAGAGGGAGTGAAGAAGAAGAAGAAGAAGAAGAAGAAGAAGAAGAAGAAGAAGAAGAAGAAGAAGAAGAAGAAGAAACTATACAAAAGAGTAACAAATAGAAAAAACAAAACAAAGAACAGTAATAAAATATGTGTTATAAGAAATGTAGTTGGGGATATGGAAGGACAGAACATTAAAGATAAAATTACCATTGTTTTTTATGAAAAGCTAGACAATGATAAAGATGGTGAAAATGAAGAATGACTTAGATTTTCGAAAAACCGCTAGGGGAGAATTGGAAATAAAAGATCTGGGCAGTTAGGCAACAAATCTGCCATCGATTCTCTTATCGAATAATCGCATTTTCCAATTCCTAATTCGATTTTAAATATCGAACTTTTCAGGTGTCTAGCATTCGGCTTTAGTTTCCAAGAAAGCAGCACATAAAAGGGAAACGTTTCATTTTTCTCCTTCTCTTTTGATGTCTTCTCCGTAGGTAATCAACTCTGAAATTGGCTCTGGTAGACTACTCGGCTGGAGGCTACACATGGTTTAGGTTCTTCTATTCACAGTTCAAATTCACTACCTTCAAATAGAGATGTGCATGGCGGCCTTACTGTTATTGCTACAGAGAAGGGAATTCTGCAAACTAAGTCCGAATTTTGTGTTCACTTCACATCAATAGATTTTTTTATAAAAGCATGAACCACATATCCCTGCTCTGAAATTGGCTCTGGTAGACTACTCGGCTGGAGGCTACACATGGTTTAGGTTCTTCTATTCACAGTTCAAATTCACTACCTTCAAATAGAGAGGTGCATGGCGGCCTTACTGTTATTGCTACAGAGAAGGGAATTCTGCAAACTAAGTCCGAATTTTGTGTTCACTTCACATCAATAGATTTTTTTATAAAAGCATGAACCCACATATCCCTGCTCTGAAATTGGCTCTGGTAGACTACTTGGCTGGAGGCTACACATGGTTTAGGTTCTTCTATTCACAGTTCAAATTCACTACCTTCAATAGAGAGGTGCATGGCGGCCTTACTGTTATTGCTACAGAGAAGGGAATTCTGCAAACTAAGTCCGAATTTTGTGTTCACTTCACATCAATAGATTTTTTTTATAAAAGCATGAACCCACATATCCCTGCTCTGAAATTGGCTCTGGTAGACTACTCTGCTGGAGGCTACACATAGTTTAGGTTCTTCTATTCACAGTTCAAATTCACTACCTTCAAATAGAGATGTGCATGGCGGCCTTACTGTTATTGCTACAGAGAAGGGAATTCTGCAAACTAAGTCCGAATTTTGTGTTCACTTCACATCAATAGATTTTTTTTATAAAAGCATGAACCCACATATCCCTGCTCTGAAATTGGCTCTGGTAGACTACTCTGCTGGAGGCTACACATAGTTTAGGTTCTTCTATTCACAGTTCAAATTCACTACCTTCAAATAGAGATGTGCATGGCGGCCTTACTGTTATTGCTACAGAGAAGGGAATTCTGCAAACTAAGTCCGAATTTTGTGTTCACTTCACATCAATAGATTTTTTTATAAAAGCATGAACCCACATATCCCTGCTCTGAAATTGGCTCTGGTAGACTACTTGGCTGGAGGCTACACATGGTTTAGGTTCTTCTATTCACAGTTCAAATTCACTACCTTCAAATAGAGAGGTGCATGGCGGCCTTACTGTTATTGCTACAGAGAAGGGAATTCTGCAAACTAAGTCCGAATTTTGTGTTCACTTCACATCAATAGATTTTTTTTATAAAAGCATGAACCCACATATCCCTGCTCTGAAATTGGCTCTGGTAGACTACTCTGCTGGAGGCTACACATAGTTTAGGTTCTTCTATTCACAGTTCAAATTCACTACCTTCAAAGAGATGTGCATGGCGGCCTTACTGTTATTGCTACAGAGAAGGGAATTCTGCAAACTAAGTCCGAATTTTGTGTTCACTTCACATCAATAGATTTTTTTTATAAAAGCATGAACCCACATATCCCTGCTCTGAAATTGGCTCTGGTAGACTACTCTGCTGGAGGCTACACATAGTTTAGGTTCTTCTATTCACAGTTCAAATTCACTACCTTCAAATAGAGATGTGCATGGCGGCCTTACTGTTATTGCTACAGAGAAGGGAATTCTGCAAACTAAGTCCGAATTTGTGTTCACTTCACATCAATAGATTTTTTTTATAAAGCATGAACCCACATATCCCTGCTCTGAAATTGGCTCTGGTAGACTACTCTGCTGGAGGCTACACATAGTTAGGTTCTTCTATTCACAGTTCAAATTCACTACCTTCAAATAGAGAGGTGCATGCGGCCTTACTGCTATTGCTACAGAGAAGGGAATTCTGCAAACTAAGTCCGAATTTTGTGTTCACTTCACATCAATAGATTTTTTTATAAAAGCATGAACCCACATATCCCTGCTCTGAAATTGGCTCTGGTAGACTACTCTGCTGGAGGCTACACATAGTTTAGGTTCTTCTATTCACAGTTCAAATTCACTACCTTCAAATAGAGATGTGCATGGCGGCCTTACTGTTATTGCTACAGAGAAGGGAATTCTGCAAACTAAGTCCGAATTTTGTGTTCACTTCACATCAATAGATTTTTTTATAAAAGCATGAACCCACATATCCCTGCTCTGAAATTGGCTCTGGTAGACTACTCTGCTGGAGGCTACACATAGTTTAGGTTCTTCTATTCACAGTTCAAATTCACTACCTTCAAATAGAGATGTGCATGGCGGCCTTACTGTTATTGCTACAGAGAAGGAATTCTGCAAACTAAGTCCGAATTTGTGTTCACTTCACATCAATAGATTTTTTTATAAAAGCATGAACCCACATATCCCTGCTCTGAAATTGGCTCTGGTAGACTACTTGGCTGGAGGCTACACATGGTTTAGGTTCTTCTATTCACAGTTCAAATTCACTACCTTCAAATAGAGAGGTGCATGGCGGCCTTACTGTTATTGCTACAGAGAAGGGAATTCTGCAAACTAAGTCCGAATTTTGTGTTCACTTCACATCAATAGATTTTTTTTATAAAAGCATGAACCCACATATCCCTGCTCTGAAATTGGCTCTGGTAGACTACTCTGCTGGAGGCTACACATAGTTTAGGTTCTTCTATTCACAGTTCAAATTCACTACCTTCAAATAGAGATGTGCATGGCGGCCTTACTGTTATTGCTACAGAGAAGGGAATTCTGCAAACTAAGTCCGAATTTTGTGTTCACTTCACATCAATAGATTTTTTTAATAAAAGCATGAACCCACATATCCCTGCTCTGAAATTGGCTCTGGTAGACTACTCTGCTGGAGGCTACACATAGTTTAGGTTCTTCTATTCACAGTTCAAATTCACTACCTTCAAATAGAGATGTGCATGGCGGCCTTACTGTTATTGCTACAGAGAAGGGAATTCTGCAAACTAAGTCCGAATTTTGTGTTCACTTCACATCAATAGATTTTTTTTAAAAAGCATGAACCCACATATCCCTGCTCTGAAATTGGCTCTGGTAGACTACTCTGCTGGAGGCTACACATAGTTTAGGTTCTTCTATTCACAGTTCAAATTCACTACCTTCAAATAGAGAGGTGCATGGCGGCCTTACTGCTATTGCTACAGAGAAGGGAATTCTGCAAACTAAGTCCGAATTTTGTGTTCACTTCACATCAATAGATTTTTTTATAAAAGCATGAACCCACATATCCCTGCTCTGAAATTGGCTCTGGTAGACTACTCTGCTGGAGGCTACACATAGTTTAGGTTCTTCTATTCACAGTTCAAATTCACTACCTTCAAATAGAGATGTGCATGGCGGCCTTACTGTTATTGCTACAGAGAAGGGAATTCTGCAAACTAAGTCCGAATTTTGTGTTCACTTCACATCAATAGATTTTTTTATAAAAGCATGAACCCACATATCCCTGCTCTGAAATTGGCTCTGGTAGACTACTCTGCTGGAGGCTACACATAGTTTAGGTTCTTCTATTCACAGTTCAAATTCACTACCTTCAAATAGAGATGTGCATGGCGGCCTTACTGCTATTGCTACAGAGAAGGGAATTCTGCAAACTAAGTCCGAATTTTGTGTTCACTTCACATCAATAGATTTTTTTTATAAAAGCATGAACCCACATATCCCTGCTCTGAAATTGGCTCTGGTAGACTACTCTGCTGGAGGCTACACATAGTTTAGGTTCTTCTATTCACAGTTCAAATTCACTACCTTCAAATAGAGATGTGCATGGCGGCCTTACTGCTATTGCTACAGAGAAGGGAATTCTGCAAACTAAGTCCGAATTTTGTGTTCACTTCACATCAATAGATTTTTTTTATAAAAGCATGAACCCACATATCCCTGCTCTGAAATTGGCTCTGGTAGACTACTCTGCTGGAGGCTACACATAGTTTAGGTTCTTCTATTCACAGTTCAAATTCACTACCTTCAAATAGAGATGTGCATGGCGGCCTTACTGTTATTGCTACAGAGAAGGGAATTCTGCAAACTAAGTCCGAGTTTTGTGTTCACTTCACATCAATAGATTTTTTATAAAAGCATGAACCCACATATCCCTGCTCTGAAATTGGCTCTGGTAGACTACTCGGCTGGAGGCTACACATAGTTTAGGTTCTTCTATTCACAGTTCAAATTCACTACCTTCAAATAGAGAGGTGCATGGCGGCCTTACTGTTATTGCTACAGAGAAGGGAATTCTGCAAACTAAGTCCGAATTTGTGTTCACTTCACATCAATAGATTTTTTTTATAAAAAGCATGAACCCACATATCCCTGCTCTGAAATTGGCTCTGGTAGACTACTCTGCTGGAGCTACACATAGTTTAGGTTCTTCTATTCACAGTTCAAATTCACTACCTTCAAATAGAGATGTGCATGGCGGCCTTACTGTTATTGCTACAGAGAAGGAATTCTGCAAACTAAGTCCGAATTTGTGTTCACTTCACATCAATAGATTTTTTTATAAAAGCATGAACCCACATATCCCTGCTCTGAAATTGGCTCTGGTAGACTACTCTGCTGGAGGCTACACATAGTTTAGGTTCTTCTATTCACAGTTCAAATTCACTACCTTCAAATAGAGATGTGCATGGCGGCCTTACTGTTATTGCTACAGAGAAGGGAATTCTGCAAACTAAGTCCGAATTTTGTGTTCACTTCACATCAATAGATTTTTTTTATAAAAGCATGAACCCACATATCCCTGCTCTGAAATTGGCTCTGGTAGACTACTCTGCTGGAGGCTACACATAGTTTAGGTTCTTCTATTCACAGTTCAAATTCACTACCTTCAAATAGAGAGGTGCATGGCGGCCTTACTGCTATTGCTACAGAGAAGGGAATTCTGCAAACTAAGTCCGAATTTTGTGTTCACTTCACATCAATAGATTTTTTTTATAAAAGCATGAACCCACATATCCCTGCTCTGAAATTGGCTCTGGTAGACTACTCTGCTGGAGGCTACACATAGTTTAGGTTCTTCTATTCACAGTTCAAATTCACTACCTTCAAATAGAGATGTGCATGGCGCCTTACTGTTATTGCTACAGAGAAGGGAATTCTGCAAACTAAGTCCGAATTTTGTGTTCACTTCACATCAATAGATTTTTTTATAAAAGCATGAACCCACATATCCCTGCTCTGAAATTGGCTCTGGTAGACTACTCTGCTGGAGGCTACACATAGTTTAGGTTCTTCTATTCACAGTTCAAATTCACTACCTTCAAATAGAGATGTGCATGGCGGCCTTACTGTTATTGCTACAGAGAAGGGAATTCTGCAAACTAAGTCCGAATTTTGTGTTCACTTCACATCAATAGATTTTTTTATAAAAGCATGAACCCACATATCCCTGCTCTGAAATTGGCTCTGGTAGACTACTTGGCTGGAGGCTACACATGGTTTAGGTTCTTCTATTCACAGTTCAAATTCACTACCTTCAAATAGAGAGGTGCATGGCGGCCTTACTGTTATTGCTACAGAGAAAGGAATTCTGCAAACTAAGTCCGAATTTTGTGTTCACTTCACATCAATAGATTTTTTTTATAAAAGCATGAACCCACATATCCCTGCTCTGAAATTGGCTCTGGTAGACTACTCTGCTGGAGGCTACACATAGTTTAGGTTCTTCTATTCACAGTTCAAATTCACTACCTTCAAATAGAGATGTGCATGGCGGCCTTACTGTTATTGCTACAGAGAAGGGAATTCTGCAAACTAAGTCCGAATTTTGTGTTCACTTCACATCAATAGATTTTTTAATAAAAGCATGAACCCACATATCCCTGCTCTGAAATTGGCTCTGGTAGACTACTCTGCTGGAGGCTACACATAGTTTAGGTTCTTCTATTCACAGTTCAAATTCACTACCTTCAAATAGAGATGTGCATGGCGGCCTTACTGTTATTGCTACAGAGAAGGGAATTCTGCAAACTAAGTCCGAATTTTGTGTTCACTTCACATCAATAGATTTTTTTTATAAAAGCATGAACCCACATATCCCTGCTCTGAAATTGGCTCTGGTAGACTACTCTGCTGGAGGCTACACATAGTTTAGGTTCTTCTATTCACAGTTCAAATTCACTACCTTCAAATAGAGAGGTGCATGGCGGCCTTACTGCTATTGCTACAGAGAAGGGAATTCTGCAAACTAAGTCCGAATTTTGTGTTCACTTCACATCAATAGATTTTTTTTATAAAAGCATGAACCCACATATCCCTGCTCTGAAATTGGCTCTGGTAGACTACTCTGCTGGAGGCTACACATAGTTTAGGTCTTCTATTCACAGTTCAAATTCACTACCTTCAAATAGAGATGTGCATGGCGGCCTTACTGTTATTGCTACAGAGAAGGGAATTCTGCAAACTAAGTCCGAATTTTGTGTTCACTTCACATCAATAGATTTTTTAAAAAGCATGAACCCACATATCCTGCTCTGAAATTGGCTCTGGTAGACTACTCTGCTGGAGGCTACACATAGTTTAGGTTCTTCTATTCACAGTTCAATTCACTACCTTCAAATAGAGATGTGCATGGCGGCCTTACTGCTATTGCTACAGAGAAGGAATTCTGCAAACTAAGTCCGAATTTTGTGTTCACTTCACATCAATAGATTTTTTTTATAAAAGCATGAACCCACATATCCCTGCTCTGAAATTGGCTCTGGTAGACTACTCTGCTGAGGCTACACATAGTTTAGGTTCTTCTATTCACAGTTCAAATTCACTACCTTCAAATAGAGATGTGCATGGCGGCCTTACTGCTATTGCTACAGAGAAGGGAATTCTGCAAACTAAGTCCGAATTTGTGTTCACTTCACATCAATAGATTTTTTTTATAAAAGCATGAACCCACATATCCCTGCTCTGAAATTGGCTCTGGTAGACTACTCTGCTGGAGGCTACACATAGTTAGGTTCTTCTATTCACAGTTCAAATTCACTACCTTCAAATAGAGATGTGCATGGCGCCTTACTGTTATTGCTACAGAGAAGGGAATTCTGCAAACTAAGTCCGAGTTTGTGTTTCACTTCACATCAATAGATTTTTTATAAAAGCATGAACCCACATATCCCTGCTCTAAATTGGCTCTGGTAGACTACTCGGCTGGAGGCTACACATAGTTTAGGTTCTTCTATTCACAGTTCAAATTCACTACCTTCAAATAGAGAGGTGCATGGCGGCCTTACTGTTATTGCTACAGAGAGGGAATTCTGCAAACTAAGTCCGAATTTTGTTTCACTTCACATCAATAGACTTTTAAAAAGCATGAACCCACATATCCCTGCTCTGAAATGGCTCTGGTAGACTACTCGGCTGGAGGCTAAACATGGTTTAGGTTCTTCTATTCACAGTTCAAATTCACTACCTTCAAATAGAGAGGCGCATGGCGGCCTTATTGTTATTGCTACAGAGAAGGGAATTCTGCAAACTAAGTCCGAATTTTGTGTTCACTTCACATCAATAGATCTTTTTTAAAAAGCATGAACCCACATATCCCTGCTCTGAAATTGGCTCTGGTAGACTACTCGGCTGGAGGCTACACATGGTTTAGGTTCTTCTATTCACAGTTCAAATTCACTACCTTCAAATAGAGAGGCGCATGGCGGCCTTATTGTTATTGCTACAGAGAAGGGAATTCTGTAAACTAAGTCCGAATTTTGTGTTCACTTCACATCAATCGATTTTTTATAAAAGCATGAACCCACATATCCCTGCTCTGAAATTGGCTCTGGTAGACTACTCGGCTGGAGGCTACACATAGTTTAGGTTCTTCTATTCACAGTTCAAATTCACCACTTTCAAATAGAGAGGCGCATGGCGGCCTTACTGCTATTGCTACAGAGAAGGGAATTCTGCAAACTAAGTCCGAATTTTTGTTCACTTCACATCAATAGATTTTTTCTATAAAGCATGAACCCACATACCCTGCTCGGAAATTGGCTCTTGTAGACTACTCGGCTGGAGGCTAAACATGGTTTAGTTCTTCTATTCACAGTTCAAATTCACTACCTTCAAATAGAGAGGCGCATGGCGGCCTTACTGCTATTGCTACAGAGAAGGGAATTCTGCAAACTAAGTCCGAATTTTGTGTTCACTTCACATCAATCGATTTTTATAAAAGCATGAACCCACATATCCCTGCTCTGGAATTGGCTCTGGTAGACTACTCGGCTGGAGGCTAACATGTTTAGGTTCTTCTATTCACAGTTCAAATTCACCACTTTCAAATAGAGAGGCGCATGGCGGCCTTACTGCTATTGCTACAGAGAAGGGAATTCTGCAAACTAAGTCCGAATTTTGTGTTCACTTCACATCAATAGATTTTTTAATAAAGCATGAACTCGCATATCCCTGCTCGGAAATTAGCTCTTGTAGATGCAAAAACAATCTCCTTGGTCTAGCACTAGTGAAAAGGGGATAGACTCTCTCGCTAATTGTTGATACTGACATTAGGCCACCCCAACAACTTTACATTTTATGAATGAATACAATTACCTAACATTCATAATGTTTTTTGTTTTTTTTTTTCTAAATCATATTACTATTTATACTGGGGAAGTAGTGCTTGTGAGACTATTACTAAGGAAAACATAACTGGGGAAAACGAAACCTAATATCCATATATTAATGGAAGAAATGGTTTTGTACCTTTTCCACAGTCATTAGGACAAAGAGAAACGCAAAGAGTAAAAAATTTGAACTTGACTCGTCGAGGTCATTTTCTACGACGATAACCGTGGCGACACACGTGCAACTCGATAGGGTTTCCTTGCTGTATTTCTTTTTATCTCACAAGTCAAAAGGAAGTTACTTGCCGGTGGACATCTCTCCAAGTCTCCTGTGACAGGATATTAATTTTGTTCCATAGAACCAGAAGAAGGCAACAGTTTCTGTCGCGGTTAATATCTTCTACGAAAGAGATTCTTCATTGTTTCATCTTTGGATCTCTAGTAGTTTCTCGGGCAGCGTCTTTTGATTTTTGCGGTGTTGGTGAGGATCAATGAACATTTCGAATAAGTGATACCATTTTGTTATAATTCAAATCAAATATATATATAAAGCTACAGTTTTTTTAAACTTTAGCGGGATAACATTCCATCGCGTGAATTCGTTTCCCTTTTATATAAACGCTAAACAAACCAACGTTTTTTTAAATCTTAAAATTTTAACATTTTGACTGTCTCGTCTGATGATTGCAGTAAGCATGAAACTAATAGTAATGAGATATCCATAATATATATTTGATTGTGTATATATATATATATATATATATATATATATATATATATATATTCGGTTGGGTAAAATGAGCTTTTGGTGGGAAGGATTCTATCCAGAACTTTCTTATTCCTCCATATATATATATACTTTTTTTTCATATAGGTATATTTGAAAAATTCTTTTGTAGATTCCATTTCATGATAATTTAACAATTATATATAGAGTAATATTATAAAGTCATATTGGCTATTATAAATATTTATTTCCAGATTATTCTTGAATGCTAGACGTTTTTTCATAAAGAATCTAAAATAATATTTATAATAGCCAGTATTTATGGATTTTTAGTTTTTCTCATTTCAACTATATATATATATATATATATATATATATATATATATATATATATATTGAAGTATGAATTTCTTTGGATTCTTCTTTATGAATCTGTTAAAAGTGATATGGCTTATTTATGAAAATAATGCTAATAACTCAATAAACGTAAAAAAATTATTATATACTTACACCTAAAGCCATTGGAATCAAGGCATCAAAAATAAATTTATCATCTCGAAATATTTCATGGAAGCCTATTCTCTTCGTCCGTCGATAAAAATTAAACTGGTGTGATGTCCTCAACAGGAAAAATGTCTGCACTCAGTTGTTAATATATATATATATATATAATATATATATATATATATATATATAGTTAACAACAATTAAACCGTCATCTCTGTAAATTCCATCCTCAATGTCTAGTTTTTTTGTGGGCGGTGTTAACTTTTATAATATTAGTAGTCCAAATAGGTCCAAGACTTAGTCGAAAACCGTGCTATTACAGGTATTCACCCATTGTTCTTCTTTGTTTATTAGAATTGCTTTCCTGTCTTATTTTATGATTCTTGGGAAATATCAGTCATTATGCGAACACTATTGCTTCGGAGAATAGTTTATCTGATATTGACTGGTAGAATTATCATAGGTAACTCAATAGCCAGAATATCTAAAAAAAATGTTTTTATTTTTAAAATCTTTTGTTACGAAATTAAGCCATGAGTGTCTCGGCAGGAATTCGAACTCGAGTCACTTATTCTGTTTTTCGTACTGTTAATTGTTAAGGCCTATCACATCTCCATTTACCTATACTAAAGCACACTGCAGTGAAAATCAAAGAAAGCGAAAATATATGCACATACTTGAACTGAGAAAACTGTGGAACAAGGTAAAGGTCGTACCGATTGTAATTGGTGTCTTTGGAACGATCCCCAAAGAGTTTGGAAGAGAGTCTGTGAGAATGGAAATCAGGGATCAAGTAAACAACAGCATTGTTAAAATCGGCTAGAATACTCAGAAGAGTCCTGAAGACATTAGAAGACTTGTTGTCACTCAGCCTCCACTGAAATAACACCTGCTAACACTGGTAACAGCGTATGAGTAGCACAGGGATCTGTGCGGTAAAGTAAGGAGCTGATGGTAGGTGTGGCGCTCCACTCAGATGCTAACACAATCTCCTTGGTCTAGCGCTATTGAAAAGCGGATAGACTCCCTCGCTAACACGCTGATACCGACTTTAGGCCGCCCCGTCGACTTTACAAAAAAAAAACTTCCAAGGACTAAAATAAATGGTTTGTTTGGTTTGTTTTGTTTTACGGCATATCAACCTCAGTGGGTCATTTAATGACGATAAAGTTTTGAAATAAATCAATTCTTAATGGATAATACAATTTTTTTTATAAATACATTTTTATATTAACCCATAGATGGGACCCTAACAGTACTACCACTCCGGATCAGAGTGGACCAGAGAGCAATGGTGATGAAGGGGTGCTCAATATTCCCCAAACCTCCAAAACTGGAACCTCACCATCAGATAGAGTTTAACGTCATTCCCAGGACATGTAGACCCGCAGCACCGCCTTCTAGCACCCATATGATAAAAAGGGTTTGGGGCTTGCCATAAGGGACTAAAATAAAGAATGCATTTATCAAAAGAGTTGTGATAAAAAAAGTTATAGTTATGAACGGAGTCAAACGAGCAACAGTGTTATAATATTGAAAATAAAAGAATTAAAAACTATATCTATGCCTGTGCGTAGATAAATTGAGAAATATTAGACACGAACCTACATAGATATTTGTCTTAATCCATTTCTATATCTATTTCTCTATACATTTTTGTATTAATCCTCGGTAAAACCGTTCCATATCCGCCATCTTTAAAGATTCCTACCTTATTCAACTCCATTTTGTTTATCTCTTTAAAGTCTCCAATTCTTCTTTTCTTTCTGTTCTCATTTTCTATTGATTCTCACGTCTGTTTGACACTGTACACTTCCCGCCTTTTCCCACTGTACACAAAGTTACACTAGCACACCTTCTTCTTCTTCTTCTTCTTCTTCTTCTTCTTCTTCTTCTTCTTCTTCTTCTTCTTCTCTCTGTCTCTGTCTCTGTCTCTCTTTTTCTCTCTCTAATTCTCTTTTCAGTATCTCAATCTCCTTCCTTCCTTTAATTCTCCCTTCACGTTCCCTATCCACCGATATGCCTGTCTGTCTGTCTGTCTGGCTGTCTGTCTTCTCTCTCTCTCTCTCTCTCTCTCTCTCTCTCTCTCTCTCTCTCTCTCACACACACACACACACACACACACACAATATATATATATATCTCACTCTCTCTCTCACCTCTCTTTCTCTCTATCTCCCTCTCTCCTCTCTCTCTCTCTCTCTCTCTCTCTCTCTCTCTCTGCTTTCTCTTTCTCCCTCCCATTAACTGTATCTATGTTTGTATGTATTAGGTTCTTCTTCTTCTTCTTCTTCTTCTTCTTCTACAAACGACGATGTCTCATAGTCGAGCTCATCTCAGACCAATCTTTCTCGTATGCCTCAACCCACGGGTCGGCTATGGGCCAAATTCGCGCAAGGCCACAGGGTTACGCCTGAATCTATTTGTCCAATTAGCCGACACCAAGCGTTGTCGAGACGATCTGTTAGCCCGAACCGCTGATCGAATTCCTGTCACCGTAAACCGATCACGGATCACGTAAACCTGGTGATCAAAATACGTTTAGGCAACGACCAGAAATAATTGATTTCTCAGAAAGAAAATGCCGAGCAACCCTGTTGGGACAGTCATTCGCTGAAGAAAAATTCTCGACTGACGAATGAGAAGTGTGCCAGAGAACAGACTGAGAGCGAGGCTGTTGATTCTTAATCATTGAATACGCGCGCGAGTTAAAATAAAAAAAAAAAAAGAGATGGCGACCGGATGAGTTTTGCGTTATCTATCTTGGCGATTGTGTGGCTAGAGAAAGACAAGGTAGGTAAAAGTTTTCGATGCTGTGTAAAATACATGGACCAGTAAGTCCGGACAAGCAGGTACCCGCGTCTATGCTCAGTCATATTAAATTATATAGGAATTTAGCGACTTTTTTCCTCACCTACAATGAAGACAGAAAGTTGGCAAACAAATAAAAAGACACATTGTAGGCGGATCCAAGACTATATATTAGTGTGAGTATAACTGTTTTTGGCTGTCAGTATCACACGCAACATACACACGTATATACACACACTTGCACTCACACACTCATACACACACACACCGATACACACACTATATATATGTGTGTGTTGTGTGTGTATGTGAGTGCATTGCTTTTGAAGACTATCACAATGTAAATGTAAAGAAAGACAAGGTAATGAGGATGTTTATTTACCTAATACCTAATATATATATATATATATATATATATATATATATATATAAGCTGAAACTCGACTGTTTACAGTCTAGAGTCCTCTGGTGTTAATAAAAACCTTACGCGTAGGGATGTATCAATTAATTGTTCACTCAAAACTGACATCCGCTAATAGCCGCAAAGACTTGGCAGACGAAAATTCAGTCAGGTTTCGATTCTGGCTAGAGGTAGCTGTTAAAAGTAAAAGCCACACTGATGAGAAGTAAACTTCGAGACACATATATATATATATATATATATATATATATATATATATATATATATATATATATATATATATATATATGAGCTGAAACTCAATGTTTACAGTCTAGAGTCCTCTGGTGTTAATAAAAACCGTACACGTAGAGATGTATCAATTAATTGTTCACTCAAAAACTGACAGCCCTAATAGCCGCGTGGGTAAAAGACTTGGCAGACGAAAATTCAGTCAGGTTTCGATCCTGGCTAGAGGTAGCTGTTAAAAGTAAAAGCCACACTGATGAGAAGTAAACTTCGAGACACGTGTATGTGGATGTCTATATATATATATATATATATATATATATATATATATATGATAAAGATGATAACCGGGGAACAGAATATCGAGTTAATCGCAACTTCGGCCGTCGATGCAATTATAACCGAATAAGTCAGGGTTATAAAGAATATGAAGTGCTCAATAAGTTCGTAGAACGGATTTAATAGAAAAGGTATAGATAACCTACTTAAGTTACACCAAAAAGGATCATCAGAGTTAAACGTAATAAATTAATCAAGAAATTGATTAATTAAAGAAAATTGCGGACGTGGGATACCAGGTAATTTGGTATTAGGATGATTCTAAACTGGTCTTTTCTTCCAACGGTAAAATGTTAGAGAGTTCAGGTTCGATTTGAGAGCTCAATGTTTAACTTTTATAAACAGAGAAATATAATTAGTAAAGACAAAGGCTTAAAAATTGGGTATTATGCGATTATGGTACTATTTCCACCCATAGGTATCTGAATATACCCATGAGCTTCGTCGGACCGCATATATATATATATATATATATATATATATATGAGGTGTGTCCAAAAAGTATTGAGACTGAACTGTATTTACCAAGAGAGAAATGATCAACGAATGAAACACTAATTTTCTTTAAAATTTTCCCATTGTCATTCGCTCAATTATTCGAGTGACTTTTCCATTGTGTGTGTGTGTGTGTGTGTTGTGTGTGTGTGTGTGTGTGTATGCATTTACATGTGTGTGCGTGCGTACATGTGTGTGCGTGTGTAAGTCGTGATACTGAAGAAATATGTCACTTCATAAGAAATAATAAAAAATCTTAGCAATGTTCTCAACACTACTCCAATAGTTATATATATATATTATATATATATATATATATTATATATATATATATATATATCATAGTGTGTTACAGAAGTAACCTCCTCGAATTTCACCGAAAGGATCTCATGTGTACGCTATAATAATAATAAATCCGCTCTACTTGAGTATTGAGCACTTTATATTTGTTATAATGCTGACTTATCTGAGTAACACTTATACCAACCAAATATTGAGACCAACCCAATATTTTTACCGGTAAGTCATTCCTTTTACACACACACACACACACAAACACACACACACACACACACACGCACATACACACACACACATATATATGTATGTTTGTTTCTATATGTATGTGTATAATGATTAACGTGTGTATAATGGTGTGCATATATCGATCTGCGTGTTTGTATAGGGAGTATGTCTCATTTTCACTTGTGCTAGACCAGGGATATTATTTTTGCATCTGAGGTGGAGTGCCAGACCTACCACCACTCTACCGCACAGAATAGTGCACAAGAGATTGTTTTCGTCAGATTACGTATAAAAAGCATTGCATTTTACAGAAATACCCGAAACCTTTCACACGCCAGATTAGGGTTAGGATAAGGGTTATGTTAGTTTTAGGGTTAGGGTTAGTGTTAGTGTTAAGGTCAGTGTTATGGTAGTTTAGCGTTAGGGTTAGTTAGTGTTAAGGTCAAGGTCAGTGTTAGTTAGGTTAGTGTTAGTGTTAAGGTCAGTGTTATGGTTAGTTTTAGGGTTAGGTTAGTGTTAGTGTTAAGGTCAGTGTTATGGTTAGTTTTAGGGTTAGGGTTAGTGTAGTGTTAAGGTCAGTGTTATGGTTAGTTTTAGGGTTAGGCTACTTCGGGAGTTTCTGTAATCTAATACTATTCATACATAACATGCGATTCTAATGATATCATTTCTTGCACGCTATTTGCATTTGTATCCAACTGAGATTTGTATAGAATACTGAAAAAGTGGATTATCGATTTCACCTGTATATCGATCTAAATATCTGATTTATTACACTGTTCGAAAAATAATAGGCAATTTGATTCCACCATATTTTAGTCATGTATATTCAATAATTTTTGTTTTAATTTATAGCGTAAAACTCATAAATGAATACATTCCACTCCTGTCTGCTGAGGGGTAAGACCCATTCTCCACCCAATGAGACCACCTGTAGTGGCGATCTGTGATCCTTAAGGACGGAATCCTAATCCTGGTGGCTGAGCACGGACAGGTAGTAACACAGGGTCATTTTTAAGCGGAGACGGTTTTGTTTAAATTAATAGTTTATTTTACATGAACAGTTGCTATGTCAAGGCTAATGAGCCTAGTCTGCCTTACTATTTACCCAAAGCTAGAGGAGAAATGAATCTATGCCTTTTCCCAAGGACTACAGCAAAGTGTATGGCAAATATTCTCGTCCAGTATAGTTACCTGACTCTCGGGCTCTGTGTCCAGTAGTTTCAGCCTCTAGACTGGTAAGATATTTAATATCAGCGAGATCTATGGGTCTATCGCCCGAGGCAACACCTGCTTCCTCGATTTAAAGGCGCAGGGCTGGATTGATTGTCCAGTGCCAGAGGTGCCCAAAAGGAGAAGGCCGAGAGGATTCATGTAATTTTTAAAAACACTAGACACGCAAAAGCTTCGGTTTGTGCGTGGTTCCCTGCTATAATGATCCGTGGGTTAGACTGATATGGTGGGATGTCAGTAAATACTTACTTTCATCCAGGATTCAAACTTGGTTCGCCTTGTACCCTTTGAGGTATAAGGTGTGCTGAAGACCACAACTTATATTTATAGACTATTCTAAAACAGCAGTGGTTGAATCGGTCGATCAAAAACGCCCAAACATGTAAAAAAAAAGTATCGAATTTTATGCGATACATGCATTGTAATTGCCTTCAAGCAAAAATATAGTATATACTTTATCAACAATGCTTCTAAAAAACAAACATCCAAAAATCTTATTCACTTCGCCGAAAAGCATAAGGCCTGGTTTGTTGTTATTATTCACTCAACGTCCCCTTACCTATTATGGTAGAGACATGTAAGTATCATTTGACAAGGTTAATTTCGCAGGGATTGTTAGCTGTGTACTGTGGCCAAGGCAATATGGTCTTTGACTATGCCTGCTGAGGTCCCAGTTTCGATTTCTGTCGGAGGGAAGTCGTTAGTATACATCGCTGATGAGACTTAATAAAGTCGAAACAGCCTGTACGATGTTCTACACACCGAGCGATCCTTAGCCGGGATTACACTTGTCAAGTTCGTTTTCTATTTGAAAAGAAGTATCGAATTTTATGCGATACATGCATTGTAATTGCCTTCAAGCAAAAATATAATTTAATTTACTATTTAAAGGCGTTGATAAATTGTCCTAGAATTACTCGCTGGAGAAGGACAGACCAACAGACGAAGATAATACAACTCTTTATTTCAAGACCGGATAAACTCTGATAAAACGCAGGACGGATCAGTGGACATGGATTAAAACTGATATTGCATCTTTCTACTTCAAGAAAGGATCAAACTTTATGCCACAAGGGATCTCCACTGTAAAACTGCTCTCAACTACAACCCTAAAATGACCACACGAATCGTAACACACCATCACATCATCTTTTTTTCCAGAATGGAATCAAATAATAAGTCTTTAACACAGATCGGCGGGCAAGGATTAAAACTGATACAACATCTTTCTACTTCAAGAAAGGATAAAACTATATGCCACAAGGGATCTCCATTGTAAAATTGCTTTCAACTACAGCCCTAAAATGGCCACACGAATCGTAACACACCATCACATGATCTTTCTTTCCAGAATGGAATCAAATAATAAGTTTTAACACAGATCGGCGGCAAGGATTAAAACTGATACAACATCTTTCTACTTCAAGAAAGGATAAAACTATATGCCACAAGGGATCTCCATTGTAAAATTGCTTTCAACTACAGTCCTAAAATGGCTACACGAATCGTAACAACCATTTTTCTATGGCGATAACCGTAACGTCACAAACGATTCTACCATGAGCTTAGGATTGTGCGTGGTTCCTCATTATAAGGATCCTTGTGCTCGACTGACATGGTGGGATGTCAGTTAGTATTTACAGTCTCATCCAGGATTTAAACTTGGCACACCTAGTACCATTTTTCTATGGCGATAACCGTTACGACA
Source organism: Doryteuthis pealeii (assembly GCA_023376005.1). Classification (NCBI taxonomy): domain Eukaryota; kingdom Metazoa; phylum Mollusca; class Cephalopoda; order Myopsida; family Loliginidae; genus Doryteuthis; species Doryteuthis pealeii. Next base: position 70,090,763 of record CM042153.1, read on the forward strand.
CAAGCGCTTCAAACGATAGCCTTCATGAAATGTCATCATTCATAAGCTGAAGACTCTGAAAGAATCTCATCCGAACAAATTATTCTTGAACTTGGAAAGAATACGAAAACTGACACAAGCAGACAACATCCGGTATCGTCATTTTTCGTCACTCTGGCCAGTTTGAGTGTCATAATTCTGGCCAATGGCAACTGGTTCTGGACAATTGCCAGACATTTGTCTTTGGTACCATTCCAAATATTCTCTAGCCAAACGGTAAGAGGGTTCCGCTGCTCAGGTAACAAAGAACAATTTGGTTCTTCAAGCCATGAGTTCATGACATCTTTCTGGTCATCTTTACACACACACACACACACACACACACACACACATATATATATATATATATATATATATATATATTGCAAGATAAAATAACTGTATGGACGAGGGATGCTCTGAAAGTAATGCCTCCTTTTTTTCAAGGAGAATTTATATATCTATAAAGAGTATGGCAAATTGGGATCTTTAACCGCAGCTAGGTAACCAGCCTAGGAGAAGGAAAACTTTGAATTTAAACCTGTTAAACTCCGCTTAAAAATGGATATACCGTTAAATAACCCAAACAATAGAAATAACAAGAAGGCGTTACTTTCGGAGCGTTTCTGGTATAATTAGAATATATAATCGTCAATGGAAAAATAATTGTGTGTATTTTTTTTATCGCAGTGTGACGGTTTCCGCTTTGTTGGCACGTTTTTTTTATGGGGAAAGTGTAATAAACATTAATTTAAAAAAATGACAAGACGTGATAAATGACAAGGAAGAAAATAACAGAAAATTGGAATTAAAGAAAAAATGAAAAAAAAAAAAGAGAGAAAAAGAAAGATAAAAAGGATTTTAAAAAAGAAGGGAATAAACAAACAAAAAGTAGAGAAGGTATGGTTGAAGAAAGAGAGACATTACAGAGAGAGAGAGAGAGAGAGAGAGAAGAGAGAGAGAGAGAGGGGGAGCTTCAAAGTGTGATATCCGTCTTTTCTCTTTCAGTTATATTTTTGTCTTTATTAATTCTACCCAAGTAAATGGCCTCGGAGGACAAATCGTCATCTTGCGTCTGCCTTCTCAAAACACCCAGTTCAGACATCCAACTTTCTCTCTCTTTCTTTTACTCTTCGCACTGTTGGCTCTGACTTGGCCAATCAGAAGCCAAGGTCAGTTGACACGTAGGTTTTCTCATATTGTTTTTTTTTTTCATTATTACACTTTTTCAATTTCAACACAGGCATCACATATCACCTACAGCTTTTAAGAGAAGAGTGGAGGACAAAGAACTGTGATTATAGTGTGATATCCGTTTTCCTCCTCATTTAGTCATATTTTTGGTTTCAGTCAACAAAAAAAAATCGAACTTGGACCTCATGACGCTAGATGAAAGAACCGAACCTTGGCCTTCCTCATGACCAGGCACACTGAGTCCCTCGTCAAACTGACGAGTGGGGGGGGGTATTTGAATAAAAAACTTCATGCCACTTCTTTTGCTAAACAATGTATTTCCTCATATGTTGTTGACGTAAAAGTTTGAAAATATTTCTGGATTAAATTCTTTTTTAATCCTTATTTTCCTTCTTGTCGACAGTGTTTATTTCATAGTATCCTCCATACTCCCTGGCCTTGTGTCACTACTAAGCTAACCTTTGTAGATAACTATGATAAAGAATCTAGAAGAAATAATTTATACAAATATTATGATAGAAGCGTGTCTAACATAAAGGGCGAATATTTATGAATTTATTTATCCACAATCTAATTAGATTATTTATTCAAAAAATTGTAATGTATAAAATTAAGTCTTAAAATATTTTAAAAACCTTTTTTATTTCATCTATTTTTTTATTGGGGATTTTTGTGTTCAAGCACAGCAAAAAGAAAACTTTATCAAATTAAATAAAAGTTACAAAAAATAAAAATAAAATAACAGATAAATAAATAAATTTCTGATTTGATCAAGTAGTGTGAAAATATGTTTGCGTGTGGTGGGTGTAACACAAGACTCCATCCGGTGGTGAATCTCCAATTCTGGGTATCTGGGGTATGTGGAGTATACCCTTCTTGCCATTACTTCCAGGTCAACCTTGACTTAGAGTGCTACTACTACCTTTTAGGGTAGCTCAGTCGGTAGAGCGTTCGGCTAGAAATCACAAGGTTCCTAGTTCGATACCGGCCCTCGCCAATTCAGCGTATCTGTGCGGTAAAGTAAGGAGCTGATGGTAGGTGTGGCGCACCACCTCAGATGTTAAAATAATCTCCTTGGTCTAGCACTAGCGAAAAGGGGATAGACTCCCTCGTTGTCTGGCTGATACTGACATTAGGCCACCCCGACGACTTTACTTTTTTTACTTTATTGGGTCAAATCGATCAGTTTTTAATTGATTAATTGATTGATTGGTTGGTTGGTTTAACGGCATGTCAAGAGGTAGAGGTAGAACAGAGAGATCTGCCCCTGTGCATAGACAGAACAGAGAGATCTGCCCCTGTGTATAGACAGAACAGAGATCTGCCCCTGGCCAGAGCTATATACAAAGAGGCCAACGCGGCAGCCATGGCCATTCCATTCTTGACATTTGTACGAGACGGTTATCGCGTATTTCCATCGTTACAAAGTCAAGCAGCACATAATACAAATATTGAAGCACATAATTCATTACATTCTATCTTATTATGTTTTTTTACAATACTGTGAAATTTTTTCTTATTTAACTAAAAATACAGTTCTTTTTGGAGAGGGGCTGGAAAGGATTAATTTCAGTTTATTTCAATGGGGTAAAAATTGATTTGATTTACGGGGAAACTGAGTTCCCAGCGGAATTAAGTCGAGGTACCACTGTATTTTTTGTTAAAAATTAGTTCATAAGGAATGAGAACGATTAACACTACTGTATAGGTAGAACGAGTTATCCGCCCCTGTGTATAGACAGATCAGAGTGATCTGCCCCTGGACTGAGCTATATATAAAGAGGCCCACGAGGTAGCCATTTGGATTGCAATCTTGGCATTTGTATGAGACGGTCACTACGTCTTCTCTACGCTACACAATCTCGGCTTATTTTATGAATTGAGGCTTGGAAATCGCGTGCATTGTACTTATAACACGATAAGTATTTTTGTTAGCATTAACTAATTTTTAACGAAATAAGAAAGTGTAGTAGTTTTTTTTTTAGTTAACGTAAATGGTTTTGTCATAATGCAAAATGCAAAAATCAAAATATCATATAAATTCTGATTTTACGTATTGTGTTTATAAATAGAAAAAAAAAGTTACAGCGGTGACCTAAAAGTTGATATGTCTGTCGAATCAATGATGTTTTTTTCATCTTAGACGATTTGGACGGTCTCATTTTTAGGCAGAGGGTGTTACAAGATGATAACGGTCGTACAATTAAGGAACACGAGTATTAATGTGTAGATTAATAAAAGATAGATTAATATATTGATATATACTAAATCATTATGCTAATAGTTACAACGATTCATAATAAATAGAATCCGGACAAAATCAAGTGAGAAATAATCGCGTAACTGCGAGAGCAAGACAGAAAGGTGGATTGGTACAAACATGTCATAATCGTTAGACTGAAAAAAAAAGCGAGTGCAATTCTCTGTGGGTGATGAAGCCTCTTTTTGTGGTGTTGGGGGGGGGGTGAGACTGCGGGTATTCGTTAGGAATAACTCTGAGTAAGATAAATAAAAATAAACAGAAAGTCTATTGTGAAAAAGATAGCCAAATTAAGAAACACTCGAAAATGCCAATTACTTTTGCGTTCGCGCCCATCCTCCGGTATGCAGGGGAGATACAGAGAGAGAGAGAGAGAGAGGGGGGAGAGAGATAAAGAAAGATGGAGAGAGAAAACGAAGAGAAATAGAGAAGGGACATATAAACTAAAGTCTCACTAGTTTATCTTATGTGTTTTTTTTTTAGATTGGGGTACTAACCACTCAACAAATCCACAAATGGGTTAAATAGAACTCCTTAGCCTTGATCAGCAACCCATCTTGGACAAGGAAAAGTCTGTTATAAAACCACCGCTGCCTTGCGGCTCTAACTTATCCCCAAAAAAGGCTAAGGGAGTCAACCCCGAAAACAAATCTGGAACTGGAGTCTCTAAGGTGGGTAATGCTGAACTTCAGCACTACCCAGCAACTCCTGTGACACCGTCGTTGCCAAACTGCATTGGTTCTTACCTTTACTTTGGACCATAACGACTGTGTGGAGAGGGGGGATTAGCTGCTTTGGCAAAAGCTCATCCTCCATAACAACCTGCCCAAGCTACGTAGTTTCCATTACGTAGTTGTCATTTCTATTCCCGTGTTATTTGCTCTCCTTCCAAATTACGGGTTTCCAGATTCCATTGAGCATTATATTGAGCCTACTCAGCGATCGAATAAGTAGTACTTTTACTGTTCTTCTCCAAGAATGGCTTTGGCATTAAATAATCCATGAAGGTTGATATGCCATTAATCAAGAAACTAAACCAAACCAATTCAATTTAATTTAAAATTTAAATATAAAATTAGATTTAAAATTTAAATTTAAACATTTAAACTTTCTATATATACTAGAACATAACGTTCTAGTATATATATAGAAAGTTAAATGTTTAAATTTAAATTTAAAATCTAATTTTATATTTAAATTTAAATTTTAAATTTAAATTTTTTTAATTCTAATTTTTTAAATTTAGTTTTTTTAAATTTTAAAGTAAATATAAAATTAGATTTTAATTTTTTCAACATTTTTGAAATTTAAAATTTTTTTTTTAATTTTCAAGTTTTTAAAATTTCAATTTTTTTTAAATTTAAAAAAAATTTAAATTCAATTTTTAAAAATGCCTTTATAAAAGTAACCAAACCAACTCAAGAGGCCGTTATGGTTTAGCATATTTTTTATTCCTTAAGTTTCTTTATTTTCCAATACTCTTACTAATCTGTTATTCTGATTACCTCTTTTTCCCACATGTGATCAGGTATGCCTGATTTTGTCACCTCCCCACGGAAAACAGTTTTTTTTATGTTCCTCCAGCCGTACCTCCATACACAGAGGGGAAATGGAGCAAATACTGCTAGCATACGGCCTCTCCAAAGAAACAGTTACCGCCATAAATGATCTACCAAAACAATGGTACGCTTGCCTGATGACGACACAGATTTCTCTGACATCGTCACTGGAGTCCCGCCCTGTCGGCTGAGGCGTTAGAATGCACCGACTGCACCTCTGAAGAGGGGTAAGACTCCCCCAATGGGTCCGCCTGTTGGCCGTAGTGGCGACCCGTGATGCTTAAGGATAGAGCCCAGGTGGATGAGCAGTTCATGACATGCAATACTCCACTTTGGCCCTATCTTGGGCTAGACGGGCGGTCGGAGAGGCCCCCTCCGATCAATCGGCTGATAACTTCAAGCCCTAGCACCTATATGATTTTCCAACCCTATTGCCCTTATGGCAAGCCCCAACCCCTTTTATCATATGGGTGCTAGAAGGCGTGGCTGCGGGTCTACATGTCCTGGGAATGCGTTAAACTCTATCTCATGGTGAGGTTCCAGTTTTGGAGTTTGGGGAATGTGGAGCACCCCTTCATCCATTTCCCAGGTCCACTCTGACCCGGAGTGTAGTACTTGTTAGGGTCCCATCTATGGGTTAAATAGAAAAATGTATTTATAAAAAAATTGTGTTATCCATTAAGAATTGATTTATTTCAAAACTTTATCAGCATTAAATTACCCACTGAGGTTGATATGCCGTAAAAAAAAACCAAACCAAATCACTGGAGTCCTACAAGGAGATACGTTAGTACCATATATATGTATAATATGCCGAGATTACGTACTTTGAACATCATTAACTGTTAGATCCCATAAAACAAAATGGCATCTCACTATGCAACAAGAATACGAAAACTGACACAAGTAGACAACATCCGGTATCATCATTTATCGCCATTTTCGGTAAGTTTGAGAGACATACTTGTTTAGGGACTTGTCTATAACTTCATATCTTCTATCCACTCAAAATTCTCATAATGCACTTTATCTCTCTATCTCTATCTGTCTGTTTGTCTCTATTTCTATCTATATGTCTGTCTGTCTGTGCCATTTATTCTTTTATATCTGATGCTTTATGTGCTTTTAAGTTAAAAGCTAGTGCAACTAAAGAGGCGGTTCTTCAGCGTTTTGTTAAAAACACATGCTCGTAGATATATACACGTACGCACATTCGTTCAAATGCGCATACGACTACGCATACACACACACACACACACACAAAGATGTACTCGGGGTGGTTCCCTTTTTGCCTACTATCTCAACCAATTATTTCTTGTCACAGGAGACGAGACCTACCCGCTGCCAATTTCAGGGTGTCTTCTGCCCCCCTCTCCCCTCCTCTCTCTCTCTCTCTCTCTCTCTCTCTCTCTCTCTCTCTCTCTCTTTCATATCACACATGTTTACTCGTACTTTGCTGATGAAAAAGGGCCAAAAACCCTTGCGTATGTGACGCTATGGCGACCTAGTAATTGAACGAACAGAACTCAATTTGACTAAAATTATCTCTACTTAAGCAAGGCTGATTAAGTCGTGCATTTGTCAGATATATATATATATATATATATATATATATATATATATATATATATACATGTGTGTGTGTGTGTGTGTGTGTGTGTGTGTGTGTGTGTGTGTGTGTGTTTTGAAGAGCAGATGACTTAAAGGAGATGACAAAAAATCAAGCGTCACGTAACTCTCAAGCAAAAAAAATAACAGAATAAGTCGGATAATGAATTATATATATATATATATATATATATATATATATATAATATATAATAGAGAGAGAGAGAGAGAGAGACAGAGAGACAGAGGGAGAGAGAGAGACAGAGAGACAGAGACAGAGACAGAGAGACAGACAGAAAGAGACAGAGGCAGAGTGAGACAGAGAGAGAGAGAGACAGGTGGGAGAAAGATAAAGAAAGCAACGTGAAAATAAATGGTGGGGCAAAAGGAAAGAGAAAGAGAAAAGAGAATTAAAGAGAGGGGGAGATAGAAACTGTGAGAGGAAGAGAAAAGAAAGAGTGGGATAAAGAAAGCTAAGGTGGAGTAAAGCGATGAGAAGGGGAATAGAGAAATGAGTGAGAGAGAGAGAGAGAGAGAGAGAGAGAGAGAGAGAGAGAGAGAGAGAGAGAGAGTGAGACGGTGGGAGAGATAGGGGAGGGTTAAAGAAAACAGCGGAGAAATAAATGGTGGGACAAGTGGATAGAGAAAGCGAAAAGAGAATTAAAGAGGGTGGGATATATATATATATATATATATATATATATATATATATATATATATATAGAGAGAGAGAGAGAGAGAGAGAGAGAGAGATGGTTAAAGAAAGCGAAGGTGGAGAAGTAAATATGGGGGGAAGAGGATAGAGAAAGCGAAAAGCGAATTAAAGTTAGTGGGAGATATAATATACCGAATAAATAAATGATGAGAGAAGAGGATAAAGAAAGTGAAAAGAGAATTAAAGAGGGTGGGACAGAGAGAGAAAAAGGGCGAGAGTGAAAGAGAGAGAGAGAGAGAGAGAGAGAGAGAGAGAGAGAAAGAGAGAGAAGAAAGAAAGAAAGAGAGAGAAACTGAGAGTGGGGAGAGTGGGAGGTGTGGGTAAAGAAAGTAAAGGCGGAGCAATAAACGAATGTGGATAAGCTGATCCCATTATAAAAAATAAAATAAAAAAAGAACAAGTGAAAAGGCGAACGCTGAGAAGAGTATGAATATCACTTGATTCTTATTAATCTTAACGCGGTCTCGAATCGCTTCAAACGTCATCGGCACTGAGCCTGAAGGAATGAAGCGGAGATATACATGGCTGAACACCAAAGATTTCTCGGTGCTTTAGCGCGGGTGTCAAAAAAAAAAAGGACTACAAAAAAAAGGACTACAAAAAAAAGGACTACAAAAAAGGACTACAAAAAGTACTACAAAAACAAAAAAAAAAAACAGATATACATTGAAACATTACGTTTGTGAAACGTATTGATGATCTGCTGGAGTAGAAGAAAGAGACTTACACACGCTCATACACACGCACATACACACACACATGCGTGCGCGCACACGCACACGCACACACATATTTACACACGCACACAATAGTATAGAAAAAGAGAGAAATAGAACACTATGTTATTATGTAATCTAGTATTCCACTGTAGAAAACCCAAGATAATTATTTAATGATTACAACCCGCACTAAGTGCACAGCACATGTGGTTCTGTTTCAGATTAAGCTAAATAGATACATATGTATTGTGGTGGAGTAGTGTTTGGCGAGCAAATCTCGTGGACTTTTACGTTAGTAGTGAGGTTATTTGATTGTTTATTTATTTGTTTGTTTACTATTTCTTTGAATTTTTGAGACGAGGCTTGACAATTTCTATTATATGGATTATTCGGACTATTGTCCTCCTCTTCATTGTTATCTGTACAACGTTTCGGCCGATGTGCTCTCCGGCCTTCTTCAGGTATTTCTTGTCGGACTCGGGAGTTTTCTCGAACTCAGGAACCATCTTTTTTTAACTGGGGAAGGCCAGAGGGCACATCGGCCGAAACGTTGTACAAATAACAATGAAGATGAGGACAATATTCCAAATAATCCAGATGATACAACTTATCAAGCCTCATCTCAAAAAAAGAAATAGAAAACCTACTCGAACTCGGGAACCTTCTTTTCGAACTCGAAAACCTTCTTTCGAACTCGGGAGCCATCACGGAACTTTGAACCCAACCCTTTATTCAATCCACAGAGGTATTATTCTGCTAACCATAACTGGGTACAAGTTTTAAGCTATTATTATGTTAATTATTATTCTATGCTACTGTCACCAATTGGACAATTCAGTTGGACAAAATTCACACAGAATTGTCCAATTGGACACATAGCGTAGTGGATATAGGCGTTGTTTAAGACAGTTCTAAGTGACAGTTATATCTGGGCTGCAGGTTCAATCCTGGTCAAGTATGTGTGCGCATTACATTTTTCCTTTAACTATTCTTGTACCCATACAAATGTACGAATGTAGATAGTAGATAGACTATGCAAGAAATGTTTATATATATATATATATATATATATAATATGTGTGTGTGTGTGTGTGTGTGTATATATATATATATATATATATATATATATATATATATATATATATATATAAAAAGTAATGGGGGTACAAAGAACAGGGCGAATCCTATAACATAGAATGGAAGGTTTTAGACCGGCCCAAACTATACATAAACGGATCAAAAAAGTGCTCACTGTGTACAACAGAAAAATTGCGAATTCTCCAAGCAATAACATCAAAAAACAAATTCCTGAACACAAAATCGAAAGTCTTCAGGGCCTGCCCGCACAGGAAAAAAAATCCTAATATGGTCTTGGACCGGTGAGGAATACACACACAGACAACAACCATAATTTTTTTAAAAATCACTTAACAGAAAAACAACAAAAACATGCAAACAAACACACAGATAACCACAAAAGCGACAACAAATCTATATAGCGTAACAAAACAAAAACCCCTCAAACGTGCAGACAGGTTTCAATCGAACATAATGAAAAGATGAAAAGAAGGAAAGAGAGAAAAAGAGTGTGGAGATTTAAATCCAGAATATTATACTTTTTGCATATTGAACTATTTAGCAATAGCTCTTAAGTAAACATATCACACATTGTAATAATTAAATTATCATAATGTGGTATATCCACAGGTCCTGCTATTTTCATAATATTTTCTTCTGCATGACTCCCAAAAGATTATAACATGGATTTAGACAATTTAATCTAATTTGTTTAAGGAATATTCATCTTTTAAATAAAAGATATGTTGTATCTTATCTATTATTAGTTTATTTACTGCTAAATTAAAGAAATTAAAAAAACTAAGTGAATAATTCCATCATTTTTGATACGCTTAGTTTAAGATGGTACACGGTTAAAATCAAATCAATATAAAACGAAACTAGGCGATGAAAATTTAAAGTTCCTGCTTTCCTGGAAAATCAGTATTCGAAATCCTTTTGTGCTACTACTATAAGCAATTCAGTTTATCTCTTGATTTACGCGAATTAATGATTATTTTGTGACGGAGAACGAGAAAGGAAAGGGAGCAAGACATTGTCTTGCCTGCCGGGATCGAACCTGCGTCCTCCCGCATGCGAAAACAGATGCGATGTAGGAACTGGAAGGACGCGAGGTTTGACTGAGGTGCCCGGATGTTTGGATAATATGCCCATAAAAATAACAAGTGAGTCAAGCGCTGGGCAGTCAGCAGTAGCAAAAGCAGTCGACGACGAAGCACTTTTCAGTAAGGAAATGTGATTTTGAACTGCTAAAGATTATTTCGACTACGACGACGGATTTTTTTTAGCTGCGAGACGAAGAATGTGTTGACCAACAGAGAGTCTGACTTGTGAGAAGACTGAGAACTCGCTTGTTTTTGGTTCCCCCTTGGCGGGAACTTGTTGATTCGAAGGTCTATTTCGCCCATATATTTCCCCCTTCTATATATTTACACTTTGTTCATAGTTACATAACATGGCTAAATAGAAGCAAAGGGTAGATTGAAGATTGTTGTGTTACGTCACTATTTAAAGACATGCCCGCCCGCCAAGATAATCATCATTTGACGTCCTGAGTTCTACCTTGGCTCGAACTCTGAACTCTGAGACGGTGATAAATACGCCACAACTACTATCCCTGCGTTTTTTTTGTTGTTTTTTTGTTTGTTTGTTGTTGTTTTTTTTTTTTTTTTTTTTTTTTTTTTTTTGCTACCTGTTCAATAACTCCTGGGCACATAAACGTATTTGTTCTGAGTGCTTTGCTCACTATACGACACACTAGATTGGGCGTTCATTACCCCCTCTTCCCTAAAAAAAAGACATCTACCCTTTTTTAATGCTTGACTTCTGTCATTTCAACCGGAAGCGATGGCCGGATATTTGGTCCAGTGGTAGCAATAATCTTTTGCATGCCGGAACAGTGTATAACTAATGTGAAAATTGTATCTTTTATTTATTTATTTATTTATTCATCTAATTTTAAAAACAAATTATATACATACAGAGTGTTCGGGATAAATTTGACAGTTTCATAAGGGAAAAGAAAAAGTGCTTGGTAACTACAAAGTTTAATGGATTGTAAAGAAATTAAACGGGCACGGAAATTACACTACTGTCAACAAGTTTCACTCAAAATAACCGCCATTAGTGTCGATCATAACCTCAATCCTGCTCCGAAACCTGGAGCAAGCTGATGTTACAGTTTCCCTGTGAAGGGTCTCAAAAACCACTTTATTTCTGTCGATTAAATGAACTTTTGTAGTACTGGCACGGTGATTGGTTTCTTTCTCAACAACATCGAAACCAAACAAGCAGAAACCGAAACCTGCAGCAGAAATCTCATTAAAGGAATAAACACCTTGGTTGTAAAACCGAAAAAAAAAAAAACAGAAAAACGACAAAATTTAGTAAAGAAAAATGGGAAGAAAAATAACTACACAAATACTTCAAGCGACAAACTGGGAAGATTGATCATGAGAAGACTTGTACATGGCTAAAAAATGGAAACCTCAAGAGATAAACTGAATCACTTATAATAGTGACACAAACAATGCATACGGACCAGTTATATCAAAGCAAAAACAGATGAGACCCAACAAAATAACAAGTGTAGGATGTGTGGAGACAGAGAAGAAACAGGACCAAGTAACCAATAAGCACCCCAGCTGGGAGCTGTTTTGAAAGTAACACCTTTTGCTTTTCATAGTAAACTCCCGGTTGTTTATTTACACACAACAGACGATTTGTTTTGCATTAGAATTTTACTGTAAGATCTTTTTAAAGTTTGTTCATGTATATTTACAATCCAAAAGTACGTTTTTATACAAAAATAGTTTTCGATTTTAATTTAAAAAAATCAGTTATTTCATGTTGTTGTTGTTGTTGTTAATTCAATAAGAATTTTTTTAAAGTTTTAAAAACTTTAAACGAAATACATGTTTTTATATTAAAATAGTTTTTATTTAATCAGAAGAGAAATGCAGATATGTTTATTTAAATGAAAATAGTTTTTATTTACAAAATATTTCTTTATGTTTATTTAAATAAAATGATGTTGGGATCAAATACCTATTTTTGA
>CM042153.1:70112970-70120470 GCA_023376005.1 Doryteuthis pealeii
TTTTTTGCTGAGTACTGGGACGAGTAAGATGTATGGTGTCTCTCGTCCCAATAGCCAAAATCTCCGCGAGTTTGTTTGTTGGTCAGGGATTCATGAAAATAAAATATAAGCTCGAAACAAACAAACAAAAAAGTCTTGTGTCTTGAATTAAAGAACAAAGTAACAACACTAGACGTTCCAGATCAGATCCAGAATAACAGAAGATCCAGCTAATAAAGAAATTCAGCCACCAGCCAGATCAGACCAGAAATAGACCAAGTCATGATAAAAGATAGAAGATACCAGAGGATCGACCGATAGACTGATATAACAGCCCCATGAAGAAGTAAGGTGTACTATATATAAGACTAGCAAAAGAACCCGGTCCATGACCGGACTATATATAAAGATTGGATCATAAATAGGTGAGAGATTCCAAGCTGAACGGCTTAGACTGCGATTTTGTTCACTAAAATTAAACTAAACTGCTGGTATAGCTATAACAGAAAGTAGGCAGCGAACAATATTTTATTATCAGCAGCAGCTGACAGTTCCGTAAATCGATTGATTTTGGTTTAATTAATTAATTATATCCCTTAATCAGTAAAAATCTATAACCTAATGTGGTGTGTTTCTTAGAAGGATATTACGGTGTATGCAAGATTTCGATTCTGAGTGACCTCGTGTTTCTGAGTTATACGTCGACACGTACATACCAAACTTCCTTATATATATATATATATATGAGTATGATATACAATATTAACGGGTGATGGCAGATATGCTATCACCACAACAATGCTATTAATATTTCGTTCATCAAATGTTTTAAATATGGGCATCAAGATAAAATAAAAACTTGATCAAGCAACAAAAAATGCCTTGTAGTTCATTTAATTAAACACAAGCAAAACCCTTAGAAGAACTTAACTCCCTTAAGAAGAAATTAGATAGAGGAACCCAACTCGATAGCAAGATTGCAACCACATTTGGTACAGTGACCAGCACAGTACTACATTTGGTCCCGTGACCAGCATAGGACCACATTTGGTACCGTGCCCGAAGCATAGTATCACATAAATACCTGATTTACGTTACATACTGGGTTTATGTTATGTCGTCTATATAGAAGGGGGGAATTAGAGGGGGAAAATGGATATTTGCTTCAACAAGTTCCTGCTGAGGGGGGGGGCAAAAAGAAGCGAATTCACTGTCTTCTCGCAGGCCAAACTTTCTTTTGGTCAACACAGTCTTCGGTCAGCAGTTGAAAATCCGTCGCCGTCGTCAAAATGATATTTTCTGACTGCCGTCTCACGTAAGGCGAACGCTTCTCTGCTTGTCACCCCACACTCCACTCGTTTTGGTTATTTTATGGGTCGGGCACATCAGTCGAACCTCGCGTCCGTCCAGTGCCTAAATCGCATTTGTTTTTGCATGCGGGAGGGCGCGGGTTCGACCCCGGCAGGCAAGACAATGTATTGCTCTTTTTCCTTTCTCGTTCTCCGTCATAGTCTATTTTCTTCTTAAACTCTTACATCGTCCCGGGCACAACTCTCACACAGTTGGATCTGTAGAATACACCGACTGCACCTCTTCTGAAAGGTAAAACCCCCTTCATTAGCTGACTGTGGGTGGCTACCTGTGAAGGCTTATGGACGGAATCCTGGTGACTGAGCAGTCCATGACTTGCAACACTCCACCTCGGCCTTACTTATGATAGACGGACGGTCGGAGATGCCTCTCCGATCTATCAGCTAGTCACATCAAACCCTAGCACCTATAAGATTGTCCCGACTCTATTCCTCAATTGTTCTTTTGGCAAACCCCTAAACCTTTTTTCATATATATTTACCAACCCCTCCGCCGAGCTGGATATGACACAAGGTCAATTTATTAAGCGGGTTTAACAGGTTTGAATTCAGAGTTTTCCTTCTCCTAGACCGGTTGCCTAACGAAGGTTAAAGAACCCAGTCTGCCCTACTATTACCCATAGCTGGAGGGAGAGTAGGGTTTATACCTTTCCCAAGGGTATTAGCGTAAGTGAAATGCAACGTCCAGGATTTGAACTCGAGGCGACGAGTCCATTTCCTATGACTTTAACCATTATACCACGCGCTTCCATTTTTTATCATATATGTACTAAAAGGCGGTGACTGAGGTTCTTAGTGTCCTGGGTATGACGCTAAACTGCATCTAGTGTTGAGAGTCCCATCCATGGGTTAAATAAATAACAAAATGAGTTTTTAAAAATATGTTTGAAAAAATTGAGTTTTAAAAAATTGAATATCCAACAACAAAGAACAAAACAAAACGTCTTCAGCATAAAATAACCCAACAAGGGTTGACATGCCGTAAAATTCAACCAACCAATTACATACTCACTTTATTCTTTGTTTGTTGTGTTGTTGGTAAATCAAGGATGAAGAAAACAAAATGTCTCCAGCATAAAATAACCCCGCTAGGGTTGACATGCCGTAAAATCCAAACAATCTACCAGCTCCTCACTTCATTCTTCGGTTGTTGTGTCATTGCGTTACGGCTACGTCCGTCGCAGTGTCTCTCTATAACACTTTTCATTACAAAATGGATAGGCTACTTATCCACTATCTAACAATTATAGTTTATGACTGGCTGGTTAGTTAGATTTTACGGCATATCAACCTTTGATGGGTCATTTTATGACGAAGACGTTTTGTTTTATTCATTCTTAATGGGTGTTCAAATTTTTTTTCAAACTCAATTTTTTAAACACATTTTTAAACTCATGTTTTTTTCTATTTAACCCACAGCTACTACCACTCTGGATCAGGGTGGACCTGGGAGTAATATAAAAAAAGGCGTGATTCACACTCCTCAGAACACTGCAGAACTGTAACCTCACCATCGGATGCAGTTTAGTATCATACCCAGGACACTCTATCAGTTAAGGTAGGTCTTGGTAAATGTACCCTTTAGTTCGTACTCCTTCCTGTGAGATAAAAAAAAATCAATGTTTAATCTATTATTTATATTAACAACATTGAGGCATGTGTTTTGTGGGGAAAAAAGGAAAAGAAAAGAGAATGGAAATTCGGTTATGTCAATAAAGACGATTGTGTTTATTAAGCATACAATACAACAAGAACTGATCGATATTTAATGATTTGAACGTGTCTCATGATAACAATATTCTGTTAGTGACACTTGCCTTAACTGTCGATCATGAAAGATTCCATTTTTCTGATTATCAGTGCATATCATAGAAGTTGAGCACCGAAACATGCTAATACCGCGTTTCCCCGAAAATAAGACCTACTTGCAAAATAAGACCTAGCGTGATTTTTCAGGGTGATTTTAATATAAGCTCTCTCCTTGAAATAAGCCCTAGTTGAGAATAGCAGATAGATGAAAGAAATAAGCATTCTTCACAATCACATCATGGTAATGTAAACACTAGACATCCCCTTAATATAAGACCTACCTTCAAAATAAGACCTAGCGTGATTGTTCAGAATGATTTTAACATAAGCCCCCCTACAAAACTACAGTTTTCCTGGTCGAGGCAAATAAGGTCACTTCATAAAGTACACGACGTTGATTTCATGCGCATCCAGAATGATGATGATATGAATTGCCGTTAATGAGTTTTTGAATAAAAGAACATGTTAATCTATACATATATAGAGGGCAGTTGTGTGTATATGTATGTCCGGAGGAAACTTCGAAAATAAAAAAATTAACGACTAAGTAAATATATATACATTAAATATCACCAGGGCTTGGGTTTTGAGAAAAAAAATAATGGAGATTTGATTTATATTCGTGAAGATAATTAAAAAATAAAATTTAGATGATGACAGCATGGATTTTTAAAAATTTAATATTTTAGCTAGTAGACATTAACATTTCTTTTCAGAGCAGCAAGATCAATGCAAGGTCTATTTTTTCATAGGGATTTAAATGGGGCATTCCTCGAGGATTCAACTCACGATTCAGTAATAATGGATCTGCGGGACTAACTTAAAAATCCCCCTCTACCCAGGCGAGGCCGGGTAGCCGCTGCTAGTAGTAAATAAATGTAGATCATTTTTCGTAATTTATGTTTATATAGAAATTTCGTAATTTTCTACTTCGTAATGTCGTTTTTCGATAGATGATGAATAGGACATTCCCCATAAAATAAGCCCTAGTTAAGAGCGGCAGAATTTTGGAATCCAGTGACTTGCAGAACAATAACATTCCAGTTGATAATTTTATTGGAATGGATTGCTATAACTGAATTTTTGAATAAACAAACATGTCAATAGTATAGGTGCTGGCAATAAAATCGTCTGCTACGAGTTTTAAAAGCGAATTAAAAATAATTAAATCTATTATTTAAGGTCAAACTTTGTCTAAATCAATAAGTAGTAACATACTAACCATCATTAAAAAAATAAAAATATCATTACATACGCAGTTTATTTTTAATAGATTTAAAACGATTTGTTTTGGTCAATTTCGACGCGATCCACCATTCTATCTATTTTTCAATGGTTTTACGCGCTTGTTTACAATTTTAATGTAACATTCGCGATTGCAAAAAATAATTACCAAAAATCAGGTAATTATCCGATTTTAATTTCAGTATTGATTTATCAATTAATGAATTTTATAATGCATTAGTTATTTTATTTCAAAACTTTAATTTAGTATTTTTGCTATGAAAAATTAATATATAAAATTCATTTAAAATGTGAAAAGCATGATGTTAAGTTTAAAATATTATATTTTTAGATTCTACAAATAAATATCTACTTAATGCAAACCTTATTTTTTTTAGACGAAAGTAATGTTTTGAAGAAAAACTCGATTGAAAATGTACCCCCCCCCCTATTTAAGCAGAAAAATACCAATGTATAATTTTTTCTTTTATAAGATAATAGTCAATTAAATAATTATCGAAAAGAGTAAAAAAGAAATCTCCAAAAAATTAATTATTTATTATAAGATAAACTTCATCATCACTGATGATGAAGTTTATACTTCGAAATCGATAAGACAAAAATAACATCTTTTGTTTTTATTTTTTATACGCATTGTAATTGCCTTCAAATTATTAATATATTATAACATACTTAACAATGCTTCAAGCAAATTACCAATTACTTTATATATATTATATATATATATATATATATATATATATATATATATATATATATAAGATTTATCCAAAACGTGGTAGTAAGGGATGATTCTATATGTGATTTCTAAGATACACTCTATTAATATTGATGATCCAGTATGTATAAATACAGCGAATCTTTAAACCACTGAAGAGAGCTCAATGTATAATAAACTTTTTAGATTATATACAGAGCAATATTTATCAATAAAGGAAGGAAGAACTCAACACCGTAATTCCATAATAAATTTATTTCGACCAAAGTTGGGGCCTATATAAATCTAAGTTGATTTAATATAGCTCCCCAAAATTCCGTCTCATCAGATGGGTCTCAATTCACTTATGGACTTGCACATCACAAAAAAAAAAAACAAAAGCCGAATTTTAAAAATAAATTTTTTAACAGTATAGGATTGTAACCATAGAAACAGGAAGTAAATGAGAAAAAATGAGAAAAAAATTTGGTCGAAATAAATTTATTATGGAATTACGGTGTGAGTTCTTCCTTCTTATATATATATATATATATATATTATATATATATATATATATATATATATATATATATATATATATATATCCCAAATTAAACGCTCTGAACAGTGTGTCCTAACAGTAGATAGATAAAGACCAATTGAAGACACTTGGATACTAACAAATACTTTTCATTCAAGGCATACGTTACATTTTTCATCGCTTCTCTCATTGGAACTCTTTTAAAAATTATTTTAAACCAAAAAAATGTTTTTCAAATAAACTTTTTCCTGTTGATGATCTATATTCGAAAATAGTTATGAACAACAAAAAAAAAAGAAATAACACAAAAGAAATATTCATATTTGTCTTATATATATATATATATATATATATATAGATACGAAGACCGCCCCGTGTGTGATTCGAAACCTGTCTGTCAAATTAGCAGGCAAGAGGAATATAAAATACTACTACTTAACAAAGCGAAGAAAATCTGGCTAAGTCCGTTTGGTGTGGAGGTAAGACACTTGCCTGCTAATTTGACAGACAATATATATATATATATATATATATATATAATATATATATATAGAGAGAGAGAGAGAGAGAGAGAGAGAGACATATATTCACAGAACAACGTATTATGTGTGTGACCAGTTACCCCGCGTACGCAACCTTTATGCTGTCCATAAACACTCTCATACATTCAAATTAACATCACATACATACGCACATCATTTTATTCAATCATACGCAACCCATGTCTATTGAATTTGCTGAAATATTTTGAATTTTTTTTCGATTTTCCTTGCATTTGAAACATCTTCACCTGATGATTGCTTCGCATGAAACCAATATGGTTGTGAATGTTCCTTTGTCACCTAATAAATAGATATGTAAAACCTTTATATATATCTTATATTATATATATATATATATATATATAATATATATATATATATATTTTGGGAGAATATGTGTTTAAATGAAGTCGAACCTAATTTATGAAAGTTAATTAATTAATAATTAATTAATTAGGCGGGATTACCTATTTAAATTTAAGGCTAAACAAATCGAGAAAAATCAATCTCTGTATGTACATTTCGGGCTATTAGGCCTCATCATAGGCCGAAATGTACATACAGAGATTGATTTTTCTCGATTTGTTTAGCCTTAAATTTAAATAGGTAATCCCGCCTAATTAATTAATTATTAATTAATTAACTTTCATAAATTAGGTTCGACTTCATTTAAACACATATTCTCCCAAATATTGTCGGCTGAAAATAGCCATATCACAAACATCGCCTGTTTGTTTACTTCTCGCATATATATATATATATATATATATATATATATATATAGTCATCCACAAACTGCTTGTTTCACGCCTCTTCCGTGTGGCTTGACTCGCCAACTACTTCTATCCGGGAACGAAAACCGAATGATTTTTTATCAGTCAGATTCCTTAACACCTCGGGCGTTCCTCATTGTTTTGAAGTTTTTTTCATTTTTTAAAAAAAGTTTCTGACAATTTGTTGATGTTATTATCTTGTAATGAGTTGTCCGAAAGAGTTTTCATTCGTAAACCAAGTACTTTGGGTTTTCTTTTCTGAGGCATCATCAAGCCTGTTTAATACTAAGCTATTGTTCTCATAAACAGCCTTGATAATAGTTCTGAAACGAACTGAATGTACTTGGTATACAAATGAAAACTCTTTCGGACAGCTCATTAACCACTTTCAAGATGATAACATAAAAAATATTTTATATATATATATATATATATATATATATATATATATATATATATATTTATAAACCGCATTTCCTTAAACTTTTATTTCATATCTAGATAAAAAGGCACGCCCGAAATATTTACATATATAAATAAACAA
>CM042153.1:70122970-70127970 GCA_023376005.1 Doryteuthis pealeii
ACAGCTTTTTCTTTTTTTTATCAACTCTGAATCGTTTCGCTGGGAAAAAGAAAGACTTCTTTTGTACTTCCTCTTGGATTTTATTTTTCGCCACCTCCAATGAAATGTCCGAGAAATAGCGGGGGGGGGCGGAATTGATACACAAAACACAGCACACTGATTCCACCAGAATGTTTTTCATAAATGTTATCAACCAGTCAACAAAGTCAGTGTTTCCGTAATTCAAACCATATTGTTGATTACACAATTTCATGTACTTACATGTCTCACCAAATACACGCCCTGTCGGCTTGCGAGTGAAGAATACACTGACTGATTGACATTCCTAGCATAAAATTGTGCGTGCGCATTATCTGAAATGAACTTAATTGTTATTAAGAACACATTTTATGATATTTAGTGTTAAAGCATGCAATTGTATTGTTTTTGAAAAAGTTTCTAAGATTTGTATATTTCGCACGGAGACTTTCAAAATGGCTACCGGCTTTGTTTCAAAGTGAAAGTCAGCTAAATTCCTAGCATAAAATTATCTGTAATGAACTTAATTGTTATAAAGAAGACATTTATGATATTTTTGTGTTAAAACATGCAATTGTATTGTTTTCGAAAAAGTTTCTAGGATTTGTGTATTTCGCACGAAGACTTTCAAAATGGCTACCGGCTTGTTTCAAAGCGAAAGTCAGTTGGTTAAATTCCTAGCATAAAATTATCTGAAATGAACTTAATTGTTATTAAAAACACATTTTATGATATTTTTGTGTTAAAGCATGCAATTGTATTGTTTTCGAAAAAGTTTCTAAGATTTGTATATTTCGCACGGAGACTTTCAAAATGGCTACCGGCTTGTTTCAAAGTGAAAGTCAAGGGAGGTTACTCTAATTGCCTCATTTGCTAGGAATTTATCCAACTGAAGGTGAAAATTACCGAGAATTGATTTCCAAACTGTCATGTGAAACCTTATAGAACATGCCAATTATCTAAGGGAGATAATCCTTAAAGTTGATTTCTAGTATCTACTATTATTGATTTAAATTATATAAAATAAAAATTCCTTTGTCTTCCGCATCTACTTCATTAAACAGATTTAGTTAAACATAACTGAATTCTGCCCTGGACCGCATAAGTTAACATCGTTGATCTTAAGG
Organism: Doryteuthis pealeii; assembly: GCA_023376005.1. Classification (NCBI taxonomy): domain Eukaryota; kingdom Metazoa; phylum Mollusca; class Cephalopoda; order Myopsida; family Loliginidae; genus Doryteuthis; species Doryteuthis pealeii. The sequence continues at coordinate 70,124,116 of CM042153.1, forward strand.
AAGAAGAATACACCGACTGATTGACATGCCATAAAATCCAACCAGCCAGCCAGCTAACTAACTCACCGAACAAAAAATAGTTTAAAAAATATACGAATACATTAAATTCGGTTAATTCCCTGATTTTTGGTATTTATTTTCTTTCCTAGGGGTGACATACGATGGTGGAATTTAGCTCCATTAAGTACGATTTAACCATAACTTGGATTTTTTTTTTTTACCCAAAGTGTTCACACTATGACAAAACTTAAGTTTTATAAACTATTAATTTATTTTGATATTAGTGTTGAAATGAATGATAGTTGGTGTCTATCATTTCCTCAAACATGGTATAAATATAAATATGGAACAAATCTCGACAAAAGTGATAACAACTAAACTTTATTTTCTTAGTAAATTCTAACAGAAACAATACAAACAAGATGAATAAATGTCTCAAGGAAAATAGTCTTTGTATGTTTGACATGTCGTATTGGCTTCGACCAGGGGATGCGGCGGCGGCGGCTTCGGCTCTGGACTGCATGAGTTTACATCGTTGATCCCAGCCACCCCCCCCCAGGCAACACCTGTCCCCTCGATCTAAAGAGGCAGGACTGGGTTTATTGTCCGGTGCCTGAGGCGCTCCCTTGAGAGGGAGTGCCGACGGGATCAACGCACTTTTTTGCATCCGCCTCCCATGAGTTTCGGTTTGTGGCTAACCCATACACGTGGGGTACGTGGTAATCAATATGCGGTAAAATCTAACCACCCCGCCAGCCAACTAACCCACCGAAAAGTTTTAAAAATTGAGTTTTCAAAAAATTGCAATACCCACCAAGAATGAATAAAACAATGTGTTCGGCATAAAATAACCTAACAAGGGTTGATATGCCATGAAATCCAACCAAACCCACCAACCAACGAACCGACCAAACAACCAACCAACCGAGAAAAAATAGTTAAAAAAATATGTTTAAAAAATTGAATTTAAAAAATTGCAATACCCATCAACAATGTTTGGGCATAAAATACCGTATTTGACGGTATATAAGACGCACGGGCATATAAGACGCACCCCCATTTCAACAGGTCAGATTCAGGAAAAAAATGTTTTTAGTGCTTGTTTTTTTCTTCCCCACCATACGTTCCTGTTAAGCTTGATTATAACAATACCAGCAATAATATAAGGATGCATGGTGTTTAGGGTAGGTAAAAGCACTGAGCGTAAGCAGGGTTAGTGAGCATCATAAAGAAGATTAGCCTTGGCCTACGGATGTCTCAAACTTCACCTACGATGTTTAAGAATCCGGGCAAATTTTGAGCCAGAACTTTGGAAAAAAGTGCGTCCTATATGCCGTCAAAAACGGTAACCCAAAAAGGGTTGATATGCCGTAAATCTAACCAACCAGCCAACCAACCTACCAAACACTTTGTTGCCGGGACTTAAGACTCAACTCTCCTTTCCTAAAAACGGCTAACATGGCTATGACTAAACATCATCCAGTGGTGAGACTCCAATTTAGGAGCTCTGGGGAGCTTCTCACTAAATCACCCCTTCATTGCGATTACTCTCACCAGTCTGTCGGCTGAGACAGTAGAATACACCGACTGAACCTCTGCAGAGAAGTAAAATCTCCCAAATGGGACACCTGTCGGTCGTGTGAGGCAATTTTTTAAACATGTTTTTCTATTTAACCCATAGATATGACCACTCTGGGTCAGAGTGGACCTGGAAGTAATGGTGATGAAGGGGTACTCCACACTCCCCAGAGCCCAAGAATTGGAACTTCACGATCAGATAGCGTTTAACGCCATACTCAGGACATTGAGGCACTCAGCCACAGTATTCTAGCACATATATGATAAAAGGGATTGGGTAATTGCTATAAGGTCAAATGGGTGGGACAATCATATAGGTTCTAGGGATTGACGTGACCAGCCAATTGATCGGATGGGGCTTTTCCGACTGTCCGAATCGCCTAAGTAAGGACCAAAGTGAAGTGTAGCATGTCATGGACTGCTCAACCACTAAGGTTTCGTCCTTAAGCATCACGGGTCGCCACCCACGGCCAACAAGTGTCCTCATAGGAGATGGGATCTTACCCCTCTGCAGAGGTACAGTCGTTGTATTCTAAAAACCCAGCCAACGTCCGCTGTTGAACCAGTTTCCTTGTTTATAACAACCAGATTCTCTCTTTATGCTTGGATAAAAATGTTGTACGAGACCACAAAGTCGGGGAGTATCATATTTCTATTGTCAAGAGTAAATTTCCATTTCTGTTGTTACTGTAATTTTGTATGCGAGTGCTAAATTGAAGTTATCTCGGGATACGAATAGATGAATAACAAAAAGGCCAATTGCCGGAATAGATTTGTTTGTTTGTTTGTTTACGGCATATCAACCCTTTTCGGGTCATTTTGATAAAAGTTTCTTTTTCAAGTTCTTGATATCTTCAAATTGGTATAGTTTGGCTTCATTTGGCTTAGTTTTGGTTCGGTTTGGTTTGTTTAATGGCATAATAACCCTGTGGGTTAATTAATGCCAAAAACTGTTAAAGTGTGAGATAAAAGCTGATACTCAGGTTTCCTTTACAGGTGTATTTTTGTTGGTGTATTTCGTGGATGTATTTTGTGCCTGATTCATAATTTTCGATATATTTTTATTTCTCTAAAGAAGGATAAAATGTCATCCATGTCAGTATTCTCAAACAGATACCTCACATGATTTGAGTTGAAATATTTCTTTCTGATTGGAGTGAAAATTCCACACCCACGAGGAAATCTTTGACAGTGTATGATGTTTCGGTAGAGAGACGAGATGAAAAATTAAATGTTTGGTAGGCTAAATGCAATAAAATACATCTTATCTGGTGCCCCTGTAAGAATTCAAGGTTATAACAAAGTCATAACTAGTTGAAACATAACAAACTTCGACATGTTTGTGAGACAAAACATTTTATATTTATAACAGTATTTTGAGTCTGGGAGACACAAATACCGTGGTCCAGAAATGGACATTTTTAGATGTACATTTCTCTTTCTGTAGTGGTAGCAAAAATAATGGTGAGTAGCCTAGGTCACATGGCCGTAGTAGTCGCCTGAAGTGGGTGAGAGAAGCGTAACAACTGTCCCTGACTGGTGGCTGATACTATTTCCTCGAGGTAAAAAAAGATAATTCTTGGTGTTGAATCTTTTTTTATTTATTTTTTTTATGAATATATCCAGCGCTGTAAAAAAACGTGTCCATTATAAGTCGGAGGAATTCTTTCTCTTTTGTTGGTGTTCAGTCCACGATACGCACAATAGTACGCTACAAGAAAGGTTTTTAAATGCGTGTTTTCAGTCGGGAATCACCACATGTAAGAATTAAAGTTGTAATGTGAAACAAAACCTTCAAAAAAGCGTGTTGATCACGTCGGGGTCACCACTTGTAAGGTTCAAGGTTATAACTATGTTATAACTAGTTGAAACATAACAAACTCCGACACGTTTGTGGGGCAAAACATTTTATATTTATAACAGCACAGGAATATGACAAGTTACGAAAATAATAACATACACGTACATGAACATGCACAGTAAAGATAAAAGGACAGGAGAGTCCGTACATATAAAATCACTTACTGGCTTAGTCCCCTCGTGGGTACCAGAGGACCCACGAGGGTGGGTGTAGTCACAAAATGTCTAACCCATGTGGTTCAGCCGAGAAGATGTAGCTAAAAGAGGAAGAAACGTTTGAACCAGGCGCTTAAATACCATAGCCCCTGATGAGAACAAACGACAACCAGCGGGAAGATAACTCTTCGAGGAAAATGTGAAGATAATCCCCACAAATGCTCCCCCCTAAATTTTTGGCTCATTAAAAATTTACAGAAA
>CM042153.1:70132970-70145470 GCA_023376005.1 Doryteuthis pealeii
ATAAAGGGTTGGGTTCAAAGTTCCGTGATGGCTCCCGATTACGACAAGAAGGTTCCCGAGTCCGTGAAGGTCCGCGAGTCCGACAAGAAATACCTGAAGAAGGTCGAAACGTTGTACAGATAACAATGAAGATGAGGACAATAGTCCGAATAATACAAATAATACCAATCATCAAGCCTCATCTAAAATGTAGGTAGGTATGTCTATAAACCTTTATTTTGAGAGAGGATAAATTCTTCATTAAAATCATCTTGCTGTTACCTTTGAGGTCTCAAAGTCCATTTAGCAGTATGCCAAACTAAGCTAGAAATAAAAACAATATCTCTCTCTGTTTTGCTTATTACTTTCAATAGATCTAACTATATATGGTGCACTGGATATCACGCCACACTGTCTTCGACGTTGAGGCTCCAGTCCTGAGGCTCTGGGGTGTGTGGAGTGACCCCCTCGTTGCCATTACTATCAGCTCCTCTCTGGCCAAAACCTGGTAGTATGTGTTAGTGTACTTTCTATTGGTTAAATGTATCTTTCTGGGATTAATCTTAAAGCGGTTTTGAACTAAATTTGCTCTTAAAGCAACAAAGTATGAAATTTTTGCCTGTTTAAAATTATTATGAACTTTATCAATACATTGTCTCTTAAAATATTGATATTGCAACAAAGCTGTTTACAATATTAAAATTATTGTGAACTATACTTAGGCACCGATCTATCGGCTGTTTACTTCAAGCCCTGACACGTATATGATTGTCCTGACACCATTGCGCTTATGACAAGACCTCGACCCTTTTTTATTATATATGTGCAAAAAGGATGTGACTGTGAGTCTTAGTGCCCTTAGTATGACGTTAAACTGCATTTAATCAGGAAGTTCCAATTCTGGAGCTCTGAGGAGTGTGGAGTACCCCTTCATCACCATTACTTCAAGGTTCACACTGACCCGGAGTGGTAGTACCAGTTTTGGTCCCATCTATGGGTTAGATAGAAAAAAAACACAAGCTAAAATTTTTTTTTTAAATGAGTTTTAAAATATTTGAATATCCATCAAGAATGAATAAAACAAAACGTCTTCGGCATAAAATAACCCAATAAGGGTTGACGGGCTGTAAAATCTAACCAACCAACTAATGTAAGTAAAAAGTAAGTAAAGTCGCCGGGGCGGCCAAAAATCGGTATCAGCCAATCAGCGAGGGAATCTATACCCTTTTCACTAGCGCTAGACCAAGGAGATTGTTTTTGAGTCTGAGGTGGAGCGCCACACCTACCATCAGCTCCTTACTTTACCGCACAGATCCCTGTGCTACTCATACGCTGAGTTGGCGAGGTCGGTATCGAACTAGAACCTTGTGGTTTTAGCCGAACGCTCTACCGACTGAGCTAACCCGGTACTAATGTATTGTCACTTAATTCATTGTTATTGCAACTAAGCATAAAGTATGTGCTTGTTTTAAATGATTGTGAGCACAAAATTTTGTATTTTATATAATTGGAGACCATAATTGATAAAAATAATCTATCAAGGGTTAGCATGCCGTAAAACCAACCTACCAATCAACAAAACTAAAATCAACAAAAATGTATCAGAGTGTATCAAAATTATTTTCATTTTTACATAGCTTTATCCTAAAGATTGGTTGGTTTTATATGCTAATCGTTGGCAGTCGACACACACGCGCGTGCTCGCGCGCACACACACACACGTATACACGCGTATACACATGCCTAAATTTGTTCATATCTATCAATCCATCTTACACATATCTGTTCTAATTTTTATTGATAGTTTTATTTTCTTACTTTTTTCTTTCTTTCTTTCATCAACTTTTCTTTCTATTCCTTTTTCTCTTCTTCTAAAGTTTACTTTCTTTTCTTTCTTTCTTTTTTTTCTTTCTTTCTTTCTTTCTTTCTTCAACTTTTCTTTTTATTCCTCTTTATCTTCTTTTAAAGTTTATCTTCTTTTGTTTTTTTTCTTTCTTTCTCTCTTCCTTTCTTTCTATCTTCAACTTTCCCTTTTAATGCTGTTTCTCTTCTTTTAAAGTATACTTTCTTTCTTTTCTCTCTCTTTCTCTCTCTCTCTCTCTCTCCCTCTCTTTCTTTCTTTCTTTCTTTCTTTCTTTCTTTCTTCTTCAACTTTTCTTTCTATTCCTGTTTCTTTTCTTTTAAAGTTTTTTTTTCTTTAATTCTTTCTTTCTTTCTTTTTTTCTTTCTTTCTTTCTTTCTTTCTTTCTTTCTTTCATCAACTTTTTTTCTATTCCTTTCCCTCTTCTTTGAAGTTTTCTTACTTTTCTTTTTTTTTCTTACTTTCTTTTCTTTCTTTCTTTCGTTGCTTTTCCACGTTCAGCTTTTGGTTATTTTTATGCCTTTTAGTGAATTCTCCGCCCATTTTTTATTACCATCTTTGTCATTCCATCACTTCCTTCCGAAATAAATTCTTTATTTCTTACACACACACACACACACACACACACACACACACACACACACACATATATATATATATATATATATATATATATATATATATATATATATATATTGAATGTCTAAAACACAAAAGCAAAAAGACCGGATGAATAAATAAATAAAATCATGCTTATAGCTGATTGGTCAAATTCTGTTTTTAGCGCGAATCTTTCGATTCTAAGCCGACAAGAGTTGAAAGAATGCGACAAATTAAGCAGGGAATTTTCTTCCTTCCATTTCTTCCGCGATATGCGCTTCAGTGAAATTCAAATTCCGACCCCAGGAAAGCTTTTCATTTTCCATAGAAACTGGCCACAGATTTGTTGGCACAGGTGAGAGGACACGGGGTGATTTAATCACTTTGTACCTCACTGCAATTTTTTACTTTTTTCTTTTCTTTTCTTTTCTTTCTTTTCTTTAAGTTCTTAAAAAAAATTTCGACCTTTTTCGGTTTTATTGATTAATTAATTGATTTTCTTTTTCTTTCTTCCTTTCTTTTTTTTCTTTCTTTTCTTTTTTTTTTTCTTTTCTTTCTTTAAGTTTTTTTTTCTTTTTTATTTATAGGTATTTTCTTCCTTTCTTTCTTTTTCTTTCTTTCTTTCTTTCTTTCTTTCAGTTCTCAAAGAAATCTCTCAACTTATTTTCTTTTTTTCTTTTTTCTTTTCTTTCTTTTTTTCTTTTTTTTTTAAGTGTTTTCTTCCTTTCTTTCTTCTTTCTTTTCTTTCTTTCTTTCTTTTCTTTGAGTATTTTCTTCCTTCTTTCTTTCTTTCTTTCTTTCTTTCTTTCAGACTTTACTTAAATATCTCTCGAAGTTTCTTCTTCTTTCTTTCTTTCTTCTTTCTTTCTTTCTTTCTTTCTTTTGGGGTATTTCTTCCTTCCTTCTTTCTTTCTTTCCTTTCTTTTTTCTTTCTTTCTTTCTTTCAGAGTTTACTTAAATATCTCTAGAAGTTTTTTCTTTTTTCTTCTTTCTTTCTTTTCTTTTTTTCTTTCTTTGAGTATTTTCTTCCTTTCCTTTTTTTCTTTTTTTTCTTTCTTTTTTTTTCTTTCTTTCTTCTTTTTTCTTTCAGACTTTACTTAAATATCTCTCGAAGTTTTTCTTCTTTCTTTCTTTCTTTCTTTCTTTCTTTCTTTCTTGTCACTTTTTCTTTCTTTACCTATATCTTCCGTTCTGTACTTTCCGTCATTTTTTACATTCTTCCTTCATTTTATATTCTTACTCTAACATCGAGCACCCCCAGTTTATTACCAGGTCTGTAGTAATAGTTTTAAGGGCCTCGATTATAATTGATATCCCCTCGCCTTCAAAGTCGGCAGATTTTTTTATCCATCTGGCTAAGTCCAGGTATTTGTGTAGCTTTTCGTCTTTTTTTCACTTTCACTGTTGGTTGTTGGTTTGGTTGACTGGATTTTACGGCAGTTTTTGTTTTATTCATTTTTGATGGGTATTTATTTTTTAACTGAATTTTTAAACACATTTTTAAACTCAATTTTTTTTCCAGTTAACCCAAAGATGCGACCCTAACAGGTACTACCACTCCAATCAGAGTGAACCTGGGAGTAATGGCACTTTTATTCTGTGTATGATGGGAAAATAAAATCCACTAAAGACATTTTCTCTTTTTCTTGTTGATCAAATCTTTGATCTTCTGGTCTTGATTGTGTCACTATGCGTTGCTGCATAAATGCAAATTTGGTGCAAGCAAGTGTGTATATATAACTGTATAGTTAGTTATATGAATATGTAGTAGTAAGACCAACCACATATAAGTATATATATGTTTATTCAGTGTGGATCATGCGTATATATATATATATATATATATATATATATATATATATATATATATATATATATATATATATATATATATAATAAGTGTATGTGTTTATGAGTGTCAATAGGAAGTCAGAAAGACCATTAAAACTAAGGTAGGGAATTAGAATAGATAAAAAAGGTGATAAGACCATTAGACAGACAAAATGTCTGGTTTTGGGCAAAGGTGATAGTTAGTTAGAGGTCAAAACAGCCATAAAATTTGACCAGATTTTTCAAATCACGCGGGGGGGGGTGATGAAATCTTGGAGGATGAGATTTGGATGAGAGTTGAAATGAGATTTGGGAAGTAGAAAAATTTGAAATTCAGTTAGGCAGTTAGAATCGAGCAATGGACCAGATCAGTTGGATCCTGGGACTTGCCAGTAGAAGTCAACTTAAAGTAGAGTCGTGACTGTACAAGGGGGGGTGTTTCCCCATCCCCTCTCGACAGTACAGAGTGGAAGATTGGAAGAAGGACTGGAGAAGAATGAATGAAAGTCCTACACCCTCTCTCTGGCATTTTGAATGTGAACCGTATCCTGTTTTGTCTTGTGTTATTTGTTTATCTCTTTGATTATTGATTGTTAAACCTCTTAGAGGGGCCCTAAGGCAGTATTGCGGACACAAGTGAGGGTCAAGCTAGCAGACAATCACGACTAGAAAAGTTGGAAAGATGAGAAGTTGCAGCAATGGCAGAAAAGCTGTGCAGCAAGTGTTTGGAGTAACGACCCCAAGCGAGGTTTACAATTAGGTGATCCGTTTGAATCTCAAAATCCCAGAAAATTTTATGCGTTTAGTATTCAAAAACATATTCTGATTTATGCATACACCATTTGGTTGTACAGTAAAATTTCAGTTACTTGCACAGTTCTCAGTGGATCACCTTGCTCACCCAGTTGTGCTAAGTTTTGTATTATTTTTTAGCTAGTTTGCTGCCGGTTTAGCTCAGTCAGTAGAGCACCCACTTATGATTCGCAAGGTTCCTGGTTCGATATCCGTCCCCGCCAACTCAGCGCATGAGTAGCACAGATTGGGTAATCTGATCTGTGTGATAAAGTGTGTGGGGGAGCTGACGGTATGTGTAGTGCTCCACCTCAGCAAAAACAATCTCCCTGATACAGCACTAGCGAAAAAGGGATAGACTCCGTCGCTCTCCGGAAGATATCGACAATTGACCACTTTACTTTTAACTTTTGCAGCATTCGCTTATCAAGTGACTGAGCGTTTTATCTCTGTCAGAATGTCAGAATGAACTGCCGGCCACCTTTGATGAGGATGCCCGTTCTTGTCAATCAAAAAGGCAACACTTGGTGTGTCGGGTATGTAAGCTTCGTTAGAATTTATTTGAGACAAGAACTACAGTGTGTTTATACACGTGGACGCGTCACAGGTGTGATCAGCCCACGAACGTCCTTGTCGACGGGATGCCCCGCCATGTAAAGGACCTGCGTCCCGTCATAGGCTCGAATACTTCGGCAAGTGGGGGTGACAGCGAACTTTCAACTCGAAGTGCAAGGGTAGTCACCATCAACGAAGCGCGTAGTGATTCCCTTAAGGTAAACAACGCGGGTTACAACAGATGATACTTCTGCAGACGAGTCGTCCGAGGAGGAAAAGTACCATTACCGCGAAGGAGTGCTAGACTCAAGAGACCCGCCCCGTTTGTCATCTATGTGATCATCAGATCACGGGGGAGTGTGACGAGACTGAAAGGCAGCCCTATGAACAAGCGGATTCCCAGCCCCCACAAACAAAGCGCGTCAGGATATGTTTGACCTGTGCGAGGGGGAAGAGTGTGAGCGGCTACGGATACTCGAACTCGCTACCTCCTCGTAGCTGAGGTGTTGTTAGTAGAGACCCAAATAAACCCCATGGATTATTGTGTAGGGGGTGCTGTTGAGAAAGACACCAATCGCCGTTCCAGTACTACAAAAGCCCAGTTAATCGACAGAATTAAGGTAGTTTTTGAGACCCTTCCAGGGAAACTGTAACATTGAGCTTGCTCCAGGTTCCGGAGTAGGATTGAGGCTGTGAGCGATGCTAATGGCGGTTATTTTGAGTGAAACTTGTTGACAGTAGTGTAATTTCCGTGTCTGTTGAATTCATTTACAATCCATTAAATTTTGTAGTTACCAAGCACTTTTTCTTTTTCCTTGTTAAACTGTCAAATTTCTCCCGAACACTATATATATATATATATATATATATAAAGAGAGAGAGATACATACATACATACATACAGAGAGAGAGAGAGAGAGAGAGAGAGAGAGAGAGAGAAGAGAGAGAGAAAGGTTAGAGATAGATTAGCAGATATCACTGCATAAATAAGATAAAACAACAACAATAAACCAAGCAATTTTGATATAGGCAAAGGCGACGCAGACGATAACAGACGTAGGTGCGCATGCGTACAGTATTGACGTTCACGTGACCATCTCACAGGTGGTTTCATCTACGCCAGCCTAATTAAGACGAGTGAAACTTTTTCAAAGGAGATATATTTTCTGAGGTGTGTTGACAAGTGTAAACATTTTTGAGTTATTTCCCATCAGATATACGGCAAATAGAGAATAATTATTTGTGTGAGGTCACGTGTGTGGGTGGGGGAGGTTGAAGTGAAGAGGACGGACTTTACATGGCGGCGGCGTCGGGGGAGTGGAGAGGCGGAATCTGTTTGTGTAATATTTTTCTCTGAATTATTAAGTAATTGTTTACTGCCAAGGAAGGTAAATAACACGTCACATGCGTGTGTGTTTGAGTAACAGGTTGCAGAGTCTTAAGAGATTACAGAAAAATTGCATTTCTTTTGCTTTTAAAAATTTTCTTTTGCTTTTTTTTTTTCAATTGAAGGCTTGCTATAATAATACTATTTTCTTTCTGCTTTCTTGTTCTTTTTCTTTATTTCTTTCATACTTTCGTTTTTGCATCATTTATTCATTTTGTTGAAGTGCCCTTTCTTTCTTTTTCTTTCTTTCTTTCCTTCTTTTTTTTTTTTCTTTTTTTTTTTTTTTACACATTTGGTCATCTTCAGTTTAGGTGTTTTTTTTATTTCGTTTCTTCCTTTCTTTCTTCTTTTTTTTCTTTCGTTCTTCCTTTCTTTCTTTCTTTTTTTTCTTTCGTTCTTCCTTTCTTCTTTCTTTACTTTTTTTATACATTTTGTCATCCTCTATGTAGGTGTTCTTTGATTCTTTCTTTCTTTCTTTCTTTCTTTCTTTTACATATTTGGTCATATCTGTGTAGGTGTTCTTTCTTTCTTTCTTTCTTTTCTTCTTTTTTTACACATTTGGTCATCTTCTGTGTAGGTGTTCTTTCTTTCTTTCTTTCTTTTTTTTCTTTCGTTCTTCCTTTCTTCCATTCTTTCCTTTTTTTATACATTTTGTCATTTTCTATGTAGGTGTTTAATTAATTATTTATTTATTTATTTCCTTCTTTTACATATTTGTTCATATCTGTGTAGGTGTTCTTTCTTTCTTTCTTTCTTTCGTTCGTTCTTTCGTTCTTTCTTTCTTTCGTTCTTTCTTTCTTTCGTTCTTTCTTTCTTTCGTTCTTTCTTTCTTTTTTAAATACATTTTGTCATCTTCTATGTAGGTATTCTTTAATTCTTTCTTTCTTTCTCTCTTTCTTTATTTCCTGTTTTTATACATTTTGTCATCTTCTGTATAGGCGTCCTTTCTTTCTTTACATTCTTCTTCTTTTGTGTAAGTGTTTTGAATTTTTCTTTCTTACTTACTTTCTTACTTTTTTTCTTTCGTTATTTCTTTTTTTTTTTTTTTTAACATTTTGACATCTTTACAAGTGTTCTTTCTTTCGTTCCCTTTTTACGTTTTTCTTCTTTTGTGAAGGTGTTTTCTTTCTTTCTTTCTCTCTTCTTATTGTTATTTTTCTTTATATGTTTTCCTTACTTACTGTTTTTCTTTCTTTTCTGTTGTTCTTTCTCTCTTTTGTAAAACATTTTGAATTAAAGTATTGTTGTAATTATGTTATTTTATTTCTTCTTTTTCTTCTTTTTTTCCTTTCTCGCTTTCTTTTTGGTATCTCTTTTATTCATTTTGTTTAGGTGCCCTCGTTTTTTTCTTTCCTTCTTATTTTATATAATTTGTTATATTCTGTATACGTGTTCTTTCTTTCTTTCCTTCTTCTTTTTTAGACATTTTTCTTCTTTTGTATAAGTGATTATTCTTTCTGTTTTTTCTTCCATTGTTTTTTTACGAATACACTTTCTTTCATACTTTCTTTTTGGCTTTTTTATTCATTTTGTTGAAGTATTCTCTCTTTTTCTTTCTTTTTTTATATATTTTCTTCTTTTGTGTAGGTGTTCTTTCTTTCTTCCTTCCTTTCTTTCTTTCTTTCTGGGTATTGTAGTATTCTTTTTCATTACCTATATGTTTTTTTCTTTCTTACTTTCTTCTTTCTTTCTTTCTTTATCTATTTTCTATATCTCTATTTCTCACTTTATTTCTTTTTCTATTTTCTATATCTCTATTTCTCACTTTATTTCTTCATTTTCTTTTTTCTTTCCTATTATTCATTCTTTCTTTCCCCGTGAGTTTTGTCTTTCTTCACTAATATGCTTTGTTTTATTCTTCCATTTAATAGGGGTCCTTTTTTCTTTTCTTTCTTTACCACACTATCATTATTGTGTATCTTCGCTAATAAACTTTTTTATTTCTTACTTTCTTCTTTCTTACTTTCTTTTTTCTTTCCCTTTTTTTTTACCAATACGCTTTCTTTCTTTCTTTCTTTCTTCTTTTGGACCGGTGTTTATTCCTTCTGTCTTTCCCTCTAAGTATTGTTCTTTTTCTTCTGTGTAGGTGTTCTTTCTTTCTTTCTTTCTTTCTTTCTTCTTTTGGATCGGTGTTTATTCCTTCTGTCTTTCCCTCTAAGTATTGTTCTTTTTCTTCTGCGTAGGTGTCCTTTCTTTCTTTCTTTCTTTCTTTCTTTCTCCAGGAGTATTATTTTTCATCACCTACATGTCCTACGTTTCTTTCTTTCTTCTTTTTGACAGGTGTTTATTCTTTCTGTCTTTCCCTCTAAGCATTGTCTTTTTTCTTCTTCTATGTAGCTGTTCTTTCTTTCTTTCTTTCTCTCTTTCTTTCTTTCTTTATGAATATTATTTTTCATCACCTATATATTTTCCTTTCTTTTTATCATTTGTGTTTTTCATCACCTACAAGTTTCTTTCTTTCCTCCTTTCTTCCTTTCTTTCTTTTATAAATGTATTTATTCTTTCTCTATCTTTCCTTCTAAGTATTGTTATTTCTTTACCAATACACTTTTTTCTTTTACTACCCCTTTCTTTCATTATCACTTTATTTTCTAATTTCATGATCTGAGCTTGTTTTGGGGGGTTTTGTTTTGTTTTGTTTGTTTTTTTATCTTTCTTTTTACCATTCTTGTTTACTAGCTTTTAATGGTGACTCTCTGACTGCAAGAGTTCCGACAAGATCTTATCTTTGGAAAAATCATCTTTTTTGTTTTTTGTTTTCCTTTTTAATTTTGAGAAAAGCAATCTTCGATTTACCTCATAAATAAACATTCAATCTTTTAAACTATTTAAAGCCAATCAGATACTAAAAACTTGAAAACAAATCTTCAAAACCAAAAATCTGAAGCTCAGGTGATAGATAAATAAATAAATAAATAAATACATTAGGAAAAGCCACCACGGAATCGCATAATACGCGAATGCAGCAAATTGGCAAAATAAAGAACACAAGAGTAGATATGACAGGGTGAGAAATATGATCCACAAGGAATTGTGCAAAAGACTAGAATTTGACCATGTGGACAAATGGTATATATACAAACCAGAATCCCTCTAAAAAAAATTGAGACGCATAGAATTCTGAGACTTTGAGATACAAACGGAACACCAAATCCCAACGAGAAGACCAAACGTCCTATTATAAATGTTTGCCTGTAACCGAATCTACGTCACTGCGTACCTCACAATAGCCTGCGTAAGTTTATTAATGAGTATTTAATTTATAGTTAAAATCATTAATGCATAGAATAAATCTTATTTATCAACGAGGTCTCTACGAAAATCTCAGTTAGATTTGCCTCAAAACACCGATGTTATTACTGCAATGTGTCCTATATATCACAAGGAAATAAATAATGGAAATAATGTATGGTGTGGTTGATTTGCATAGTGGTTTGATAAATAGTTTACTTGGTGTTATTGAATGTTTTATTTTCCAACGCATTATAATCAATCCTATTAGGGATTTTAATTAGAAAGCGATTAAAATATGATATAAATAAATGTAATCTTTTTATATGCGTTCTTATTTCATTTCGTTAGTCTTTCTAATTTAATATATTTCATTACATTAAAACTTAAATGCTTACGTCCGGAAGGCGCATATTCTTGCTATATATATATATGATGGACTCTCCCGTCGATTTCGACGTATGAGTGTTCATACAATGAACATCCACACAGTGATTTGTTTATAGTGGTGAAGGCTTGTGTTGGACCATCCGCACTTTTTAGCACAGTCGATAGGAAAGAATTGGTGCATCAAGGGTTGCCACAAACCCAATCAACAACCGACCTCAGGAATTTTGAATATAGAGTTATCCCTCTCCTAGACTGGTTACCTACCCAAGGCTGAAGGGCCCAATCTGTCCTACTATTTAACCTATATATATATATATATATATATATATATATATATATAATAGAATAGTACCCATCAAAAATGACAGAATTGTTCATGTAAAGATTGAAACTTCTACTAAGATCTGACCGCTTTGTCTAGAATAAATGTGTTCTGTATTCCTATGACTGATTCAAAGCTGAACAGTGCCAGAATTAGTTCTGTAAATAAGCACGATCAACAACAGTATAGGGGGCCGTATGATGTAACAGCAAAGATCTCTTTTCACGTCAATTTATTAATATTTGTCTCTGTTGTTTTTCATGTTGTCCAAATATAAACAAACATTTATTCGTCCGTTGTATCTGGAAGATATTTCTGCCGACCATTCTATCTATCTATCTATCTATCTATCTATCTATGTCAGCCTGCTAATATGTATCTATGTATCTATTAATCTATCTATGTCAGCTTGTTTGTATATATCTATCTTTTTATTTATTCATCTATTTATCTATATATCTATGTCAATCTTTTCATATGTATCTATCTATATATTTATCTATCTTAGTTGTCAATTTACAACTGTTTACTTATATCAGTATGTTCATAATTATCACTCAGCTAATTCATATCTATTTAAAGTTATGTCTGTCTGTCTGTCTGTCTGTCTGTCTGTCTATCTCCTCTCTCTCTCTCTCTCTCTCTCTCTCTCTCTCTCTCTCTCTCTCTCCTCTCTTCTCTCTCTCTCTCTCTCTCTCTTTAAAAGCCCTGAAGAAGATTTACTCAACAGATCGAAACACTGCAGCGTCAGCTAATAAACTTACCACTCATTTTATTTAAACCTGTGTTTTTTCAAATTTTTTCACATACTACATACCGTCGGATTTACTTCCATTTCTCTATATATATATATATATATTATATATAATAATATATATATATATATATTATATATTGAGAAGAAAATATTTTGATTTCCTCATCGTATTTCCATATATATATATATATATATATATTATATATATATATATATATATATGAGAGAGAGAGAGAGAGAGAGAGAGAGAGAGAGAGAGAGAGAGAGAGAGAGAGAGATTTAAAATAATTTCCTATAAACCAATTCCAAACAATGCAGATTTTACATTTAAAAAACAAATCTGGAAAAAAATTTTTTGGCTTTTTCAACAAAAAAAAAAAATGAGTAGAGGAAAATATGAGATCATTTCTTTAATCAATGCTTCTTTCTCTATCTTTATATCTATGTCTGTCTGTCTGCCCCCCTCTCTCTCTCTCTCTCTCTCTCTCTCTCTCTCTCTCTCTCTCTCTCTCTCTCTGTCACTTTCACGTATATGAGGAGAGAAACATAAGTGGCTGCATTTTATCACTATGTTTTTCTCTTTCTGTCTTCCTTTTCATCACTCTATACCTGTCTGTCTCTGCCTCTCTATCTCTCAGTCTCTGTCTGTCTGTCTGTCTGTATCTCTCTCTCTCTCTCTCTCTCTCTCTATATATATATATATATATATATATATATATATATATATATATTATATATGATATGGTGAACGATAAATATTTGCGTGCATTTTTATATGTTTTCTCTCTTTCTGTTT
>CM042153.1:70150470-70152970 GCA_023376005.1 Doryteuthis pealeii
CATTAGATAATTTTAAATACAAATAAAAATAAAAATAACTATGTAAAAATGTATATAACTAAACAGGCATTTATTGAAAGTTTCGTTAAAAATCGCCTAGACCATTGGGTATTACAAAGACAACTTTATAGCGTACATAAACCAGTGTTCTTCTCTATATTTATGTATAAATGATCTTGATTATAAATTAGTTTCTCATTAATAAACGCTTTAGATTATTGTGGAATCTGTGACGTAAGCAGTGACGTAGTTTCGGTTACAGACAGATGTAATCTATCTCCATTATATATACTAGTACAAAATAAAAAACGCACTCTGGGCGATGTAAAAATAGATTTTTGAAACATATTGCCCGAGGGATGGGAGTAAAAATTCAATGTCTGCGAGTTTGTACCTTAAGTAAGTAAAATCATCAAATTGATTAAAGGATTAAAAAATAAAACAATTTGAAATGTAAACTTTAAATATATATTAAAATAAAACAAACTATATATAGATATATAATACCAGTCATGTATTTATTAAAACTTGTTTTAAAAAACAATGAGGACTGTTTAATGTTGCATGTTCAAATTTTTAGTGTATTTATTCTATGTTATGACGGTTTTGGGTAATGTGACATAAGCAGTGACGTAATTTTGTTACAGACAAAAACCGGAAGCGAATCTCCATTATTAATAGATAGATAGATAGATATAGATATATTATGTGTTTTAATGAAAAACACTGAATATTTCTTCTTGATGATCGTCAATCGCTTACGTTCAACCCTTCTTGTCGTTTTTCTTAAGTCGGGGTCCAGATGGAGGTTGCTGAAAGCGGTTGGGAACAAAATATAGGGCACTTTGCCCTATATTTTGTTCCCAACCGCTTTCAGCAACCTCCATCATCGTATTCCAGGGGATAATTTGTTGTTGTTTGTTTGTTTTATTTTGCACCGTGTATATATAATTCTTTAATATTATATATATATAAATATATATATAGATGTGTGTGTATATATATATATATATATATTATATATATATATATATATATATATATATATATGTGTGTGTGTGTGTGTGTGTGTGTGTGTACAGGGTTTATATTAATTTTCACTTATTTTCGGGAGATGTCTTATTATTTATATATCGAAAATCGACATTACGAAATAGAAAATGACAAAATTTCTAAATAAACAGAAATCACGAAAAACGATCTACATTTATTTACCATGAACCTGTTCTTTCATTCAAAAACTTATTAACGATAATTCATTAAAAAAAATAATCATATCATCATCCTCTGGAATGCAACTCTCAACTTGGGCGAGAGGGGAGGGCTTATATTAAAATCATCCTGAAAAATCACACTAGGTCTTATTTTCAGGGGATGTCGAGTGTTTGTGTCGCATGAAGTGATTGTAAAGAATGCTTATTTCTTTCATTTGTCTGATGCTCTCAACTAGGGCTTATTTCAAGGGGAGGTCTTATATTAAAATAACCCTGAAAAATCACGCTACGTCTTATTTTCCAGGTTGGTCTTATTTTCGGAGAAACACGGCAGTGACAAACGCAAACAGTTATAACAAATTAAGAAACGTGTGAGAATTTCCTATTACAAGAATTTACGAATATTTTTTAAACGGACACTTATAAGCTTACGCGCGTGGTGTAATGGTTAAAGTAATGGAAAATGGACTCGTCGCCCCGAGTTCAAATCCTGGATGTGGTAATTGCATTTCACTTAGCGCTAATACCTTGGGAAAGGTATGAATTCTACTCTCCCTCCAGCTATGGATAAATAGTAGGGCAGACTGGGCTCTTTAACCTTGGTTGGGCAACTGGTCTAGGAGAAGGAAAACTTTGAATTCAAATTCGTTGAACTCCGCTTAAGAAATTGACATTGTGTCACATCCTGCTCGTGCGGAGGGGTTGGTGAATATATATAAGCTAAGTTTACCCGCAAATACCTTCAAATTTGCAAGCACTACACTCCACGTTCACTTTTCCTCTATCTATCTCTTCTTCTATCTTTTTTTTTCATTTTTGTTAGTAATTAAAATTGTTAAATTTTACTTCTGTCTTCAGTCCTTTCTTTTCGTTCAGAATCCGAACTTAACTGCGTTACTTAATACTTTAAATATTTTCCATTATACACGAAATGTCGATACTTTACTCATATATTGGAATTTGGAATTATTTCCACAGTATTTTAAGAATGGTAATTTGCCAGCATATAGGAATTAGAAATGTACCCCTATGTGACAATTAATACCTTTACATCCTCTTTGGAATTAAGTTTCCATAAAGGCTCAGATGGAATAGTTTCCTAACAAATCCGTTTGCAAGGAATTTTACAATAAAAAGGTGCAGATTAGGATACTGAAGTAATAATAAGTAAAGTCGTCGGGGTGTCAATCCACTTTTCACTAGCACTAGACCAAGGGGATTGTTTTTAGCGTCTGAGGTGGAGCACCACACCTACCATCAGCTCCTTACTTTACGGCACAGATCCC
>CM042153.1:70162970-70185470 GCA_023376005.1 Doryteuthis pealeii
TCTTGCAATCCAGCAAGTTCTATTCTTCATCCTGTAGGTGTCTAGCCAAACACCTTATCAGATATGTCTGGGGTGGGGGGTGTATTTGTCACTTGTCACCTGACCATGCAGCATTTACTAATGAATTACACGGTACCAGGATCACTCTTTGAATAACCTGTCTATGAAATATATAAGGATATCAAAAGGATAATAAAATCCATATTGTTGTTTTTGAGTCATTTTTAAATCATGTTACTTTCTTCTTGATTTCATAATTCTTTCATAATTTTATATTTCAAGTCAAACCCAGTTTGGTTATTTCCTATAAGTCAATCATAAACAAAGGGGAACCACTCTTGACTGATTATTCATTTATTCATTTTTCCCATTAAACTAACCCTAAACCCTAACCCTAAACCTAACCCTTAACCCTAACTCTAACCCTAAACCCTAACACTAACCCTAACCCCGTCTTCTTTTTTCCTAGTAGATCAATAAATAAACAAATAATTTATCAGTCAAGGGTGGTTCCCCTTTGTTTATGTTACTTATAGGAAATAACCCCCAGTTTGTTTCTGTCTTGCTATCCTTCTAACTGTTCTCTTTCATTTACCCCCCCCTCTCTCTCTCTCTCTCTCTCTCTCTCTCTCTCTCTCTCTCTCTCTCTCCTTCTTCCGTACCTCTCCTTCTGAGCCTACACCTCCTCCCCTTCTGTAACGTTATGTTTCTCATGTCAGAATGCAGTGATGACGTGTTGATATTAAAAGTAATCGTCGTATACTTATCTCGTTTTCTGAGCTACGGGGAGAGCACGAATCCGATGCTTTGTTGTCTGACAAAGCTATAAATACGTACGTCCCTAGCAATTTTTTTTTTTTTAAATAACAGATTTTTCTTTTAGACAAAAGTTACTTGGAGTTTATTATTTCTAAGGTTATAACCAAACACAGGTACTATTATTTATTATTTACTAGAAGTGGCTACCCAGCGTTGCCTGGGTAGAGGGGGATTTTAAAAAGTTATTCTCGCAGATCCATTATTACTTATCGTGAGTGAGATTTTCGCTGGTTGCCCCATAAAAATCCCCACGGAAATATATAACAATATAGTAAGAAATTTCCATTCAATGATTTACAATTTAAAAAAAAAGATATAAATGATTCAATCAGTTCAATCAATCAATATTATATTTCAAAGCGAAAAAAAAAAAAAGAAAGAAAGAAAAGATAAAAAAAATAACATGGAAATGACTTTCCCTTCTGTTACTTTTCAAATTTGAATTTAGATATCTTCCCAAATATAAATCAAATTTCTATTATTTTTGCTCAAAAACCAAGCCCTGGTGATATTTAATGTGTACATATATTTACTTTGTCCTTAATTGTTTTTTATTCAAAGTTTCCTCCGGACATACATATACACACAACTGCCCTTTATATATGTATAGATTACCAATTTCTATTGCATCCAAAAATATAAATATGAACCGGTCCAAAAATAAGAACCCTCCTTCTATACAGGGTGGTTGAAAAGTAACTCTCTATTTTGAACTATTTATCATTTTTTATATACCGTTACATTATTCTGAATTTTTAAAGTATGTTTGTTGAGTATCTGGCCGCCATCCTTGGCCAGATGTAAAAGGACTTAAAGTAAATAAGTAAGTAAGTCAATAAGTATCCGGTGGTATAGTATCCTTTGGTAAGTCAATAAGTCCTGTGGTATAGTACTACGTTCCGTCATCCAAGATGATCCAAGTGGCAATGAGCTAAGATTAGAATCAGGCTAGTATAAATACAACAACAGCAGCAGCACTGCCAGTGATTGGACAATAGGCTGCCTTCCCTGGTCACGTGGTAGTCAACGAGTCTATATTTAGAAGTAGGTATCTACCACACGCCTTAGTATATGTCAATTAAATCTGTGTTGTTGTAGGTAGAGCTCCACCACATTTTGCAATTTTTGTTCCTGAATGACTGAATCATCATTTACTCCTTCGCCAATCACCAACTATACTGTGTGGCTGATACACTACTTAAACACTGATACTGGCCATAGTTCTACTTGTACTCATTGAGGAGTGACATACAATATTCAGTATTCTTTACCAGAGGTTTACCAAGGATTCTTTACCAGAGAATTACCAAGGATCAGGATTCTTTATCAGAGAATTACCAATGATCCAATTCCACTGGACAAGCGCTCTTGCTTAAAGTCTACAGGATGGCCCATAAGATTGTAACAAATACGGGTATCATTATTTATTATTTATTACAAATTTCTATTGCACTGAAACTACTTAACCAAAAATATGAATATGAACCGGTCCAAAAATAAATACCCTCCTTCTATACAGGGTGGTTGAAAGTAACTCTCTATTTTAAACTATTTGTAGTTTTTTAATATGCCGTTACATTTTTCTCAATTCTTTAATGTTTTGATATTTGCCTCTCTCCTCCTCTTCCTTCTCCTCCCTTCTCATTTCTCTCTCTTCTGGGTTTACTCTCCAGCGATTTCTTTTCCGTTTAGTCCCCCCCACACTTACTGTTTCTATTTAAGACCTCTCCCTCTAGATCTTTACATAACCTTTCTCCTATTCATTCCTTCGTCTGCTTCTCTCAACCTACTTCTTGTTTCCATCCTTATCTTTCTGTTTTTTGGGGGATGGGGAGGGGTTCTACTGTTTCTTCCTGTTTCTCTCTATATATCCATCTTCCTTATTTCTCTCCGCCCTGTCGGTTGGGGCTTTAGAATACACCGACTGCATTTCTGCGCAGGGGTAAAACCCCGCAAATAGAGCCACCTGTTGGCCATGATACTTAAGGGTGGCTGGGAAGTGCGTGACGTGCAACACTCCACTTTGGTCCTTAATTTGGCTGGTCACATAGTCCCTAGCACCTATATGATTGTCCCAACCCTATTGCCCCTATCGCATGCCACAACCCTTTTTCATCCTATATGTGCTAGAAGGCGGAGGCTGAAGGTTCTTAATATCCTGGGTATGACGTTAAATTCTATCTGATGACGATGTTTCAATTTTAGAGCTCTGGGAAATGTAGAATACCCCTTCATCACTATTACTCCCACGTTCACTTTAACCTGGAGTGGTAGTACTCAACGGTTCCCATCTATGGTTTAAATTTGAAAAAAAATGAGTAAGAAATGTGTTTTAAAAAAATGAGTTTAAAACAAATTGAATATCCCTCAAGAATGAATAAAACAAAACGTCTTCAGCATAAAATAACTGAACAAGGGTTGACATGCCGTAAACCCAACTAGCCAACCAGCATCCTTATTTCTCTTCTTATATCGTTCCTCCCCTCCCTTCTTTCTAATGTGTTTTAATCCCCAACTACCCCTCTTCCGGTTACTTTCTCCCACTTCCTGTTTCTGTTTTAGGCCACTCCCTCTATTTCTTTCTCCTTTCTGTTTCTCTTTCTAAGTTCTTTCTCTCTTGCCTTTTTTCTCTTATTTTCATCTCCTCTTCCTGCTCCTCTTCCTGTTTACCTCCAACTCCTCTTTTCATTTCTTCTCCTTATTCCTTCCCCACCAGTTTTTTTTTTTTCTTTTGTTTATTAGTTTGTTTGTCAAATTTCAAGAAGACGTTAATGGCCCTTCAGTCGACCCGAGTAAAGTACAAATGAAATTCCATCCGGACACGTCCCAACGATTATTCTCAACACATGGGGCGCGCGACGGGTGAACATACACCCCCGTCTCTCCTACTCCCACCCATACAGATCCCGGCCTGCATTTGGGTACAACCACACACAAATGTACTCGCTTTGACGTAAATACAGACACGCACAACGCATTAAAATGATTGCGTCAGTACATATTATTAAACTGACAAATAAACAGATTTAGGCACAGACACACATATACACGTACAGAATCAAACGCACAAATGTGTATACTCTATTTATCATATACTAGCATAGTGCCCGTAAAAAACGGCGAGGGTATTTACGTAAAAATGTTATGCTGTTTTTTCATAAAAATGACCGGGTTATTTACGTAAAAAAAAATGACCGACCGGGTTATTCTAGCTTAAAAATAAATATCTTAACACCTGACCTATTATTGCGGTTTAGTTCTGTCAGTAGGTTCCTGGTTCGATACCGGTCTCCGCCAACTCAGCGCGTGAGTAGTACAGTTTGGATAATCTGATCTGTCCGGTAAAGTGGAGAGCTGACGGTAGGTGTGGCGCTCCACCTCAGCAAAATAATCTCCTTGGTCCAACGCTTGCGAAAAGTGGATAGACTGATTCGCTGTCCGGCTGATACCGACAGTAGGTCACTCCGTCATGTTTACAATTTACATAAAGCGGTTATATCTGTTCGTTTTGCATATCATAAAGGTTATACCCACCCCTAGACATCTGCCTAGGCTCAGAATAGAATCTGTGCTTACTAACTTATCGTTTTTGACGGCATATAAGACGCACGGGTATATAAGACCCCTCCCCCTATTTCAGCAGGTCAGATTCAGGAAAAGTTTTTTTTAGTGTATATTGTTGAAAACAGTCTACCATACGCTCCTGTTAACCTTGATTATAACAATACCAGCAATAAAATAAGGATGCATGGTGTTTAGGGTAGGTAAAAGTACTGAGCGTAAGCTGGGTTAGTGAGCATCATAGAGAAGATTTGCATAGGCCTACGGGAGGTCTCAAACTTCATCTACGATGTATAAGACGCAGGGCAATTTTTTGAGCCAAAGTTTTGAAAAAAAAGCGCGTCAAATATGGTAATATTTCCATGCGAATTTTACCCGGTTGTTCAAGTGGCTGAAAGTTGGCCTAGTGGATATGTTAGTTATCTGCTTACCCCAGAGGAAACTTTCATGACAAGAACCCACATTTATACACCAGTTTGCTTTAGAATATATACTACACTCTAATCCGATATTTAACTACCTCCGCACATTGAAGAAGCATACAACAATTAGATACTTCATAATTTCTTTTCTTTTCCTAAGTTGCTTCTCTCTTTTTTTTCTTTCCTTCATTTCTAACTCCAACTACCTCACCTTTCTCTTCTAATTTTTCTGTTATTCTCTCTCTTTCTATTCATCTTTTCCTCTTTTTCATGTTTACTCTACCCGTACCTCTCAGTCTTCTATTTCCAGACTATATACTAGTATACATTACTACCTATAAATACGTACGTCCTAAGCAATTTTTTCGTGGGCGTTAGAATGCACCGACTGCACCTCTGCAGAAGGGTAAGACTTCCCCAATGGGCCACCTGTTGGCCGTGATGCTTAAGGATAGAACCCAGGTGGTTGAGCAGTCCATGACTTGCAATACTCCACTTTGGCCTTTTCTTGGGCTAGACGGGTGGTCGGAGAGGCCCCCTCCGATCAATCGGCTGATCGCATCAAGCCTAGCACCTATATGATTGCCCCAACCCTATTGTCCTTATGGAAAGCCCATACCCTTTTATTATATGGGTGCTAGAAAGCCGTGGCTGAGGGTCTACATGTTCTGTAAATGACGTTAAACTCTATTTGATGGTGAGGTTCCAGTTTTGGAGGTTTGGGGAATGTGGAGCACCTCTTCATCACCATTGCTCCCTGGTGATAGTACCTGTTAAGGTCTCATCTATGGTTTAGATAGAAAAACGTGTTTATAAAAAAAATTAGTATCCATGAAGAATCACTTTATTTCAAACTTTATCGGCATTAAATGACCCACCGACGTTGATATGCCGTAAAACAAAACATAACAAACCAAACCAAAACCAATTTTTTGAAATAACAGATTTTTCTTTTAGACCCAAGTTACTAGGAGTTTATTATTTCTAAGGTTATTGGAATTTTACTGATATAAGGTGTGCTCCAATTCCCCACCTGAATTTATAGACTAGCCGGGGTCACATGGTTTATTCCTTCGCCAATCACCACTTACTTAAACACTGATACTGGCCATAGTTCTACCTGCACTCATTCAGAAGGGACTTACAATACTCAGGATTCTTTAGCAGATGATTACCAAGGATCAGGATTCTTTATCAGAGGATTACCAAGGATCCAATTCCACTGTACAAGCGCTCTTGCTTAAAGCCAACAGGATAGCCCATAAGATTGTAACAAATACGGGTATCATTATTCATTATTTATTACCAATAGCTATTGCACTGAAACTACGTAACCAAAAATATGAATATGAACCGGTCCAAAAATAAATACCCTCCTTCTATACAGGGTGGTTGAAAAGTAACTCTCTATTTTAAACTATTTGTAATTTTTTCATATGCCGTTACATTTTTCTCAATTCTTAAATGTATGTTCCTTAATATATGGCGATTAAATCTGTGTTGTTATAGGTAGTGCTTCTCCACATTTTTCTAGTTGTTCCTGAATGACTGAATCACCATTTTCCTAGGAGATGGATGGGTAGACGTGGTCTGCATGAGTGGCTGGCCAAAAGGCCCTGATTTAACACGCTGCGACATTCTTTTGACGATTTTGGAAGAAATTGAAGGACGAATATGGGAATTTCTTTCTGCCATTCAACTAGAATTTCTGGGAAGATCAATTGATGTAATTCCCGAGCGGCTTAAGAGGCTGAAGGCGAATGCATCTGCCCATATATAATTTTAAATAAAACTCCATGTTCTGTGTTTACTTCTCATATTCATTTTTTTGTTTTTGCAAAAATAATGATTCAGAAATAAATTATGAGATTTTGAAAATAGGGAAGGGAGTTATTTTACAGTCACCCTGTATATCAACGCAGTTTTATTTTTGGTTAAATAGTTTCAATGCTGAATAATTTGGTAATAAATGATATTTGATAATATCTGATTAATTGTATAACAGCTCCTTACTTTACCGCACAGATCCCTGTGCTACTCATGCGCTGGGTTGGCTAGGGTAGGTATCGAAGCTAGGATTCTTGTGGTTTCTAACCGAACACTCTACCGACTCAGCTAGTGTGGCGCTCCACCACAAACGCAAAAACAATCTCCTTGGTCTAGCGCTAGTGAAAAGGGGATAGACTCCCTCGCTGATAGACTGATACCGACTTTAGGCCACCCCAACGACGATGACTTAATTGTATAATCTCAAGCTAGAAATAATACAATTCTTTGCTTTAAAAGAAAATCAACCTTTTCTAAAATTGTTAGAAAATAAGTATTTATTTATCATTTATGAACGAAATCGTAGATGCAATTAATTCTTCACAAGGTGCTCCATACATTTACATTATAAACTATTTCGATATCTCTGATAAAATAAAACTGGAATTCTTCCAAAATTGTAGTCGTGTTAATACTACTGTATGTTTGCATCGCTTGGATAAAAAGCTATATGGGAAATACACGAGGATTCTGCTTGCTATCTTGAATAAAATCTTGGAAGGTCATTTACCTCCAATCTCATAAACCATCAAAGTAAGATGACCATGCTGGACATTGTGTTCAAAAGTGACGTTCTCCTGTAACACGGTTACATAAGTGTTGACTGACTGGCAAAAAAATACATTCATCAACTCTGAACGAAGAGTAGATGCCAGGTAGAGGAACTGCTAAGACCTATGACCGATAATTACTTTATGAATTGAATTCAGGTGGACGAATCCATTTCCTCTGACTCTAACCATTAGACCACGCGCCTCCCCAATATGGGTATATAAGTATATAACAAATAACTATTAATGATGATAAGTAGGTACTCCTCTTATGTCCTTGACTGAAGTACTGATCCATACGTAAACAAGTTTGTGATTTTTGACGGGTATTCTGATAGTAAAATAATAAAAAAACGATGGTTTCACAATAGATTTTTTCTCTATCAATCAGATGGACCCTATTAATCGAAGCATAAAAAAATGAACAAGGAGAAAATTCTGACAACTAACAGAGCAGAAAATTTAGTCTATCATAAAATGACAAAGACACGCCTCCTCTTTGATGTTATAATCAGTAGACAAAAAGAATAAGAAAAAAGCGAGATAGATAATGAAGTATACTAATCTGGCGGTCAAGGTTCGATGCATATGGAAAGTAGAGATGGGAACAGCGTCGTTTTTCACTGGAACTATCAAGGCAGAACTTAAAGAGCACCTTTAGAAAGAAAGAAAAAAAAACCAGTTAAACCTCAAAAAGGTGAACTACAAAGGACTGCATTCCAAGGAGGCGTGCTTGAAGTAACGGTTATCTTCGAAGGAAATGGAATTGGTCACCCGAGTTCAAATACTGTACGAGGCTGTTTGTGTTTCACTTCGCGCTATTATCCAAAAGAAAGACATGAATCCATCCGTTCTCCTCTCCCAGCTACGGGTAAATAGTAGGACAGACCGGGTTCTATAGCCCTGGTAAGGTAACCAGTTTAAGAGAAGGAAAACTCTGAATTCGAGCAATGTCAACGTCAAAATAGTCAAAACCCAAAATAAAAAAATGACTTATGGTCAAATTAGGGTCAGGTGGTGAGTTGGTTATTTTGTTTAATGGCACATCAACCCTTGTAGGTTATTCAAAGCCGAATCTTCATTTTTTTTGTATAGATGATTTCTAAGCAAATAATTTGTTGGTAAATATTTTTATTTGTTTTGTTTTTAAACTAGTAGAAATAATTTTCCATAACTTCCTATCTACTAATAATTTGGTAAAAATCATTTTTATATACTGAGAGGTTAGGGAATCGCGTTCATTATACGTTCTCATTTACATTTTTTTGTGTGTTTTGTGTATTTTTTTGCACTAAATTTGTAAAAATACAAATAATTTTAAACAGATTTATTTGATCCATAGATGGAACCCTAACAAGTACTACCACCCCGAACCAATGTAGTCCTGGGAATAATTGTAATGAAAGGATACTCCATTGTCCCCAGATCTCCAGAACATAGAACCTCACTATCAGATGTAGTTTAATGTCCAATCTTTGGGGGGCGTAAGAGCGTCTTACCACTATGCAGGGGGATACAGTCAGTATATTCTAAGACTCACCAACAGGGCGACAAGGAAACAAGAGAGAGGCACATCTTAATATATATATATGAAAAATAATGAATGTGCAAGTCAGTATGTGACGTCAGCGGTGAATCGACGTAGGACGAATGTGAAAAAATTGAAATGTGTAATAATGGAAATTAACCAGAATAAGAAGATGCGTGAGTGATGTCGTGGGCGTCACTGACCTTTGCTTCTGATTGGTTAAAGCCGGGGGGACCATGCAAAGAGTGAAAGGGATAGTGAGAAAGGGAAGAGACTGGGCTGGGCATTTGAAGGGTACAGCCGGAAGATGCGGTCTGTCCTCCGAGTTGGTTTACCTCGGTCAAATAAAAATAAAAAGCTCTGATAAACAACATCAAGTCTTGTGTTCGTTACTAAAAACTAACAACGGATGCAATGACTGAAAGAACCTTAGAAGATCATGAGTGGTTCCAGACCATAGAAAAACAGAGACAATGCCAGCCTAATAAGATCATAAAATAAGATAAGTATGCGTATGTAATTTACGGCTAATTTGGTACCGTGACTTAATATCAGGATCTGCTTTAAAACAATGAAATAACGAATCCCTCTCCCAGTTTGAGAAGTAAGAGCTTGCATTCTCCACAAAGAGTTAGAAAGACACAAGGAAACGAACCCATCCTTAGCATCAATATCACGCCAAACAAATGAATATATCCTTACTTAAAATCAGCCCACCAACATTACATATAGAGGCAACAGTAGTTTCATTTTTATCAATGTAAAAAGACCAGCAAGCAAATTCCCGCTCTTTTAAAATCTTCGATAGTCACGAGGTGCGCACAGCTATAAATTAAACGTGTCTACTTTATTTTTACTTTGCTTGTCGACAAAACTTCACATGTGCGTGTCACGCGTTTTTCGAAAGACGTCACCGAAATATTCGTACAAGTTGCATGTATTTTAATTGGTCTGTCTACTTTCAAGCGTTCACTTTAAAAGATAAAAGTCTACAAAACGTACCTGCCTCGACTGAGGTTAACCAACTTAGATTCGACGACTGTCTGAAGCAATAAGTTCTATTTAAACATCCCTGGAAACACGCACACGGAGGATTTCCTCTTCGGAGTGATTTGTACATTGCACTTCCGAATATAGTCTGTGATTTCATGTTGTCGCTGATTGATGTGAAACACGATTGATTCGCTCGACATGTTCTGGTGCGCGGCTGGCACAGAAAGCTGCAAGTGCACGCACATGCCCGTTTTTGAGGAAGAGAACTTGTGTTCGACCGTAACAACCAAAAAAAAAAATTGTATCGTTCTAGAAGCTCGTCCAGTAACGACATTTGTTGATCGTCACCAATTGATAGAATATTCGTTATTCATTACTTCACTTAGAGTTTAGAGGGCACAATCATTGATCACTCAGTGAGGATCAATTTCACTACATAGAGGACTGTACATGTCAGAAGTCACCCTGAAACAACATCATGAAGCTAAGAGGTCCATAAGAAAGCAACGGCAACAAAGCATCGGAACATCGTCATCTACAGGGACAACCTACAAATGCAAAATCTGTGGTCGAGAATGTTTCTCAAACATCGGACTTCATAGTCACAGGAGGCGCTGCAACTTCAGGGACACACAAAAACTTTTATCATAGTCTTATACGAGACTGAATTGCCAATGAATCACTTCTTTATCCGCCCCGTAGCGCTAATATTCTTGAGAAAGGTAGGAATCCAACTATTCTCCCTTCAGTTATGGGTAAATTGTAAGTCAGACTGGGCTCTTTAACCTTGGTTAAGCAACAGTCTAGGAGAAGGAAAACTTAACTTGTGTTGCATCCTACTCGTGCTGAGTGGTGGGTTGGCTTGTTGGTTGGTTGGTTGCATTTTACGGCATGTCAACCCTTGTTGGGTTATTTTATGCCGAAGACATTGTTTTATTAATTTTTGATTACTGAAAAAAAGTAAAAATCAATTTTTTAAACACATATTTGTTAACTCATTTTCTTCTATATAACCGATAGATGGAACCCTAATAGGTACTACCAATCAAGGCCAGAGTGGACCTGGGAGTAATGGCAATTAAGAGATACTTCGCACTCCTCAGAGCTCCAAAATTGGAACTTCAACATTATATGTAGTTTAACATCATATCCAGAACACGAAGACTCTCAGCCACCACCTTATATATGATAAAGAGGATTGGGGGTTTCTCATAAAACTAAATGGGTTGGAACAGAGCAGACTGGACTCTTTAAGTATGGTAGGGCAACCGGTCAAGGAGAAGGAAAACTCTGAATTTAAACCAGTTGTAGACCTGGAGTGGGATGAGGGCTGAACTTGCACAAAGGTGTCAAAATTAGAGTGACCCAGAAAAAACAGAACCCATAAATTTTGTAATAAAACTGTTCATTTTAACTATGGGGGTCTAGGGTTAGGGTTAGGGTTAGGGCTAGGGTTGGGGTTTAGGGTTAGTTTAATGGAAAATGAATAAATAATGTGGGTTCTTTTTTTCTGGGTCACCCTATACCGGTGACTCAGAAAAACAGAACCCACACATTTTGTAATAAAACAGTTAATTTTAACTAGGGGGTTAGGGTTTAGGCTTAGGCTTAGGGGTTAGGGTTAGGGTCGGGGTTGGGGTTTAACGTTAGTTTAATGGGAAATAAATAAATAATTTGGGTTCTTTTTTTTCTGGATCACCCTAATTTTGACACCTTTGTGCAAGTTCAACCAGGATGGGTTCCGCCCCTCGACCAAACCAGTTTACTGGACCAGTGATGATGATTATGGAGCATTACAAAGAATATTTTTAAGTTCCTTATTTACAATGCGCACGTGTGTAATGGTTATCATAGTAGGAAATGAATCCAGTGACCCGACGAGGCTGTTTGCATTTTACTAATACCCATGGAAAAGGTCTGAATCCAGCTCTTCTCTCCCTACTTAGGTATAAGTAAATAAGGGTCAGTCTGGGCCCTTTAACCTTGGCATGGCAACAATTCCAGAGGAAAGAAAACTTTGAATTCAAACAAGCTGTACTCCCCTTAAAAACTTACATTACATTGCATCCTGTCCAAGAGCTGGGGGAAATGATATCCTGTGCATATTCCATGTCTACACTCTACTCAAATACAGAAATTCATATCTACATATATAGTTATAATCACTTTCTAGTATTAATATGTGTGTAGATGCTGATAGACATAAATAAAAGGTGCCAAGACATTCCTATTCCCAAAGACTCTATTTCTCTGATTTTTTTAGTTGGGCTTGATTAGCATTAATCGGACTATTGTCCTCATCTTTATTGTCTGTAGTTTCGGCCCTTCTTCGGGTATTTCTTGTCGGACTCGGGAACCTTCTCGAACTCGGGAAATCTCTCTCTCTCTCTCTCCTCTCTCTCTCTCTCTCTCTCTCTCTCTCTCTCTCTCTCTCTCTCTCTCTTCGCATATTCTCATATCTTTCCCTTTCTTTCTGCATATTTCTTCTTTCTTTCTTTTTTCTTTCTTTCTTTTTTCTTTCTTTCTTATTTTCTTTCTATATATTCTCATATTTATTTTTATTTTTTCTGTCTATGTTTTTCTTATTTCTTTTCATATTCTCATATTTATCTTCTCTCTTTCTTTCAGTATATTTTTTTTTTTCTTTTTCTTTGTTTCTATATAATCCCATATTTATCTTTCTGCTTTTCCCATAGTTTCATTTTTGTTTCCCTTTCTTAGTGCATATTTTCTTTCTTTCTATCTTTCTTTCATCATATTCTCATATTTCTTTCCTAAATTTTTTTCTTTTTCTTTCTTTCTTTTTCTCTTCTGCAGATTTTCTTTCCTTCTTTGCTTCTTTACTTTTTCTTCCTTTTTCTATTTCTTTCTTTCTTCTTTCTTTATTTTCTCGTCCTATCTTTCTGCATATTTATTTTCTTTCTTTTTCTGTCACTCTTTCACTCTTTCTTTCTTTCTTTATTTCTTTCTTTCTTTCTTTCTTTCTTTTTATATATCCTTAAAGCTTAATAGATAACAATACATACTTTGGCGATGAAAAATTGATTCAGTGTGAGAATCTAAAACGAAATTGTCTCTCGGTACGGGACACCCTCCAGCATCAGAACCTCAACGGAGAAAAATACTTCAACGTTTGTTGATATTCAAAGGATATTCTGTATCATTAATCATTTGTACTCAGATAAGTTGTTTCTGCGCAACACTAAAGTGGACAGTTGTCTCCCTTGAATGAAACATTGAACGAGAACTGATCTTTTACTGAGCAAAGAAGTCAGTCAGTATTTCTTCTTTTTTATTTCAATTCATTTTATTTTTTTTTATTTTATTTTATTTCATTTTTATTTTATTTTTATTTCATTTTTATTTAATCTATTTTATTTTTGTTTTATTTTTTTAAATTTTATTTTTTATTCATCTTATTTTATTTTATTTCGTTTTTATTTTATTTATTTTTATTTATTTTATTTTATTTTATTTCATTTTAAATTAATTTAATTTAATTTTTATTTTGTTCTATTTTATTTTATTTTATTTTATTTCATTATTTTATTTTCATTTTTATTTTATTTTCATTTATTTCATTTTATTTTATTCTTATTTCGTTTTTATTTAATCCATTTTAGTCTATTTTATTTTATTTCATCTTATTTTATTTTATTTTTATTCTATCCTATCTTATTTGTATGTCAATACTTGTCCTCATGTTGCAAAAGTGATACAGGAAATAATCATATATTTGGGATGGGAAGTTTTTCTTTTTCCGAGGGTAGTTTATTTTCTCAAAAACCTGTCGTTTAAAGATCAAAAACTTGTTTTGCAAGCTTGAAAAATTCCTTGAATTTCCAAGAAATTCAAAATGACAAAATAATAATCGGATCAAAACCAGAATCGTTCTTTTTTATGATGAACACACAATGAAATACGTTTGTTTAAATTCTGGTCACCATTTTAGTCGTTTAGTTCTTTTGCTGGTAAATCCAAGCTGGTATTGAGTTTGGTTTCAGTTAGTTAATTCTTCTAATTTTAGTCCTTAGTGATCCTCGGTAGAAAAGATTGTAGTATCAGTAGATCTCTTCTGGTAGAAAGTCCAATTAGCAACTGATTCGAGGACAGGTGACTACGATCTTAAATGCGTTCTGTATACTTTCTAATTGGCTGATTTTTGGCTAATTTTTACTGGAAAAGCCTGCTGATGATTATGGGAAAGTTCATAAATAATAGTGGTAATTTGGCGTACATGTTATACCAGATCATCCAACAACGTTACAGAGTGAAAAGTGAGGCAATGAACTCATATATTTAAAGGATTTTAAACATGTTATAAACTATTGTCTCAGCTTAAGATAAACGAATTGAACAATATAAATGTGTTACATAGACGGTTGGGGTAAGGCAATAAAACATCACATGGAATATATGGATCTCAGTACCGTCTCTAATTGTAGGGATGGACAGACATACTGAGACAGAGAGACAGAAAGTTCAAGACAGCGACAGACAGACAGACAGACAGGCAGAGATCGACCACCCGTTCCACTTGAGATGTGGTCCTGATTGCTGGCGTGTTCAATGCCTAGAAGCTCGGGATGGATTCACAAAAAAACGTAACCAAATTGTTTCGCACTTATAAACTATAAAAAAACAATGCATACCAATATATATAAATATAAATGCTGTTTTTTTTTACCTATTCCGAATCATCTGTTAAGATGTACTGAAACTATATATATATATATATATATATATATATATATATATATATATATATATATAGTAGCGAAGCCTGGATTACATACTCATACCACGTGAGGAAACTGGATAATTTCCACCTCAGATGCCGACGCGGTATTCTACGCATACGCTGGCAGGACAAAATGCCCAACACAGACGTACTGGAACGAGCAAACATGAACATGCCCGCCATCATCTGGGAGAGAGGACAAAGGCCGCATCCCCAAAGACCTACTGTTTAGTGAATTAGTAGTTGGCACCCGACCGGTAGGGAGACCACACCTGCGCTTTAAAGATGTCTGCAAGAGGGACATGAAGACATGCCACATCAACACCAACTCATGGAGGCTTGTGCAGAAGACCGTGCGACCTGGCGCCTCCTCGTCAAATAAGGAACGAAAAGGAGAACAGAGAATCAAGAGGAAGGAGAGACAAGAGCAACTCCAGCAAGCATCACTGTTTGTTTGCAGTCACTGCACCAGAGATTGCATACAATAATTGGTCTAGTCAGCCACTCATCACGGGCAGCAGATTTAAAAAAAATAAAAAATGGACACTACGCCATCGCTTAGTAGAAGAAGGAACGATATATATATATATATATATATATATATATATATAGTATCTAATTGCTGCTTTAACTTTTCCGTTGCAGTGGCATTAGTAAATTATCCAAACGTGATCAATGCATCAAAAACCTAGAGCGATAATGATTGTAATAGTAGTAACAGTAATAGTTATGGTTTTACCATGTTTCTGTTTGAGTTTTTTGTATATAAGGCGTGTGGTAAATGCCCACTCCTACTTGTAGACTCGCCGATAAACATGTGAGCAACCAATTGCTGCTGATATTATTATTTATACTGGCTGTTTTAATCTTAGCTAAGCATTACTACTTGGATCTTCTTGGACGACTGGCCAAAGGATTCTATATCACAGGACTTATTCACTTACCGAAGGATTCTATATCACAGGACTTATTCACTTACCAAAGGATTCTATAACTCGGGACTTGCTTACTTATTTACTTTGGGTTCTTTGCAACTGGCCAAGGATGGCGGCCAGATACTTAACAGTTTCGATCTAAATGATCTCATCAGGACCCCTACCAAACACTTGACTAAATCGATGTTATTACTTAGTTAAACTGAGATAAACGTTTGTCTTAGTTTAACTCATTAATGACATAGACTTAGTTAAGTTTAGGGGGCATAAAATATACAACTCAAAAGGCACAAATAATTATTGCACTTTTGATCTTCATACATAATAATTCAATTGATTGTCAAAGTGATGTAAATAAAACATCGAAACAGTTTACGTTATTATAGATGATTGCGGGATAGAAATTTAGTTTGGTTTCTTTGTTTCATGTCATTTCAACCTTCATGGGGCAATCCTTGTAGAAGAATAGTAGTAGTACTATAATTATTATAAGGGTGTCCATACCTTTCCCAAAAGTGAACGTAATAGCGCGACTAGAGTTAGAAGTCGCATACTCCATTGTTGCAGTCCAACACGGTAGCCACTACGTCACTTGGTCACGTCAGGAGGATGGACAAAGACAGCATTCCCAAAGACCCACTGTATGGTGAATTAGAGACCACGCCTGCGCTTTAAAGATGTCTGCAAGCGGGACATGAAGACATGCCACATCAACACCAACACATGGAGGCTTGTGCAGAAGACCGTGACATACATATATATATTTCTTGCACTAAAAATGTGGGATTGGGGCATCCAGCGAGGATCGAACTCCCTATTCAATAGAAATGGATTTGCAAGACTAGCTTGCTAACCACGGCACCCGATGGGACACCCTAATATAAACACAAAGTGTAAGTACCTAACGTGGTATAATGGTTAGCAAGCTAGATTCATTGTTAGTGAGTTCAATTCCACAAAGTACCCCATACTTCTGGCCTTGTGCCACATCTAAGCTAATCTTAGTAAATAACTATAAACACAAAATGTAATTCTACGAGGGTGAGTCAAAAAGTAATGCCATTTTGTTTAAGACAGGTATAATTACCTACGCAGGAACATGTATCATACATCAAAATGAAGCTGGTACTCTGTGGATCACATCCCTACTTCTCCACATAGTCACCGTTTCTCTTAATAGAAATGTTTCACCTTCGAATGAGAGTATGTATTCCTGCCCCGTAAAATTCTGATGACTGCTCTTTGAGCCACTTCTTCACTACAGATTTCACTTCGTCGTCACTGAAATAATGTTTGCCTCTCAAACCATCTTTCATGGGACCGGAGAGATAATAGTCTGAAGGCGCTAAATCTAGTGAGTATGAAAGATGCGGTAAAATTGTCCATCCGAATGAGGCGATTTTCTCCTTGTCCAGATGCTTGTGTGTGGTCGAGCATTGTCATGCAGAAGGACAACATTGTCGATTGGCAAGATGAGTCTTACTCGTTCGATTCTTGCTCTGAGCCTCGTTAGGGTCTCAATGTAGATCTCAATGTAGTTGAGTTTTACTCAATGTAGTTGAGTCTTACTCGTTCAATTCTTGCTCTGAGCCTCGTTAGGGTCTCAATGTAGTTCTCAATGTAGTTGAGATTTACTCAATGTAGTTGAGTCTTACTCGTTCGATTCTTGCTCTGAGCCTCGTTAGGGTCTCAATGTAGTTCTCAATGTAGTTGAGATTTACTCAATGTAGGTCTCAATTTAGTTTTATAAAAAAAACTTCACATGAAATGAAGAAAATGGCATTACTTTTTGCCTCACCCTCGTATCACTTGCATCTTTGAAGACAACATACTGAAGATTACCGAAAATTAATGGCGATATCCGTGCATATAAAATGTGATAACTATTAACATTTCTAGCGTTAAGAAAATATACATTAATGCTGCGCGTCTGCGGGGAGTTGGAAGTGTCAACACATCTTGAGAAAAGTAAAAAGTTCCCTGAATATCTACACTCTCCCTTAAGTAAGCCTTAATGCTTTTTACGTTAACCAAAATATTTACACAGCCATTAAAACTAATTCAACAATTTCTAAATGTGTTAACAAGAATTTCATTTCTTTTTTTTTTTTTGCATGCACCAAAATATCCACAATAATATTCATATATATATATATATATATATATATATATATATATATATATATATATATATATAACCTCCGCACGAGTATGGCACAAAGTCAATTTTCAGAGGTTTTAATTCAGAGTTTTTTTTTTCTAGACTGGTTACCTAACCAAGGTTAAAAGCCATTCTACCCTACTTTAGATTAGGTGACTAAAGAGGAGAGAGAGAGAGAATGGAGAGAGAGAGAGAGAGAGAGAGAGAGAGCGGGGGGAGAGGAGGATAGAAAAATAAAAATAAAGAGAAAGAGAAAAACAAAGACAAAGACAGAGACAGGGAGAGAGAGAAAGAGAGAGGGAGGGAGAGAGAGAAGGAGAGAGAGAGAAGGAGAGAAAGGGGAGAAAAGAGAGAGAGAGAAATCTACAAAGAATTTTACAAGGAAAAACTACAGTCAAATAATGGTGAAAATACATCCGAAGTAAACAGACAGAATAAGAGACAGAGACAGACAGACAGAGACAGAGATAGAGACAGATAGAGACAGAGATAGAGACAGAGAGACAGATAGACAGACAGAGAGACAGACAGAGAAAGACAGACAGATGGAGGAAGAATAGTTGGATTCATACCTTTCCTAATGGTATTAGCGCTACGTGAAATTCGACCAGCCTCGTCCTGGATTTGAACTCGTGTTACCATGTGCATTCCTTTCGACGTGAAAAAAAACCCGGAAAGAGAATAACAGATTAGAGGAGGGTGGATGCTGGAGATTTGACAACACTTGCTCCGATGAGGGACAAAAGATATACTTGTGTTAATATTGATATAAAAATATTAATAATGCAAATATGGGGAAAGGGGGGCGGAGGAGGAAGAAAGTAGGAGGGGGATGGACAATGCATTGATGATGATGATGATGATGATGATGTTGGATGTCAAGATAATAAAAAAAATGACAATGGTCGTAACAATGAAAACATATGCAAAGTTGTCGTGAATCTGTTGAAGATGCAAAAGGACAAATGTCTTACGCATGAGATAAAACAACAACAGAAAAATAACAA
The DNA here is from genome assembly GCA_023376005.1 of Doryteuthis pealeii. Lineage (NCBI taxonomy): Eukaryota > Metazoa > Mollusca > Cephalopoda > Myopsida > Loliginidae > Doryteuthis > Doryteuthis pealeii. The sequence goes on from CM042153.1 coordinate 70,181,735, forward strand.
TAATACAGCCTGGATAATAATAATAATAATAATAATAATAATAATAATAATAATAATACAAAAAAAGCGAATGAAATATAGAATAAAACATCAACACACACACTGTGAAGAATTACAAAAAAAAAAGGAAAAAAAACTATAGTCAAATAAAGCGGTGGACAAAATATACATCTGAAGAAAATAGCGAGAAGGGGGATATATATATATATATATATATATATATATATATATATATATATATATATATATAGAGAGAGAGAGAGAGAGAGAGAGAGAGAGAGAGAGAGAGAGAAATCTACAAAAAATGTTAAAAGGAAGAACTGCAGTCAAATAAAAGGGTGGAAATATATCCGAAAATATTGAGAATGAGAGAGAAGAGAGAGGAGAGAGAGAGATAAACAGAGAGAGAGAGAGAGAGAGAGAGAGAAAGAGAAAGAGAAGAGAGAGAAATTGAGAGAGAAAGGGAGAGAGAGAAAGTGGGAGAGAATATGATAAGGAGAGGGAGAGGGGGGAGATAATGGGTGAAAGATAGAGAAAGAGAGAGAATCAGAGAGAATGTGGGGACAGAATCACAGAGAGACAGAGACAGAGACAGACAGACATACAGACAGAGGGAGAGAGACAGGGACAGAGAGGCAGTCGTTGAACAGACAGACAGACAGACAGAGAGAGAGAGAGAGAAAGTAAGGGAATGAGAGAGAATGTGAGGAGAGAATGGGAGAGGGGGGAAGATAATGGGAGAGAGAGAGAGAGAGAGAAAAATCAGAGAGAGAGAGAGAGAGAGAATGTGGAGTCAGAATCAGAGAGAGAGGGGAGAGACAGGGACAGAGAGACTGTATTTGAACAGAGAGAGAGAGAGAGAAAAAGTGAGATAGATAGATAGATAGATAGATAGAGAGAGAGAGAGAGAAAGAGAGAGAGAGAGAGAGAGAATCTACAAAAAAATTTAAAAGTGGTAAAACAAACTCGCGAAAACAAAATGGCTGAACAAGCAAATTTGCAACTGGCCTCTTTTACCAAATTGTAATACAAAAATCCGAAACGTCACTCTTATAGATACTTAAAATACAACCAAAGTCTTGAAGTATTGTTGATGGTTCTGGCGAGTTCTAAAAAAAATAATCCCAAATATCTATACTCAATTACATTTACTTTGTACCTACACAATGGGTTGTCATTGTTGTTGGTAATGCTGTTGTTATTGTTGTTTTGGTGTGTGTCTTTCAGCGTGCTTTGTCGAAAGATGTTATTTTTGCTACTGTTTATTGTCAAAATTAGATGCATGATACGTTCTTTTTTTTTATTGATATTGTGGTGTTGCAAATCCATTTTCTGAGTGTATGTATGCCCTATACACGATCCTTTTTTATTTTTATCTAAGTACAGAACCATCATGGCCGAAAACAAACACTTGACATCTGGACTATTTTGTAAAGGAAAATATCAACATTAAAGCTTCGAAAGAAGAAGTCATAAAACCTACATGAGAAAGGCAGATTGTAAAAAAAAGAAAAATGCATAGCGGTGACCACAGGGATTTGGCGAGTAAATGGCACATTTGGGAAAACTCTTTAAGGCAGTGATTGCTATAAAAAGCAACATAAGGCCGGTTGGATAATATACGAAGGTCATTCAATAAACAAGGTGAATTTTGTCCATGGAGTTAAAAGCACTGTTTGCAGTTGCACCGTTTAAAAAAGTCGATAGCGATTCGTTATTTCGTGTGCCAGAAAACCTTGTTTCTAAACCAGCTCTATGTATGTTTTGAGCACTTTTATATGTTCATTCTTTATTTTGACTTATTTGTTGTTTTTTTTTTCTTCTTTTTTCTCGTCAGTCAAAATTGAAACTAGGTCAATTTTTTTTCTTTTCCGTTGAGTCAGCCTCTCTTTTAAAAAAAACATTATCTATCATTATCTATTATTATACTAAAGTTGAGCGAATCAATTTTGTTTCCTAAAGGCTTTTTTTTTTTTAGTTTAATGACACAAAATTCATACTAAAATATTCCTTGCTTTTAGGATTGAATTATGTTTGAAAAAATTACATTTTAATTAGTTCTAATTAGACGTAATTAGCAATTAAGTAAAAAAACTGACCCGTTCCTCACTCAGATTCTGCATATTACTTCCACTTCCTCTATGTATATCTTCATTGCCTCCTCCTTATATATATGTTAGTCTCTCTATGTGAGTAAGAGTAAGATAGGAGAGACATTTAACTACTCACTTTATTTGTATGTTAAGATTTATAGCTTAATAAAATTCCATGATCCATTACAATCTAAATTAAGTCAAACGTTTCCTTTCTTAAAAATCTTACAAAATGATTTTAATGTTTTTCTTTTAACGTATTTTTTCTTCTTTTTTTAAAAAAATTAATTCACTTTGCAAACTTTCTTTTGTGCACAAAAATATTTTAAAGAGGGTGGAGGGTTAAAATATTTACATCTACTTGTCGAGAAAAGACTCAGAGGGGGTGAGGGTGGGGTAAAATATCACTTTCATATCGTATTAACTTTTCGGGAAACACCTTCAAACATCTAGGGAGTTCATAAGTAGCACGGTATGATTTTCAGCAGGCACCCTTAGCATTTTTTAGGACAGAAAGCCAGAATGCATTCATGCGATATGCACACTCTCTTTTTCCTAATCAAAAGGACTGCCAAAATTCTGTCTCATTTTCATTTTTAAAAACGAATTAAAATTAATTTAATCTATCATTTAATTGAAAAGTTAGGCCCCCAGCCTTTTAGACAGAAGAAATATCGATGTACAATTTTTCCTTTTTCAAATTTACATTTAGTTTTCCGATTTTCGGTACTTTTTTTCTACCAGAATCGACCCCTTAAATTTTTTTTCTTCTATTCACACCTTCAGTCTTTTGTCTTTTTATTTATACTGTGATTAGTTTCCCCTGTATATAAAACCCACCGATATTTTGCGCACCCAAAATAAGAGGGGTCAAAGTTAAGTGACCTGAAAAAAATGAGAAAGTTTTGAAATAACATAACTAACGCATTATAAAATTCATTCATTGATAAATCAACACTGAAATTTTCATTGAAATCGTATAATTCCCCTAATTTTTGGTAAATAAATCTTTTCAATCGATGGGGCTAAATTCATTTTGTAAAATACGGATTTGACGTCATTTTTGGCAAATACCTAAATAATCTCAATTATCTACCAAGAGCTCAATGCATTACCGAACGGGTCACGTTTTGTCTAATATATATATATATATATATATATATATATATATATATATGATAAGTAAATACACATTAGCGATGTGTTTTGATATGGCTTTTTTTAGCCGACAATTTTTGGGAGAATATGTGCTTAATTGAAGTCGTACCTAATTTTTGAAGTTAATAATTAATAATTAATTAATTAATTATTAATTGATTAATTTTTAAAATTTTTAATAATTAATTAATTAATTATTAATTGATTATTTTTAAATTAGGTACGACTTCAATTAAGCACATATTCTCCCAAAATTGTCGGCTAAAAAAAGCCATATCATAAAACACATCGCTAATGTGTATTTACTTATCATATATATATATATATATATATATATATATATATATATATATATATATTTAGTATTAATAGATTAAAAATAAAGTGCTTGATTACGGGTGTAAGGGTTGTATTTATTTGTTATAGAATACAATGCATTTACAGTACAATGGTTAACATTGGTTTCAAAGCAGCGTGTCAGCCAC